>CAJQZJ010018033.1:9973447-9994759 GCA_907164525.1 Lophiomys imhausi | reverse complement strand
TATAAGAGTTATATGGCTTAGCATACATTCCTAATGTCCAGTCCATATGTATTTGGCACCTGACTTTAACATTCTACTATCTAACCATCTCCGTGTGTTTAAAGTTCTATATCTAACTCAGCTTTCATACTAACTTGCCTCGTCAGGATCTAAGAAGATATTTTTAAAATTATGAGAATTATGAGGCAGCCTTATTTGTAATAGCTAGAAACTGGAAACAACCCAGATGTCCCTCAACTGAATAATGGATTAAAAAACTGTGGTACATCTACACAATGGAATACTACTCAGCTATCAGAAACAATGAAATTATGCAATTTGCAGCCAAATGGATGGAACTGCAGAAGCTCATCCTGAGTGAGCTAACCTAGACCCAGAAGAATGCACATAACATGTATTCACTTATAGTTGGATTTTAGCAATATAGTGCAGGATAACTATACTACAGCCAATGCACCAAAGGAAACATTCAAATAGACATTTTTTCGTGTCAGTGAGACACTTTGCCCTAGCAGTGCTGCTTGTAGGCCCCCAGTGTATGAGGAGGCTCTTGGCCCTCATCTGACTGCTGAACTGGGGCGGGAAACTGTTATTTAGGGACACTCCACTCCAGAGGAGTGGGATGGAAGGGATAGGAGGTAGAGGGTGGGAGGGCGGGACTGGGAGGGGTGAAAAGAGGACACTATGATGGAGATGTAACGAGAAGTAATAAATAAATATTAAAAAGAAAGAAAGTGGCAGGAGTTTGGCTATTCCCCGCCTTGGTCTGGTTTCTATTGACCGCAACCGACCGGCTTCCCTGGGCTCAGATATGCCCCGTGCATGTAGCAACTGATAATAAGCTCACATGTCTTCAACGGTACAAGGACTGGTTGCTGTTTAATCTGAGCACTGAAACATGCCGGGCTGGAGTTCCTTTATTTTCTATATAACCTTATAAGATTCTTTCCCCTGGCCCCTACTGCTCCTGAGTATACAAATGAAACAAACTCGATGCTTTTGCTCCACCCAATAACATATCATCTCATGGATCCAGTAAGTCATTCTTCCTGGGGTATAAATATCCCCTCCTGCCTCTTAATAAATGTGTTATCCACTGACAATCTTCAGAACTGTGGGTTTTCTCATTCTTCATACAAGATCAGCAGCCTCTTTGATTCTCACAACTTCACTTAACCTCAATTCCTTCCTTATCTCCAAATAAAATCACAATAGAGGCTATAGTTTAGATATTTAATTTGGAAAGATCAAATTTAGTCCTAAAATTACTTTCAACTAAAGGGATGAAGTGACTCACATGATCCTGATCATTTACTTTTACAAATTTGCATCATATTTTTCTCTCTCCTACATTCTTATAAATTCTACCAACCTCAGAGTCTTATCAAGAACAAATATGTGATATATGTCCTGCCTCCTTACCTGCTTCTCCTATAACTAACTCATCTGAAAAGAAGACAGTTTCCCTCAGAACCCACCGTTCTTTTCCTCCCTTTCTCTCTAAGTTCCTGCTTATCTATCTTGGACATTCATTTAGCATTTCTCTACATGAATGTGTGATTCTTGCATGTTTCAAAGATGGGAAAATCTATATATTGTGCTTTAATTAAGCATCTTTCAAAGTATGAGTTTGTTTAAACTTGATAAATCTTAAAAAATACATATATTATTGAATTATTTAAAAAAATTTAAATCACCATTTTGTGTATAATATATAGAAATTTAAAAAAATGATTGTGCTTGAATATATGTGTCCCTAATCAAATCTAGATGTGCTGTTCAGCTGGGAAAAATTGGTGTATAAAAGACTGTTCAATCTCCAATATAATCTAAATTTGAAGATTTGTGGATTTGTGTTGTGAGAGTTCACATACCAAATATCTCATCGAAAAATATACACTGTGATAATACTGCAGATACCATATCTAGAATTTTCAAATCTTCGTAGATCAAACAAAAGACTACATTTGTGGAAATTGAAATAAAAAAACAGTATTCTCCATTAACACTTGAATTATTTCTCACAAGATTTTACCATACAAGTAATGTGGAATGTAAAATAACTACTATGAGCCATCCGTATGTGTGAGTACTGTGATATTGTAGCAATACCATAAATCTTTACCTAGCAGAGACTGTTATCAATATGAAAGAGGAGGTAATGAACGGATATTCATAGGTGCTCACTATGAGTGCAATTTCTAATGTTTTAATTATATCACATTATTTACCTTGGAAACAAACCTTTGCAGTAGATGTAATTATCTCCATTTACAGACGAAAAAAGTAGGGATCAGAGGAGTCAAGTTTCTTTCTGGGTATCATGTTGCTGTTAAAAAGAAGAGTCAGATGTAATCAGAGTTCTATTCATGCCTCTCACAAAATATTATCTTAATACTGTAACATCCTGTCTATCTGTGAATGTATAATGGATACAATCACAATATAAACACACACAAAAGAGAAGGCTTATGCTTTAAGAAATGAAGGGGTGAAAGAGGGAAACTCAAATTTTAAGAAATAAATAATCATAATATTATATTATAATTATAGTCATATGAAGATAGTTTTCTACAGATAAAAGCAATGGTTAATGTATTTTAAAGTATAAGTGGGAATTAGTAACTGTTAAAGCAAGATGACTTACATATTAAGGTCATATACCTCTCTTGCAGAGGATTAAGGTTGTGTTCTCAGTACACACGACAACACAGAACTGCCTCCAAATCAGTATCAGGGCATCTGATAGCCTCATCTGATCTCCAATATCTCCTATAGGCACGCGCTCCTTAAATAAAATCTACAGAACAGTTTCTGAACTTAAGACTTGAAGATCATTATGGAAGAAGTGTAGAAAGATTATAAGAGATTGATGATCAAGGAGTTTGCTGTGAGATTTTTGTCTCCTGGGAATGTCAGAAGCTTCTCCAATGAAGTCTTACCATCATGACATCCTAAATTTGGCTAAACAAGGAAAATAACAATGCACATATTAAAACGGACAGGGGAAAGCCCATGAAACCTCAACCTTAACAAATAACTACAGGCAAGTAAGAAAAGCTGAGACCAGGAGTAATAGTCTTCTCCAGGGAAAATAACACCATTTAGTTATTCCATGACAAGTGGTAAGCCCTGAAAACATTCATATAAGTAACATTATACATACTGAACTGGATGTATTTATGTATTTGCTAATATATACATATATAATATTATATTATAATTAATAGCATCCATATGTATATATTTAATGAATAAATACTTATATTTCATGTAAAAAAATGAAAAACTGGACCATGAATTTGAATGAAAACAAATTTGATATATTGGAGTATTTGTTGGGTGGAAAAGGAAGGAGGAAAAAATATAATTAAATAATTTCATAATATAAAATAAATAATTCAGAATATAAATATATTTAAGTATTTATAAGCTTCAAGATATTCTTGCTGAAGGTAATTAAAAGTATAATTTTAACCAAAATCATTTTATTTGTTATTAAAGCTAAATAATATGATATATTTCAAATGATGTTTTGATAATTAAAATAAAGCATTAAAAATGATGCTAACTCTGGAACTCATACAAAACAGAGTAAAGTTCCATCTAACAGACAGAGGGAGCAGAAACTTTTTGAGGAAAAAACTCACACATATGAAAAATATAATACAATTTTATAGTATGAAAAATTACACTTAGAATATTTGTATGAGGAAAATAATTTTACATAGTGATTCATTTAACAATTTTGAGTAGAAAACATTGCTTTTTGGTTAAAATACTAGTGAAGTAATTGGAATGCTTTTATAAACTATCTGATATAATGACATATTCTGGACACATATATAAAAGTTAGACATATAATTTAAGTACTTCAGTCAGCTTCCCATAATGTATAGGTTATAGTAATCCATGTGGCGCTTTAACTTCCAAAGTACTGGGGTCTGAAAATACATGTTTCCTCTATGAAATTGTCAGTAAGAATGAGTCAAAACACTATTTCAATATTTTCAACTGATGTAATAATATCGCTGTAAAACTGACACCATTCATGTAATTGTTTATTATTAAATATTTTTGGAAATTATTAAAATGTATATGTTTTAAGCTGTAAAAATGTGGTTATTTTGGTTTGAACGGAAAAAATGAATACTCATATAATTGTGCACAATTGAAGATATTTAAACATATCTCTATGACTAGTAATTAAACATAATAATAATTATAGCTGCATCATTCTGTTTTCAAGGCAAGAAAAGAGTCAGGCTATCATTGTTACTCATTAAATTCTTAAACACGGTAAAGTAATACAAATTTTGAAGATTTGGAAATTCTATCCCCTTCTTCCTTTTTAAATCTTCTTTTAACAATATTTTTATTTTGCTTTTTTGTACTTTAACGATTGAATGAATAAGAAGCTGCATTGCTCATTCTGTGATATACCTGAGATTACTGAGTATCTGTGATTTTAAAGGCATGTATGTCCAAACTCTTACTGCTTTTTAAAGTGTCACCAATCAATGCATTTGAATATATCAGTAACTAGGCCATCTTCGGGTAAGTGACATCTCAAGATTCCTCATACTTTCTGTGCATTACATCTGTGCAGATCCCTGGGGACCAAGTTAAAACTCATTTCTATTAGAACTTAGAAAGGATAAGTATCTGAAAGCCAATGTATACCAGCTTTTGCTTTTGATAAAGGACTTCTCTGCTTTATCATTGCAGAATAATTTAGTGGCCTAATGTCAAATGATTGTATGTCTAAATAATATTCACTTGCAGCAAGCTGTTTGACAGCAGATAGAAACACATAAATATTTCAGTACTTTGTAATAAATCAAACTTACATTATATTATGCCTGGTTAAACTCCCTTGAAGATGTATCATCTTCACTTCTTTATACAAGCCTGATTGTGTCTTCCACAACTTAATTAAGTAAAGAGCTACACATTGAATTTAATCTGTGTCACGGGAATCTAAGCATTTCAATTATAATAGGATGTTTCTCTCCCTGATATCCAAATTTTTTCTTAAAAAAAAAAAAAAAAGATGTTGATATCAATGCCAGTGTCTTCTTTCAAGAATTGTTGAGGAGCATTAACGACATGAATGTTTCAAACTGTCTTCCTTGAAAGAAAAATCAGGAAATGGTATTTATTAATGTTTCCCAGCTTTCCATTCTAGGGAAATTGTTTTTAATCTTGTAAGTGATAGGACAATGTAGTAAAAGGAAACTAGAAGAAACTGAGTTTCACACCATAAAGAGTGTTTTTATTTCCTCCTGGTGGTAAATACTCCCATGAAATTTCATTTATGTTCTTAATGTAACTCACTCTAATTTAGATGTGACAGAGCAAGACAGTAGTTTTAATTTGAATTTCCATGATTAATAACAGTATTTTACACTTTTTCAAATTTTTCCTTACCATACTTTTTTTCTTTTGAAAAATTCATGTTTGGTTTATTTTTATTTTATTAGTTGGAAAATATAAAGCTTTATTTGTTGTGCCATATAATATACTCTTATATTTCCTTTATCTGCATGTCTGATTTTTAGGTGAGTACCATGATTTCTTTATAATTGTAGCTCTATAGTATAATTTGAATTAGGATTCTATGAATCTTTGAACATTATTTTTTTTTTCTACTTAGGTTACTTTAACTATTGGAGACCTTTTGTTTTTCCATTATAATGATACAATAATTTCATTTTTTATAAAGAATGTTTTTGGAATATGAATGGGATTGCATTCAATATGTAGATTACTATTATCTCTATTGCCATTTTGACAATATTAGTTTTAGAAACATTTCAGTGACATTCATTGGGACTTACCAGTGAGTGGTAGAATTGGGTCATATGGTAATTTTATTCATAGATTTTTGAGAGTGCGCCACACTGATTTCCAGTATGGCTATACTAGTTCACAATCTGACCAAAGTGAATGAGTATTTACTTCCCTGCATATTCTTTTAAGCATTATTTTAGGTTTTAATTGTTGTTGTTGATCTAGACTATTCTGACTTGGACTAGATAAAATCTAAAATTTGATTTGATTTGCATTTCTCTGGTTGCCAGGAAGAGTGAATTTTTTGAGATATTTCATAGTCATTTTTGTTTCTTCTTTGAAGGACACTATGTTTAGATTCTAAGCCCAATTTTAGAATATGTCATCATAATTTCAAAATATAAAATATATGAAGAAAATGAAAAGTATTATCAGCTTAGTCTTCATTTCTTTCTAGTTCAGATGGCATAGCTGCATCCTCTGTTTCAATAGTTCTTTTTGGCAATTTCTACTGGTGAGAGGAAGGTCTATCCATGGTTGAACAAAACAAGTCAGTATATTCTTCTTGTTAATAAAGATTTATTTGTAATAATTTCACTTTCTGCTACAAAAATTGAATGAAATTGCATTTATGTTCTACAGTGAATTCCCCACCTCACATTTGCAATGTGTTCTTTTGTGTTTTGTGAACCATTCTTTCCATGTGAAGGTCTTTCCTTTATTGAGGTCCTGAGGTACTCCAGATCTCTACAACTGTATTTATCTTTGTCACTGGGAGGACTCTTAGAACATATACTCCTAAGAAGATTGTTCCAGCTTCAGTATCCTTATCACTATGTCCATATTTCACTGTCTGTAACCTAGCAGGGGTAGTGTCTTCTTAGGCTATCAACTTCAGGATACCCATGGAGTATCTCAGCTTTAGAATCCCATACCATACATTCTTCCACATTCACAGACAGCTCTGCTTCACTCACACCTCTAGGGAAGATTTGTTTTAATTTCCTGTTACATCTCCACATACCGGACATACTTTCTATAGTCTAAAACATGTTCTACTCTTGCCTTTTGTCGATGTCCAATGTTTTTAGGCCCTGTTGCATCTCTGCCTCCACTACTACAAACAGTGGAGAAAGGGGAACACTCCTCCATTGCTGGAGGGAGTGCAAGCTTGTGCAACCACTATGGAAATCAGTCTGCAGATATCTTAGAAAACTTGGAATAGCTCTACCTCAAGACCCAGCCATACCACTTCTGGGTATACATCCAAATGATTTATCACTAAACCACAAGGACCTATCCTCATCTATGTTTATAGCAGCCTTATTTGTAATAGCTAGAAACTGGAAACAATCCAGATGTCCCTAACCAAGGAATGGAGAAAAAAAAAAAAAAACCTGATACATCTACACAATGGAATACTACTCAGACATCAGAAACAATGAAATCATGCAATTTGCAGCAAAATGGTTGGAACTAATGTAGCTCATCCTGAGTGAGGTAACCCAGACTCAGAAGGATGCATATAGCATCTATTCACTTATAATTGGATTTTAGACATATAGTACAGGATAACTACACAACAACCAATGCACCAAAGGGAACAGGAACATAGAGTTTGTTTCCTATCAATGAGACACTTTGCCCTAGTGATGCTGCCTTGTAGGCCCCCAGTGTATGAGAAAGCTCTTGGCCCTCATATGACTGTTGAACTGGGACGGGGGACTGATATGTAGGTACACTCCACTCTGAAGGAGTGGGATGGAAGGGATAAGGTGTACAGGGTGGGAGGGTGGAACTGGGAAGGGTGAAAGCAGGCACTGTGATGGAGATGTAACCTGAAGTAATACATAAACATAAAAAAATAAGGCTACTATGAACATAGATGAGGAAAAGTTCTTGTGATTTGTTAAAGAATCATTTGGGTGTATACCCAGAAGTGGTATGGCTGGGTATTGAGGGAGAGCTATTCCAAGATTTCTATGACATCACCAGACTGATTTCCATAGTGGTTGTACAAGCTTGCACTCCCATCAGCAATGGATGTGTGTCCCCTTTCTCCACAACCTCACCAGCATGTGCTGTCATTTGAGTTTTTGATCTTAGCCATTCTGACAGGTATGAGATGGAATCTCAGAGTCATCTTGAGTTGCATTTCTCTGATGATTAAGGATGCTGAGCATCTTCAAGTGTCTCTCAGCATTAGGGATTCCTCCTTTGTGATTCTCTGTTTAGCTCTGTTCCCTGATTTTTATTGGATTATTTGGTTTCTTGGCATTTAATTTCTTGAGTTCTGTGTAAATTTTGGATACAAGCCCTCTGTCAGATGTGGGGTTGGTGAAGATCTTTTCCCAATCTGTATATTGATGTTGCATCTTTGTTAAAATGACAGTATGTTTTGTATTACAGAAGCATTTCAGTTCCATGAAGTCCCATTTGTTGATTGTTTGTCATAGAGTCTGAGTTTTAGGTGTTCTGTTCAGGAAGTGGTCACTTATACCGATGAGTTCTAGGGTTTTCCACACTTTCTCTTCTAATAGATTTAGTGTGTCTGGCCTTATGTTAAGGTCTTTGATCCACTTGGACCTCAGTTTTGTGCAAGGTGATAAGTATGGGTCTAATTTCATTCTTTTATAATTTGACATTCAGTTAGAACAGTACCATTTGTTGAAGATGCTGTTCTTTTTCCATTGTATGGTTTTGGCTTCCTTGTGACCACAACAATTAAATGACCATAGGTGTGTGGGTTCATTTCTGGGTCTGAATTAGATTCCATTGATCTGCTGGTCTGTTTCTATACCAGTACCATGATGTTTTTATTACTATTGCTCTGTAGTACAGCTTGAAATCTGGTATGGTGATATCTCCAGATGTTTTGTTTTGTTTTGTTTTTTTACATGATTGATTTAGCTATTCTGGGTTTTTTTGTTATTCCATATGAAGTTAAGAACTGCTTTTTCCAGGTCTATAAAGAATTGTGGTGGTATTTTGATAAGAATTCCATTGAATCTGTATATTGCTTTTGGCAGGATAGCCATTTTTATTGTGTTGATCCTACCTATCCATGAGCATGGGAGAACTTTCCATATTCTGATGTCCTCTTCATTTTTTTTTTCTTCAAAGATTTAAAGTTCTTGTCATACAGGTCTTTTACTTGCTTGGTTAGAGTTACCCCCAGTCATTTTATATTTTTGTGTGTATTGTGAAGGGTGTTATTTCCCTAATTTCCTTCTCAGCCAATTTATTTATTTTTTTTATATAAAGGAGGGCTTCTGATTTTTTTGAATTAATTTTGTAACCAGCCACCATTCTGATGGTGTTTATCAGCAGTAAGAGTTTTCTGGTGGAATTTTGGGGATTGCTTATGTATACTATAATGTCATCTGCAAATAGAGATAATTTGACTTCTTCATTTCCAATTTGTATCCCCTTGATCTCCTTTAGCTGTCTTATTGCTATAGCAAGAACTTCAAGTACTTTGTTGAAGAGATATGGTGAGAGTGGACATCCTTGCCTTGTCTTTAAGTTTAGAGGAAATGCTTCATTTTTCTCTCCATTTAATTTGATGTTAGATACTGGCTTGCTGTGTATCTCTTTTATTATTTTTCAGGTATGGTCCTTGTATGCCCATTCTCTCCAGAACTTTTAGCATGAAGGGGTGTTGGATTTGTCAAATGCTTTTCAGCATCTAGCAAGATGATCATGTGTTTTTTTTTTTCTTTCAGCTTGTTTATATGGTAATTATGTTGACGGATTTTCATATGTTGAACCATTGCTGCGTTCCTGGTATGAAACCTACTTGAACATGGTCTATGATACTTTGGTGTGTTCTTTGATTTGGTTTGCCAGTATTTTATTAAGTATTTTTGCATCTATGTTCATGAGGGAAACTGGTCTGAAACTCTCTTGCTTTTTTTGTGTCTTTGTGTGTTTTAAGAATCAAGGTGACTGTGGCTCATAGAATGAGTTTGTCAGTGTTCCTTCGATTCTCTTTCATGGAAGAGTTTGAAGAGTATTGCTATTAGCTCTTCTTTGAAGATCTGGTAGAATTCTGTGCTGAAACCATCTGTCCCTGGAATTTTTTTGGTTGAGAGATTTTTAATGGAGATTTTAAAAGGGAAATTGTATTTCCTTAGGGGTTATGGTACTATTTAATCTGTTAATCTGCTCTTGATTTAACTTTGGTAGGTGGAATCTATCAAGAAAATTGTCCATTTTCTTAGATTTTAAAATTTGGTGGAGTACAGATTTTTAAAGTAGGACCTAAAGATTATCTGGATTTCCTCAATGTCTGTTGTTATTTCTCCCCTTTTATTTCTGATTTTGTATTTTTCCCCCACCTTTAAGTTAATGTGGCTAAGGATCTGTCTATTTTGTTTATCTTCTCAAAGAACCAACTCTTGGCCTCACTGATTCTTTGTATTGTTGTTTTTATTTCTAAGTTGTTAATTTCAGCCCTAATTTTGATGATTTTCTGCCTTCTGCTCCTCTTTGGAGTGTTTGCTTTTTTTTTTCCAAGTTCTTCCAGTTCAGCTGTTAGTTCACTAATATGAGCTGTCACAATTTTCTTTTTGAAGGCATTTAGTGCTATGAACTTTCCTCGTAGCACAGCTTCCATTGTGTCCCATAGGTTTGGGTATGTTGTGTCTTCATTTTCATTGGATTTTAAGAAGTCTATGATTTCCTTCTTTATTTCTTCCCTGACCCAGTGGTCATTCCATAAAGACTTGTTCAGTTTCCATGAATGTGTAGGCCTTCTATTATTTCTGTTGTTGTTGAAGTCCAGCTTTATTCCAAGGAGGCCTGATAAGATACAAGGGGTTATTTCAATTTTCTTGTGTCTGTTGAGGCTTACTTTGTGTCCAACTATATGGTCAGTTTTGGAGGAGGTTCCATGCAGTACTGAAAAGAAGGTGTACCCTTTTGTGTTTGAGTGAGAAGTTCTGTAGTTATCTGTTAGTTCCATTTGGTTCATGATTTCTGGTAGGCTCATTATTTCTCTGGTTTCTTTCTCAATGACCTGTCCATTGTTGTGAGTGCAGTGTTGAAGTCTCCCACTACTAATGTGTGGGGATCAATGTGAGTTTTAAGCTTTAGAAGGGTTTCTTTTACAAATGTAGGTGCCCTTGTATTTGAGGCATAGATATTCAATATTGAGATGTCATCTTGATGAATTTTTCCTTTAATGAAAAAATGTAGTGCCCTTCCCTATTTTTTTTGATTAACTTCAGTTGAAAAATCTATTGTATTTTATATTAGGATGACTACTCCAGCTTGCTTCCTGGGCCCATTTGCTTGGAAAACCTTTCCCCAGCCATTTACTCTGAGGTAGCATCTATTTTGTTAGTGAGATACATTTCGTGTATGCAGAAAAATGATGGTTCTTGTTTAGCTGCAGTGGAGGTTTTTGGCTTATTCTATTTTCTTGGGTGTAGTTATCTTCTCTGGGTTGGAGTTTTCCTTCTAGGGTCTTCTGTAGGGCTGGATTTGTGGGTAGATACTGTTTAAATTTGATTTTGTCATGGACTATCTTATTTTATCCATCTATGTTGATAGAGAGTTTTGGTGGATATAGTAATCTGGCCAGGCACCTATGTTCTCTTAGAGCTTGTAGGACATCTGCCCAGGCCCTTCTGGCTTTTAAATTTTCTGAGGAGAAGTCAGGTGTGATTCTGATGGGTCTGCCATTGTATGTGATTTGGCCTTTTTCTCTTACAGCTCTTAATATTCTTTTTTTTTTGTTGTTGTTCTGTACATTTGAAGTTTCAATTATTATGTGGTGAGAGGAATTTCTTTTCTGATATAATCTGTGTGATGTTCTGTATGCCTCTTGGAATTTTTTCAGCTTCTCTTTCTTTAGGTTTGGGAAGTTTTCTTCTATGATTTTGTTGAACATGTTTCCTGGACCTTGGAGTCAGGCATTTTCTCTTTCATCTATTCCTATAATTCTTAGAACTTTTTTAGATTTCTCATTTTCTTTGTTTGTTGTACTGATTTTTTAAATTGAATCTTCCACACCTGAAATTCTGTCTTCCATCTCTTCTATCCTATTTTTGATACTCATGTCTGTAGTTCCTGTTCTCTTCCCTTGATTTTCCACTTCCAGGACTGTTTCTGCTTGTGTTTTCTTTATTGCTTCCATTTCTAATTTCAAGTCTTGAATGCTTTGAGACATTGTATACATTTCCTGCTCCAATTTAGATGACTTTGTCTGCCAATCATTCAGATATGTCATAGCCTTGTCTCTTTCCATTTTATATTTGACTGAGTTGGCTTGGAGGTCTCTAGTGGTATTCTGCATTGCTTTCATTTGTTCAACTGAAGATTCTTTATATTTCAGATATTTTACTTCTTGTAAGGACTCTATCATTTTCCTAAGTATAGATTTGCCATCATTTTCCTGTGTTTCACCTGTGGTGGAATGGTCAGGGTTTGCTGTATTAGATTCTCTGTATTTTGTTGGAGTCATATGTCTCTGATTTTTGTCAGATTAGTTTTTTTTTTTTTTTTTTTTTTTTTTTACTGACCATTAGCCATCTGGTTGTCCTTATCTGATTGTTCCTAGTGTCTTCTGGACCTGACACTAAGGATGGGACTTTGGTGTAGAGAC
This sequence comes from Lophiomys imhausi, assembly GCA_907164525.1. Lineage (NCBI taxonomy): Eukaryota > Metazoa > Chordata > Mammalia > Rodentia > Muridae > Lophiomys > Lophiomys imhausi. The sequence goes on along the minus strand of CAJQZJ010018033.1, from coordinate 9,982,356 downwards.
TGTATCGTCTTGGTAGTCTGTAGCTCAACACAGGCTAGATGGGGTCTTGTGTTGGGGGCTGTGTATCAGTGGGCCCCCTGAAGTTCACCCCTTCCAGTTGTGTCTCAGCTTGGAGCTCAGGTCAGGGTTAGGGTTGGATATTTTTTCTAGCCAGCAGAGTCCCCTGCTGCTAGTTCGTCAGTTCCAAGAGTTAGGTCAGTGGTCATGTTCTCCTCAGGCTGATCCTCTTAGATGTCCACTTAGGGCACCTCTGTGCCTCTTGGCTGTAGGCACTAAGCCCTTGTAGTCTGAGTCATTCAGGCAGTGCACACAGTCCAAGAACTCGCTGCTCCAGGGGTGAAACTGTAGATGCTGAAGATCTGGTTTCATGCTGGATTAGCCAACACTGACTGAGGGGTCTGATATTAACCCCTCAATCTGTCTAGGATTTGAACTTAGTGGAGTTCCCAGCAACCTTCTAACCTGATCACCTGCCTTTCAGTCCACTTTTTACTGACTGTTCCTATGGCTGTGTTGGTCTTGATCTGGGTGATGGAGTTGTCCTGTGGATACTGGTGATTGGGGTGTCCCACCCACCAAGACCTGGAACTCTGCAGTGGTGCGGAGGTATAGTCTATCACAGGAAGTGTATCCCACTGCTTTGTCTAGCTACTGTGTTCTTCCAAGTGATTACAAATCCAATAGAGGGGCCTGTATATCCAGCACCCCTCTGGACAAGCCCAAATATGCTTGCATCTTCCCAGACCTCTTCTCAGCTGGAGATACACCACTATGGCCCCGCTGTTGTCCCATAGCTCAGAATGTGCATGATTTGCAGCCACAATGGCTCCACTGAGGTTATACCTGTTCCCATGGCTCTGATGATCTTCCCCTTCATGTTGGAATGCCCGTGTGGAGCCTGGGAGTACAGGAGTCTGATTGAATACCCCTGTCTGGGGTTCAGAGCTGTTCGCTGGGTATTTGAGTGGCTCTAACCCACGGGTCCTCTCCTGGTGATGATTCTCCTACTATCCCTGCCTATGAACTTCTGTCATTTCTGCCAGTCTGTTTTTCTGAATGTCCAGTAGTCTTCCTTAGGGACTTTATTAGTCCCTGGGTCGCCGGGTGAAATCCAGTGGCTTCGCACCTCTCAGATTGTTGCTCAGTGTCTTATAACTCTTTGGTGTTATAGCATTTTTCCTGCATTCACAATGCATCTGTGCTGGCTTCTGCCATCTTGGAAATCCCCCCCCCCCAACACTCGATATTTTCTTCTTAATATTGTCTTTTGCCAGGTTGTGTAGTATCCAGGGATTGCTTCTAATAATAAAATTACCTGAATATCCCTTAATTCTATAATTTCTTGAACCATCAAATTTCTTATATATAATTAATGAACATAAATGTAGGTTTGTGAAAGAACAAAAGTTATATTTATAATATAATAATGTTAAATAAGTGACAATTATTTTCACTCTATAAAAAGTCACATTTATGATGAAGTTTCAGAGGTATGTCACAAAAGTTACAGTTATAATTCCATGCAATATTTTTCAATTAATTACTAATTATATAAAGATATAAAATAAAAAGTTATACAAAGATATAAAATAAAATAAAAGAACTATACTTTGACTTTGAAAAGGAAATCTTAGATACTTTTCTTTGATGATTGAATATGCCATACACTATTTGCAGCAACGTTAATCTCAAGCATCAAGCCAACAGAAAGCATGATTCCTTACTATAAATACAGCATTAAGGGTAAATCAACACATTTGGAACATTGAAAACCTAATTAAACTCAATTAAAGTTTATTTCAGGACTATTCCAAATACTTTTGGTTGAACAATGTTAAAATAGTTAACAAGAACACACTTGCTGTGAATATTAAATTAGATAAAGCATATCAGAAAAATATAAAATAATTGAGTACAATTGTTTAAAAATTAATTTGATCTGAATAAATAAGCTTCTACTTATGTATGTGAATATGACATGAATTAAAAAAAAACTCTAAAATGCATGCAAAAATAGGCTATGGTACAGATGGGAGAAAGTGAAGTTTCTATATTGTATTACACTCATGCTGACATTACTGAAAAGAGTTTGTTGAGGGAAGGTATAATATTGTTTCTGATACATTGAATTCAATGCTGAGATCTGGTTACCGCTCCTTCTGAGGCATTCTTTTGATTGGTTAATAAAAGTCGCTTATGGCCAATTAGCTGGGCAGAAAGAGCATAGGAAGGCAGGACTTCCTGAGATTAGAACAGGAACTCTGGGCACACACACAGAGACTCTTTTCTTCTGCCTGGAGACATAGAAGGAAGACAGACATCTGGAGAATGCTGGAAGGTAATCACAGGCACATGGCGGTTTGGGATTAGGTGATTCCAGTTAACTTAGTTTAGCTAATTGAGAGTCTGCCCAGCTAAGGGCTAAGCATTAAAACATTAAAGGTCTTGGTGTGTTTAATTATTGGGGAAAAGACTGTGGGGGCTTATAGGCCCTCAGTCCAAGCAGTCCCAGACCGTTGGACTTGCAGACTTCCAGACTCCCCTTGAGCCCAGGCAAATGTCCCACCAAGCCACTGGTAATTCTACCGTCCTAATATAACAACTTATATTAATTAACAGAGTTTAAGTTACAGGTGGTGTAGGCCACCCTTGGTCCTGGGGCTTTTTCTCCAGGATAAGTTAGGCAAACGGTTAAGGCATTTGGGCCAGGCTGCCTGCTCCTCTGCCAAGCCGCTGGCTACTCCGTCAGCCTAATCTTATAGTTCATACCTACTAATAACTACATTAATTAATTAATTTGCAGTTTCAAGAGTTATAGTGACTTGTAAAATCAGCATAACATTATAACAAATTCCTATAAGTTTACATACACAATTATTAAAGATAATAATTGGAGAAACAATGGAACTTGATTGTTATATTCTAATAGCATTAAGAAAATGGTTATTTTGCACCATGATAATTATTTATTCATAAAAATTTTGACATTCATGTAGAAGAACTAGGAAGGCTGTAGAAAAGTGTGAAACATCTAAAACCAAACACTCCAATGTTGAAAATAACAATAAATCTTTAGCTATAGATTGTAATTTATGACTCCTTGGTGAATTCCATATGAAAGAAAAAATGTAACATACTTCAACTTTTATCATATGAACTATAAATTTGATTCTTTAAAAATATTATTTTTATTTTTGACAAAGAAGCCAAAACTGTACAATGGAAAAAGGACAGCATCTTCAACAAATGATGATGGTCTAACTGGATGTCAGCCTGTAAAAGAATGCAAATAGACCCATTTTTATCACCTTGCACAAAACTGAAGTCCAAGTGGATCAAAGACCTTAACATAAAAATGGACACACTAATCTAATAGAAGAGAAAGTGGTGAAAAGCCTTGAACTCACTGGCACAGGTGACAACTTCCTAAGCAGAACACCAATAGCTCAGGCTCTAAGACCAACAATCAATAAATGGGACCTCATGAAACTGAAAAGCTTCTGTAAGGCAAAAGACACTGTCATTCGAACAAAATGACAGCCTACAGATACTGTAAAAATCTTCACCAACCCCATATCTGACAGAGGGCTAATATCCAAAATTTACAAAGAACTCAAGAAATTACACACCAAGAAACCAAATAATCCAATCAAAAAATGAGGTACAGAGCTAAACTGCGAATTCACAAAAGAGGAATCTCTAATGGCCAATAGACACTTGAAGAAATGCTCAACATCCTTAATCATCAGAGAAATGCAACTGAAGAAAACTCTTGAGATTCCATCTCACACTTGGATAAGTGTGTGATGGTTAAGTTCAAAAACTAAAATGACAGCACATGCTGGCAAGGATGTGGAGAAAGAGGAACACTCCTCTATTGCTTGTGGGAATGCAAACTTGTACAACCACTATGGAAATCAGTCTGATGATATCTTAGAAAACATGGAATAGCTCTTCCTGGAGACCCAGACATACCACTCCTGAGCATACATCCAGAAGATTCCTCACCAAACCACAAGGGCATCTTCTGAACTGTGTTTATAGTAGATTCATGTGTAATAGCTAGAAACTGGAAACAACCCAAATGTCCCTCAACTGAAGAATGGATACATAAAACTATGTTATATTCACACAATTCAGCTATAAGAAATAAGGAAATCATGCAATTTATTGCCAAATGGATGGAACTAGATAAGCTCATCCTGAGTTAGCTAACCCAGACCCAGAAAGATGCACATGGCATCTATTCACTTATAACAGTTACATGATAACAGTCCGACAACCAACAGACTGAAAAGAACAGGAACATAGACTTTTTTACTTGTTAGTGGGATACTTTGTGCTTGTGGAGCTGCCATGTAGGCCCCCTGTTGCAGAGGAACCTCTTAACACTCATATGGCTGCTTAACTGAAGGGGGCTGATATGTAGGGAACCCCACACTGGAGGAGTAGTATAGGTGGGGGAAGGGAGAGAGGTTGGGAGGGTGAGAAGGTGAGAAGGTGGACCTGGGAGTGGTGGAGGGAGGGGACTGTGATGGAGATGTAAATTGAAGTAATAAACAGTAAAAAGAAAAAAGAATATTATTTTTGTAAAACTTCTCATATATTATTTATCCTTTTAATTGTCAGACAATTTAAAGTAAACATGTATATGTATGCTTAATACATTAATACAAATTCATAAGTTACATAATTATTTAACATATGTAACATATGTATTTAACTATATATGTATTTATGTCTTATGTATTTAATATATATGTATTTAAAGACAAATATTGCAATTATTTAAAAAGCTTCAAATTTTAGCTTTTATTTCTGTTTCTTTCTCTCAGGAGATTAAATTATTTGTATATTTATTATATTCACTGTTCAAACTTTCTTATGATGGTTAACTTTAATGTAATTGTATGAAATTATTCTACACTTTCTTCTTAATTACATGACATAAATGCTAACATTAGAGTCACTGTCCTTTAGAACTTAACAATTCTTTTACTTTATTAAGTTATTTGAAAATATATCCTATATGTGCAGAAAACATGTTATATTATTAATAATAAGCTATACTAATAAATGGTTAAGTATGGTTTAAAGAGATATTTAGCTCAAAATATTTTATAGTAAATATTCGTAATTTTTCAGGGAAAACTTTTTTCTCTGCAAAGAATGAATATACGCTTTTCCTTTGTGTAGATTTTCTTTTTCTTTCTGTACATTCAAATGGCTCCATCTCCTAAGGTAGTCACTAATTGGTTAAAGCATATTAAACATTTTTCTAGTTCAGAATTGCTCTCATGACTTCCTGGTCCTGCCATGAACACTGTACTGCCTCTCTTCACACAATGGCCTGTGTATAGTACTTAAAAATCATGAGCACAGACAAACAATTCTGTTTGAGTTTTTTCTATCAGGTATTTAACCTCAGTGATGGAAAAGCTATCAGTATGTACCTCACTTTGTAGAGAGAATCTCATTATGTGGCCAAACTGATCTATAGCTTATAATATAGTAAAAAAATCACATCAAAGTATCATTCCTCCTGCCTTCATTTCCCAAGTGCTGGCTATACATGTATACACTACCATATCCACAGTAGCCACACAATATTTTTAATAAGTATTTTTTAGTAACTTTATAGTTCTAAAGTATACTGAAAGAATTAAAACACTTCTTTCTAATTGAGAAATGTGGTCTTTAATGTAAACCTATAATGTTGTAATTTAACATACATACCCATAGCACAATTGGACTAATAAGTATGGACTTGTTAGTAGTGTCTAACTATCAAATAAACTTCATACTTTTCTTAGATGTAATCCATTTTTGCTAATGCCTTTTGCTAATCCATGACCAACATAAATGGCCATAACAAATTTAGGAATTATCATTCTGTTATTCTTTTTTTTTATTATTTTTGTTGTTGTTTGTGGTTTGGCTTCTTGCCCAACATGAGTGTTTATTCTTCACATGATTCTTAAGATTTTCAAATATTTTATAAATACTTGTTAGATATATTTCAAAGTACCCCAGAGTATAATTTTTATCTTTAAAAAGTTGTGATTTATGCTATTAACTATAATCTTGATCACTTGAGTAAGAAAATAATATTTGTTAGCTTTCTATGCTTTAGTTACTGTTTGCTTCTACTAATGTTTTTATTATTTAGAATAGTCTTTTTAAATCACTTTATTATAATAAATTCACAAATACTACCATTAAACTACACTGAGATAGCCACTCACACAAACACTTGTCCTGTTCTAAGTTCAACGCATCTCACTGAACTTCTGCACAATTACCACAGCCATTCTGAAGCCATGCAGCTTCACTGAGAGGCTTATGTCTTCACCATCAATTACAATTTGTGGATTTATTGAGCACATAAAAAGAAAGAAACTTATGCCAGTGGAAATTGTTATAACCATTAGCTTTATATCCTCTTTGACAAATCATCTATTATTTTGTGTGCATTGTGTCCTTCTTCATCATCTAATATTGACATTTCTTAGTTTCTTTTTCAATGTTGGAAGCAAGTTTTTAAGTACAAGTTATACTCAAAATTCAGATAAATACACTTTATCTTGTATGTACACTAAGTATGTATGTACTTATGTATGTGCATAAGTACACTATTTGAACTTGTTTTGCCAGAGAGGAACTCCATTTCTGTAAACTTATTTATTTAGTGTTTGTCATTATTACCTTTATGCAGATATTTTATATTCTGAGTTATATTCCAATTCTGTTATTTAAATTATTACCCCAATATTTACCATTTGAGTATTAGAAAGCTTGTTTAGTGGTGGCAGCTGGGTTTAATATGTTTTCAGTATGTTTCTGGGAGTTGTTCCTAGAATGATCTGATTTCCCCAGAATGACAATTATGTTGTAAACTTCCTGTTAAGCTTCACTATCCTCTTTTTATAACCTTAAAATAGCTTCTACATTTTATTACCTGAATTTAGAGTGCTGACCATGGCATTTACTCTCAAAGACAAAGTACCAAATATAAGCCATCAATTTAGGGGATACGAGACATCACACAGTGACATCTAATCAATCTACTGACTTCTCCATAAAGAGATGCACAGAATTATTATACGGTATACTTATGCAGCCATCACTAGAAGAGCCTCTCAGTTTTAATTGTCTTTAAACTTGAGAATTGGACCACTGTGTAGGTTCACCATGCAGTAACTGATAGGAGGAATGAGTGTTAGACAATGCACATGTGCCTATAAAATGCATCAAACCTACAGATCACGAGTAATCTTGTTCCTTTTATAAGTTCTGATGAAATGATACAGGATTTATTTTGAATTTGATAATGACAATTCAGATCATCTAATTTTGTGATTTATAATTCAAGGGCAAATTATGAATATCTAGACATTTGTTTCTTTTTAATCATCCCCTATCAATATAGATAGTAGATAAGTTTTTTTAATATAAAGTTGAACTTAAGCAAAAATTCTGGTTCTTATTCTGTAAGTTGTTCATTTGATGCTGTACAGTACCCCCGCAATGTGCCATGTTTTTTTCTTTGTGTGGTTATGTCAAAGACTTTGACTCTGAAAAGTGAAATCATTAAGATCTCTGTGTGTGTGTGTTTGTGTGTGTGTGTTTCCCTTTCTTTCTCTCTGTTTATGTGTTTGTTTATCTGTCTGTCATTCTTCCTCTGCTGTGTAGCAACTGCTTCTGAGATTTTGAAACTTTCCAATTTGTATAGAAACTTGTTAAGATGCACAGTGTTCTATATAAAGGTGAATCATTCCATGAGGTTCATTCTTCAGGGAAATGCTCATCAAGCTATGGATTTAAACACCTCAAAAGCTTCAGTAAGTTCTTAAAACTAACAAGATACAGTAAATTAATCCTTGCCTAATGCTACACAAGCATAAAGATTGCTGAGATATAATCTCAGATAAGACAAGCTCTTTAGAAGACTCTGTCATATTCACCTGCCTAGAAGAGGCTGAGAGCAGCTTAGCAGACTGAAAGAGGTGGAGGCTAGGGGAACCTCCAGGAAGAACTTCAGACCAGTCAGTTATAGCAATAAATGAAGTATTATATCATGCAGTTCTTTTTAAGTAGCATTTTTCATACATATAAAAAATGTCAAGTGCTTATGCATCCTTACTCTACAAGCATAAGGGGGGATGGCAGGGCCATGATGGTGGACGAAGTAGATACTGTTGTTAGTAACAGTGAAAAAATTTTGGACATTGTGAACCACACTTGGATACAAGATGCAAAAGCTGATGCACCACTGAAGTAATGGTGTGAAATATGTTCTGTTTCAGAGTGAAGATAATAGGATTCTGTAGCTTTTGTTACTAACATGGGTTTGCTTCATTTATTAATACTATTCTGAGGCTGTGTTTATAACATCTGTTTTCTGCAGTTCCAATTTGTTTCTTTAGCAAATTATTTAAAAAAATATCAACTTAACACAATGTGTTCTTTTAAAGGTGAAAGAGACATCCAAATAGATCTCACTTTACCAAAGTTAAGGTTGGGAGTAGATTTAAGTTGCTGGGTGTTTGAGATAAGAATACAATGCTTGGCTTTGCTTTCCCCCCTCCCACTATATCCCAGAGATAATTTTTGTCCATAGATATCTTTTACATTTATAAAGACAACAACATGATATCTTCCTGACCCCACTTCATGATTCCTTCCTTTTCTAAAAACACAGTTGAGGCAATTTTCCTGTTTTAAAATTCATGAGGCTTGCCAGGATAGTTCAGAATCAACCCTATATCCTCCTGGAATGCATAAATTAATCTCTGGTTTTCATTTTACAAAAGTAATAAATACTTGCAGCAAATCAATTAAAAGGATCAAAATAGTTCTCAGTTTTGAAGTTATTTCAATTCATGATCCCTTGCTTCTTTTGGGGGGGG
>CAJQZJ010018033.1:9896673-9948447 GCA_907164525.1 Lophiomys imhausi | reverse complement strand
AAAAAAAAAAACGTAGGCAAATGAATTATACAAACTGTTTTCTTATTGTAATGTCATATTAACTGGGAAGACTTTATATCATGTGATAATAATATGATTATTTTGAAATTAAAATAAACTCTTTTATTGATTATGCACAAATACGATGAAATCATGAATTATGTATACTGTAGTAGAAGTTTTGATTTCTTTAAAACCTCTGTTGTGTTATATGAATGTCTTTTTTGTTTTGGCCCCAAGTGTTGGATGTGGAAATGCTTTATCCACCACTGAAAAACAGACTTGTGAGAGGGTGCTTGGTATTTGTAGCTGAAAAACAGACTCATGAGAGAACATGTGATCTCTATCAGCTGGAAACTGCCTATTGCAGGGGATGTGGTTTTTGCTTGGTGGAAAATATACTTCTGTGGACTCTGAGAAGTATGATTAGGAGCCCATAAAACAGAGAGACATCATTTTTGCTTTGCTTCCCTTCTCACCCCTTTGCTTTGCTTCAAGACACTACTGTCTGGGTCGCCACTCCAGATAATTTTTTGAACTTGTTACCATTCCTGCTGCCAATTGCAGCCCAGGTCAGGTTTAGAGAGAGGATTTCTACAGTCCTCTACCCAGGCTACCACTGGCTAATTCATTGACCTATAATAACAGTTTATAGTTATAAGTAAATACATATGCTAACTTAGTTTTGGTTCAAAATCGGTTAGGCATTATGGATATCTTGGCTTTCAAACAATAGAGGTAACTGCACGTTTTCAAACTATTAGACAGGTTGTAGACAAATGGCAATGATTACAGCTGAGATCTATCCTGTTTTTCAATCAGGAGGGATGCTTTACGTTGTTTTCTTTGTTTCTCTTTTATTGACTTATCACAAGGATGAAGCTTGCTACAGCTTTAATAGAAAGTAGGCAAATGCAGAATGAGGAGCTTAAGAAAAATGTGCCAAGGTTGGTGACTGAAACTGGGAAGCAGACAGGGTTGCAACACACATTACAACCTCTTCTTGTTCCACTTTTGCATTCATGTCCACACAACCATTGCATGCACCAGCAGAAAACAAGACAGGTAATAGTGTTAATATGGAACCAAGTGTGCCCCAAGAGTAGCTGGTTGGTACTACAGAGTCACCAGCTTTTCTGGTTCTTTCATTTTATGTCTGGTAATAATGACAGTCAAGTCAATCAGGAGTTAGCATGGGGTCCAATAGGCAAGTTGGATTTTAAGCAATTTAAGGATTCTATTGTTTATTATGGAGTCCATTCATCATTTGTTAAGCAAATGTTAAGTAACTGGGCTATAAAAAGTATAGTCATTTTCCAAGGTTGGAAGGGGCTAATGTCAGCTGTACTAGAAGTTAGTCAGCAATTACATTGGTTGTCATGGTGGATGCATGAAACCACAAAATTAGAACAACAGAATATAATGAGGGGAATAAACATTACAAAAGACCAAATGCTTTGTGTGGGGCATTATGCTGACATATGGGAACAGATTCAATTTGATGATGTTGTGATAGAACAATCTCATGTTACACCTCTGAGAGCTTGGGATATGTTTGCTGAGGCTGGTCAATGATCTATATCATTTACTAAGATAATAAAATGTCCTCAGGAAATGTTCTCAGACTTTTTAGGGAGATTGACTTCAGCTGTGGAGAGAGCTATATCTAAACCTGATGTCACACAGTGTTGATAAATACCTTGGAATTTGAAAATGCAAATGCTTAATGTCAAAGAGCAATTAGAACATTCAAAGCTTGATGAGCCCCAATAGATGAGTGGATAAGAAGAACAACTGATACTGGTTTTCAGGAGCGTCACACTAATATCACAGTGGAAACCATTGCTAGATCTTAATCAGTGCTTGAAATGTGGCAAACATGGTCACTTCCAAAGATAATTTACTTCTGAAGCCTCCAAAACTCGAACTGACTTCTCAGCTATAAATGACAGGTGCCTTGACTCTGCAGAACATGGTTATAATAGGGAACGAGTAGTATCTAGTAACAAGGAAATGTCCAGGATTCCAGGAATTTGTAGTCCCTGTGTAAAAGATAAACCCTGGTCCTAGGATTGTAGATCCAAAAGAGACATTAGAGATAACCTCTTACAGAGAAATGAAAGGAGAGGCCTGTCCATTCAAGTCCCCACAGCAAATAAATAAATAAATAAATAAATAGATAAATAAATAGATAGATAGATAGATAGATAAATAAATAAATAAATGAACCATCTTCCCTTAGGAACCAAAGAGTAAGGAACACTCAGGAAGAACAAAATTAACTATTGCCAAATATGCTATTGAAGGCAGTGAAGCTTTAGATCTGCCCATAGATGAGTCTATTACTCATTATGACTTTATCCCAAACAGATGAATGTTATACGTTAACCACTGGTGGTTATGGTTCTTTACCATCATGGATAGTCAGATTAATCATGGGAAGAAGTTGATTAACTTCTTAAGGATTTTTTGTGCATCCATGTATTATAGATGGAAATTGCAAGGAAGAAATTAAAATTATGGTATCTGTATGGAAAGAGATGAAAATTAATTCAGGGATTAGTAATGCTCAGCTGGGGTTGTTTCCTTACATCAAGGGCAAGACTGTGCCAATAGAAAGAGTAGGAGCATTTGGGAATACTGAAAAACTTGTATTTTGGCAAATAATAATGAATGATAAGAGAACAAAATTTAATATACAAATGAATTGTATTGAAATAGAAGCATTGTTTGATTCAGAAGCTGATGTTATTATCCTCTTCCAGGAGACCTGGACTCCAAATGGTCGCATTAAAAGATCCTTACACAGTTTTAGGAATTGGTAAGTTATCACAAATACTGTAAAGTGTACAGTGGATTAACTGTGTTGGACCAGAAGGGCAAACAGGGAAGTTGCGACCTTATGTGACTGATGTACCTGTACATTTACAGGAAAGGGATCTTTTGCAACAATAAGGTAATCAAAATAATATTACTTCAAACCTAGAAACAACAAATGATGAATGATGAAAGATTCTGGGGAAGGTATTGATGTAGGTACTCAACAACAATCACAAGTTCACAGCAACAATCACACCCTAAGCATTGAGTTTATAGACACTTCTGGGGAAGGTATTAATAGAGTACTCAAGAGCAATCACAAGCTGTGTCCAGTGTCCAATACAGGACATTCCAGGCATTGAGTTTCCAAATTTGTACTAGGGGTCACCATTGAAATTCTAACAGCCCTACCCTTGAAATGGCTATCAAGTAAATCGGTGTGGCAAGAGCAATGGTCCATAACAAAGGAGAAATTGGAGGTCTTGAATAATTGGTAAAAGAAGAGTTGGAGGCTTGTCATATAGAAGAGTCTACCAGCACATGGAATTCTCTTGTGTTTATGATAAAAAAGAAATCATAAAAATGGAGAATGGAAACAGATTTAAGAGCTGTGAATAGAGTAATGCAACCTATGAGTTCTTTACTGCCTGGTATACATTTATCTTCTTTACTACCAAATTATGTATATATATATATATATATATATATATATATCAGCACATAAATTAAATTTATTAAATATAAGTTTAATTTATTTATCACCTAAGATCTTAGAACTACTGTATCCAATGTCCAATGAGACATCAACTTTTTAAAATTTTGGTTATGAATATTGTTACTGAAATTTTTCCCATTAATCCCAGGGCATGGTTGTATATTCCTATTATTGATACTTATGTATTCTCATTATCAAAATTATAGTAGTTAAATTATGTTGTGTTAATACATATAAGTTAATTTTTTCTATATAACTTAATGTTTAATTGGTTCATTCCATTTTTTAAAATTAAGAAATAATTACAAATTATGTGCGACTACTCACTAAAACTTTATAATTTACAATATTACCCGCATTATGTGTGGTTGTCTCATCATCTCTAACTTTCAATGAATATGACAAATGATAATTCATTGCTTATATAATTTTCATTTATCTGAATTCTAAACTTGCCATATATAATTCGTTGTTTTTATTGCCCATATACATTTTATTATGCAAATTATATTTTCATATGCGTTTCTAGTTCACAATTTACTTTTCTTGTGTATTATTTTATAGAAGTTGTTTGTATTCTTTATTTCTCTTTCATATGCATTAATACCTTAATACTGAAGTCTCTTGTATATATTTAAGTGCTATTTGTGGTGCCATTTATCATATGAGATCTTTAACTTAAAAATCAATCATTTGGTTGAGTTTATTTTGTTTTGGATTTTTGATTATAATTCATCCTTATCTGAAGAAAACATTCAAGCATACATTGGTTTCTAATGATTTACCATATTTTACAAACCAGAGAAGACAAGAGGAATTACCATTTTGACATCAGTAATAAGACAGAATTTGTTCATGTACAGAAAAAAAGTTTCTTTCTGGTTTTCCTACATTAAGCTGGGGGAAATGCTATGAGACACTGTTATGTTGATCAAATGCCCTCTTACCTGGCTTCCTGAGGTTCTTCTGGTGCTGCAGAAATACATATGTTCAGGGCATGAAGACAGCAGCTAGGAGCTAAGAGTCACCCTGCTTTAGCAACTTACATGAAAATTTGGACTTGTAGTTGTGTCAGTTGGGAAAAGAATCTCATGTTTCCAGATAAGAACATAGCTTTATTAACTCTTTTTTTTTTTAACACTAGTTTTCTCTGTGTTACCCTGGCTGTTGTGGAGTTCTCTATGTATACAAGGGTAGTGTGGAACTTAGAAATCCACTTGTCTCTAGATTGTTGGCATTGTTAGGATGTGTCACAATGCCTGACTTTCATCAACTCTTATATTTTTGCTATGGTAGGACCATGAGCACAGGGATAAAAATAGCTCTATAAATACTTGACTTATGAACAATGATATGGTGAATTTGTCTAATAAAGCAAATGAACTTGTGGCCATTTTTTCATAATAGTGTAAACTAATGCAATGTGGACCACTTTTTCAAAAAATTTTGATACTATAATTTATTTGCATTTCTCCTTTTTCTTTCCTCTCCACAAACCATCTCATATATCCTTCTCCTCCTCTCCTACAAATTTATACCCCCCTTTTTATTGTAATTACATGCACATATATACACACACATATACACACATGCAAACATATGTGTGCATACACACTCACACACATATTGCTAAATATAACCTCCTCAGTCCATAAGATGTTACTTGTACATCTGTTTTAAGAGGTGATCATTTTACCAATGGTCTTCAGGTGAACAACGAATTGGTATGTTCTTCCAATCACAGCTTTCCTAAGTTGCTTAAAGTTCTTTGTGTAAGGTTGAGGCCTCATGGCCTTTCTTCTAACAGCTTGGCATGTTCACAGGTATCATCTTTTTTGAAGTCATTTTTTGGCAGCTAATTGGTTGAAACCTTATGGGTGCATCTTATGACACTACCAGGAAACACAAGTTTAGTGCAAAAGTTCTGATCCTCTGACTCTTAGAACCATTCCAACCTTCTTTGACAATATTCCCTGAGATATAGTATGGGAGTCCTTTGTTAAACTATTGGAAAAGAAAAGTCTATTTAGACCAGCACCATTTGTTGAAGGTGCTACCTTTTTTCCATTGCATGGTTTTGGCTTCTTAGTTAAAAATCAAGTGTCCGTCAGTGTGTGTTTATTTCTGGGTATTCAATTTGATTCCATTAATCAACCTGTCTGTTTTTATGTCACTACTATGCAGTTGTTATTACTATTGATTTATAGTACAACTTGAAATCAGGGATGGTTGTATTTCCAGAAGTTCATTTGTTATACAGGATTGTTTTCACTATCCTGGGACTTTTATTTTCCATATGAAGTTAAGAATTTTTCTTTCGAGGTCTATTAGAAGTTATGTTGGTATTTTATTGGAGAAAGGTCTTCGGCATGGTTTTCACAGGCTGATTACAGTGCTCAGAGATCTGGTAACTGCCTTTTGTGAGCCACTCTCTGGATAGTAAAAGTTGCTGGTGGCCAATTAGTTATGAAAAAGGAGTAGAGGAAGGTGGAACTTTCTGAAAGGAACTAAGTAATCCTGGGAAGATACTGAGCAAACCTTTGCCCCAAAGATGCAGACAGACATCTCTGTATGAGCTCTGAAGGTAGCACAGATTGGCAGATTGAGAATAGTTAGTTAGGTTAACTTATATGAGCTAGTTGAGAGTCAGCTAAGGTCTAAGTGTTGAAACAATAGAAGGTCTTGGAACATTCATTTTACAAGCCTGCCTGCCACCTCAACTCTCAGATCTCCAACCATGCTCCTCTGGCCTCTCTGCAGGCCTAATACAACAGTTTACATATATTAACACATATATTTTTAACAAAGTTTGGGTTTCAGTATTTTGATGCGAATTTCATTGAATCTGTTGATTGCTTTTAGTAAAATGGCCATTTTTACTGTGTTAATCCTACTGATCTGTGAGCATGGATGATCTTTTCATTTTCTTATATCTTCTATTTCCTTCTTCAGAGGTTTGAAGTTCTTGTCATATAGGTCTTTCACTTACTTGGTTAATGCTATACCAAGATATTTATTTAATTAGTGTTTATTGTGACGGGTGTTGTTTCCCTAACTTCTTTTACAACCTGTTTATCATTTGTGTAAAGGAAGGCTACTGGTTTGGTTTTGTTTGTGTGTGTGTGTGTGTGTGTGTGTGTGTGTGTGTGTGTGTTACTTTTGTATCCAGCCACTTGGCTGAAGGCATTTATCAGCTGTAGTAGTTCTCTGGTTGAATTTTTGGGGTTGCTTATATATACTATCATATCATCTGCAAATAGAGATACTTTGACTTCTTCCTTTCCAATTTGTATCCCCTTGATATCCTTTAGTTGTCTTATTGCCCTAACTAGAACATTGAGCACAATATTGAATAGATATGGAGAGAGTGGACAGCCTTGTGCTATCCCTGATTTTATGGAATTCTTGGAGTTTCTCTCCATTTAATTTGATTTTGACTATAGGCATACTGTATACTGCCTTTATTATGTTTAAGTATGGGCTTTGCATCCCCACTCTCTCTGAGGCTTTTTATCATGAAGGGGTTCCAGATTTTGTCAAAGGCTTTCTCAGCTTCTAATGAGATGATCATGTTATTGTTTTCTTTCAGTTTGTTTATATGGTGGATTTTCATCCCTGCATCCCAGGGATGAAGCCTACTTGATCATGGTGGATGATGTTTTATATACATTCTTAGATTCAGTTTACCAATACTTTATTGAGTATTTTTGCAACAGTATTCATGAGGGATATTGTTCTGAAATTCTTTCTTGGTTGAGTCTTTGTGTGGTTTAGGAGTCAAGGTGACTGTGGCTTCATAGAATGAATTTGGTAACATCCCTTCTGTTTCTATTTTGTGGAACAGTTTGAGGAGTATTGATAGTAAGTTTTCTTTGAAGGTTTGGTAGAACTCTACACTAAAGCCATCTGGCTCTGGACTTTATTATATTATTATTATTATTATTATTATTATTATTATTATTATTATTATTGTTATTATTATTTTGGTTGGGAGACTTTTGATGACTGCTTTTTTTCCTTAGGAGTTACAGAACGATTTAGATTGTTAGCCTGATCTTTATTTAATGTTGATAGATGGTATCTATCAAGGAAAAGGGCCATTTCATTAAAATTTTCCAGTTTTGTGGAATATAAGCTTTTGAGGTAAGACCTACTGATTCTTTGGATTTTCTCCATGTCTGTTGTTATATCCCTCCTTTCGTTTCTAATTTTGTTACTTTGGATACTTTCTCTCTGGATTTTAGTTAGTTTGGCTAAGGTTTTGTCAATCTTGTTGATTTTCTCAAAGAACCAGATTTTAGTTTCATTGACTCATTGTATTGTTCTCGTGGTTTGTAAATTATTGATTACAGCCATGAGTTTGATTATTTCTTGCCATTTAATCCTCTTTGGTGTGTTAACTTCTTTTTGTTACAGAACTTTCAGAAGTTCTGTTATGTTGTTTATGTGAGATCTCTCCAATTTCTTTTTGAAGGTGCTTAGTGCTATGAATTTTCATTTTAGTAATACTTTCATTGTGTCCTATAAATTTGAGTATGTTGTGCCTTCATTTTCATTGTGTTCTAGAAAGTCTTTAATTTTTTTCTTTATTTCTTTCCTGACCTAATGGGAGTTGAGTAGACCCCTAGTAGGCTCCATTAATTTTACTACAAAGTCTGTCTTTCGATTAATATTCAACATTATCCAGTGGTACACATAACTGTGACTGGTCTTGAAACTTTTGCTTTGAATTAAAAAGATCGACTCAACCTTAATATCATTTATTTGTGACAAGCAGATAGAAAAAAAGTAGATGTAGCATAAATATTTCTTTTTTAACAATTAAATGTTTTAAATAATTCTTTTTTTCTTTTTTACTTTAATTTTTTATTTCTTCAAGTTACATCTTGATCGCAGTCCCCTCCTTATTACTCCCTCCAGTCCCACCATCCCACCCTCAACCCCCCATCCTCTTCCCTTTTTTTTTCTTTTAAGTTTAAGGTATATCTTATTTCCCCCTACAGTTTCCTCTTTCAGTCCAACAAATGGCTCTTTCTCTTATAATAATAAATACAATACAGTACAACAGAGGTAATTAGGCCACAGTTATGAGGGTTATATGGCTTAGCATACATTCCCAATGTCCAGTCCATATGTATTTGGTACCTGACTTTAACATTCTACTATCTAACCATCTCCATGAGTTTAAAGTTCTATATCTAACTCAACATTCATACTAACTTGCAACACAATTTTAAAAGCATCTTCTTAGATATATAACACTCTCTTGACTCCTAAACAACTCAAAATTTAACTATGAGACTCTAGCTATCTACTCTTCAACCACCTCAGAGACCTGAGAGGGATAAATATATCTGATTTTATAGGAAGGACAGGGCCCGCAGCTTCTAAAACTAAGAAATGACACACCAGTGGCTGCCTGGACAGTTCCCATTTTCTCTCCATTCATTACAGCATCGAACTTTAGTCGTTTGGCCCCTTTTCTCTGAGAGACATTGACTGTAGAGCAGGGGTTATGAAGGACTTACCTACCCTGTCTTGGCAGAGCTAGGCTGTCGACTTACCTGCTTCCAGGTTTTGTCCTTTTTGGACAGCATTCTGTCTACAGTTGGAGCAAGGGGCTTTTCCTACCAAGAGATAGGCTTGCTACTAATTCAATCATTTCCTACTAGAGATTCTTCGATTCTCATCTTCTACTTTGAGGAGAATAGGGGGTGCTGTCAGGAGTTGATATGTCTTGATATAAAAAAATCTAAAGTTACGAACACGTTTTTGAATGCCATATTCTACAGATGTCTGGGGTTTTTGAAGAGTCCCTATCTATCTCTTATATTAGGGTAAGCAGATGTTGCTTGTCTCTTAGAAGTTTTATTTCTGATTAGCTTAGAAAATAACTATAATAGGCTGTCATAGTACCTAACAGAATGAACGGCTGGCATAACCATTAGTTAGCATTTCTTAATTATCCTAAACAGTTTATGACAATTAGTAGTAAAAGGCCGAAACATCATATTTCATTTTTTTTCTTCACCTCCTAACCCTTCCATCCCATTTCTCTGTGGTGAGGTGTCCTTATATAACAGTCCCTCATCTCAGTTGAGAGGTCATATGAGGACCAAGAGCCTCCTCATTCATTGGAGGTCTACGAAGCAGTACCATCAGTAAAAAGTGTCTCATTGCCTGAGAGAAAGAACTACTAAACAAACAAACCAATAAGCAGACAATTAGATAAAAAAGACTAAAAAATATATAAAAAATAAATAAAAGTTAAAAATAAAAAGTCTATGTCCAAGTTCCCTTTGGTGTGTTAGTTGTAGTATCGATACCATCTACTATACAGCTAAAATCCTACTGTAAGTGAATAGATGCCATATGCGTCCTTCTGAGTCTGGGTTAGCTCACTCAGGATGAGCTTTTCTAGTTCCATCCATTTGGCTGCAAATTGCATAATTTCATTGTTCCTGATAGATGAATAGTATTCCATTGTGTAGATATATCACAGTTTTTTAACCCATTATTCGGTTGAGGGACATCTGGGTTGTTTACAGTTTCTAGCTATTACAAATAAGGCTGCTATAAACATAGATGAGGAAACTTCCTAATGGTTCTGTGAAGAGGCATTTGGGTGTATACCCAGAAGTGGTATGGCTGGGTCCTGAGGCAAAGCTGTTCCAAATTTTCTAAGATATCAACAGTCTGACCTCCATAGTGGTTGTACAAGACTGCATTCCCACCAGCAATGGAGTAGGAACCCCTTTCTCCACACCCTCGCCAGCATGTACTGTCATTTGAGCTTTTGATTCTGACAGATGTGAGATGGAATCTCAGAGTCGTCTTGAGTTGCATTTCTCTGATGATTAAGGATGTTGAGCATTTCTTCAAGTGTCTCTCAGCCACTAGGGATTCCTCCTTTCTGAATTCTCTATTTAGCTCTGTCCCCCATTTTTTCATTGGATTATTTGGTTTCTTGGCATTTAATTTCTTGAGTTCTTTGTAGATTTTGGGTATTAGTCCTCTGTTAGATATGTGGTTGGTGAAGATTTTCTCCCAGTCTGTATGTAGGCTGCCATTTTGTTCTAATGACAGTGTCTTTTGCCTTACAGAAGCTTTTCAGTTTCATGAGGTCCCATTTATTGATTGTTTATCTCAAGTCCTGAGCTGTTGGTGTTCTGTTCAGAAAGTTGTCGCCTGTGACAATTAGTTCGAAGGTTTCTCCCACTTTTTCTTCTAGTAGATTTAGTGTGACAGGCCTTATGTTAAGGTCTTTGATCCACTTGGACTTAAGTTTTGTACAAGGTGATAAGTATGGGTTTAATTTCAATCTTTTACAAGTGGACATCCAGTTGGAGCAGCACCATTTGTTGAACATGCTGTCCTTCTTCCATTGTGCTGTTTTGGCTTCTTTGTCAAAAATTAGTTGGCCATAGGTGTGTGGGTCTATTTCTGGATCTTCAATTCTATTCCATTGATCTATTGGTTTGTTTATATACCAATAGCATGCTGTTTTTACAACTATTGCTCTGTAATACAGCTTGAAATCTGCGATGGTGATACCTCCGGATTTTTTTTTTTTTTTTTTTTTTTTGTACAGGATTGATTTAGCTATTCTGGGCTTTTTGTTGTTCCATACGAAATTGAGAATAGCTCTTTTCAAGTGTATAAAAAATTGTATTTGTATTTTTATAGGAATTGCATTGCGTCTACATATTGCTTTTGGTAGGATGGCCATTTTTATTATGTTGATCCTACCTATCCATGAGCATGGGCGATCTTTCCATCTTCTAAAGGCCTCTTCCATTTCTTTCTTCAAGGGCTTGAAGTTCTTGCTGTATAGGTCCTTTACTTGCTCGGTTAGAGTTACCCCCAGATATTTTATGTTGTTTGTGGCTATTGTGAAGGGGGTTGTTTCCCTAATTTCTTTCTCAGCCCATTTGTTTGTTGTATAAAGAAGGGCTTCTGATTTTTTTGAATTAATTTTGTATGCAGCCACGTTGCTGAAGGTGTTTATCAGCTGTAAGAGTTCTCTGGTGGAATTTTTGGGGTCGCTTATGTATACTACCATATCATCTGCAAATAGGGATAATTTGACTTCTTCATTTGTGATGTTTATTCCCTTGATCTCTTTTAGTTGTCTTATTGCTCTAGCAAGAACTTCAATTACTGTATTGAAGAGATATGGTGAAAGTGGACATCTTTGTCTTGTCTCTGAGTTTAGAGGAAATGCTTCAAGTTTCTCTCCATTTATTTTGATGTTGGCTACTGGCCTGCTGTATATTGCCTTTATTATTTTTAGGTACATTCCTTGTATGCCCATTCTCTCCAGAACTTTTAGCATGAAGGGGTGTTGGATTTTGTCAAGTGATTTTTCTGCCTCTAGCGAGATTATCATGTGGTTCTTTTTCTTTCATTTTGTTTATATGGTGAATGATGTTGATAGACTTTCATATGTTGAAACACCCCTGCATTCCTGGGATGAAGCCTACTTGATCATGGTGTATGATACTTTTGATGTGTTCTTGAATTCGGTTTGCTAGTATTTTATTAAGTATTTTTGCATCTATGTTCATGAGGGAGGTTGTTCTGAAGTTCTCTTTCTTTGTTGGGTCTTTGTGTAGTTTAGGAATCAGGGTGACTGTGGCCTCATAGAATGAGTTTGGCAATGTTCTTTCAGATTCTATTTGGTGAAAGAGTTTGAAAAGTATTGGTGTTAGCTCCTCTTTGAAGGTCCGGTAGAATTCTGTGCTAAAGCCATCTGGCCCTGGGCTTTTTTTGGTTGGGAGGTTTTTAATGACTGTTTCTATTTCCTTAGGGGTTATAGGGATGTTTAATATGTTTATCTGATCTTGATTTAGCTTCCGTAGGTGGAATCTATCAAGAAAATTGTCCATTTCACTTAAGTTTTCAAATTTGGTGGAGTATAGATTTTTAAAGTAGGATCCAAATATTCTCTGGATTTCCTCAATGTCTGTTGTTATTTCTCCCTTTTCATTTCTGATTTAGTTGATTTATTTTTTCTCCCTCTGTCTTTTAGGTAATTTGGCTAAAGGTCTGTCTATTTTGTTGATTTTCTCAAAGAACCAACTCTTGGTTTCATTGATTCTTTGTATAGTTCTTTTTGTTTCTAAGTTGTTGATTTCAGCCCTAAGTTTGATGATCTCCTGCCTTCGGCTCCTCTTGGGAGTGTTTGCTTCATTTTTTTCCAATTCACCCAGTTTAGCTGTTAATTCGCTAATATGAGCTGTCACAATTTTCTTTTTGAAGGCACATAGTGCTATGAACTTTCCTCGTAACACAGCTTTCATTGTGTCCCATAGGTTTGGGTATGTTGTGTCTTCATTTTCGTTGGATTTCAAGAAGTTTTTGATTTCCCTCTTCATTTCTTCCCTGACCCAGTTGGTCCTCTATTAAAGAGTTGTTCAATTTCCATGTGAGTGTAGACTTTCTGTTGATTCTTTTGCTATTGAAGTCCAGCTTCATTCCATGGTGGTCTGATAAGATACAAGGGGTTATTTCAATTTTCTTGTATCTGTTGAGGCTATGTTTGTGTCCAACTATATGGTCGATTTTGTAGAAGGTTCCATGAGGTACTGAGAAGAAGGTGTATACTTTTGTGTTTGGGTTAAACGTTCTGTAGAAATCTGTTAGGTCCATTTGGTTCAAGATGTCTGTTAGACTCATTATTTCTCGGTTTGGCTTCTGTCTTGATGATCTGTCCATAGTTGTTAGTGGGGTGTTGAAGTCTCCCACTATTAAAATGTTTGGATCAATGTGCGATTTAAGTTTTAGAAGCGTTTCTTTTATAAATGTAGGTGCCTTTGTATTTGGGGCATAGATGTTCAATATTGAGATGACCTCTTGGTGTATATTTCCTTTAATGAGTATGTAATGCCCTTCCCTGTCTTTTTTTATTAACTTCAATTGGAAGTCTATTTTGTTTGATATTAGGGTGGCTACTCCAACTTGTTTCCTGGGTCCATTTGCTTGGAAAACCTTTTCCCAGCCCTTTAGTCTGAGGTAGTGTTTATCTTCAATAGTGAGATGTATTTCTTGTATACAGCAAAAAAAAAAATGGGTCTTGTTTACAGATCCAGTCTCTAAGTCTGTGTCTTTTTATTGGCGAGTTGAGTCCATTGATGTTGATGGATATTAGTGACCAGGGGTTTTTATTTCCCATTATTTTTGTATAGCTGGCCATCTTGTGTTTATTTTTGTTTAGTTGCTGAGGAGGTTTCTATTTCCTCTGTTTTCTTGGGTGTAGTTATCTTCTCTGTGTTGGAATTTTCCTTCTAGGATCTTCTGTAGGGCTGGGTTTGTGGGTAGATATTGTTTAATTTGATTTTGTCATGGAATATCTTGTTTTCTCCATCTATGTTGATAAAGAGTTTTGCTGGGTATAGTAGTATGTCTGGGCACCTCTGTTCTCTCAGGGCTTGTTGGACATCCGTCCAGGCCCTTCTAGCTTTTAAAGTTTCTGAGGAGAAGTCAGGTGTGATTCTGGTGGGTCTGCCATTGTATGTGACTTGGCCTTTTTCTCTTACAGCTTTTAATATCCTTTCTTTGTTCTCTACATTTGGAGTTTCTATTATTATGTGGTGAGAGGAGTTTCTTTTCTGATCTAATCTGTTTGGTGTTCTGTAAGCCTCTTGGATTTTTACTGGCATCTCTTTCTTTAGGTTTGGGAAGTTTTCTTTTATGATTTTGTTGAAGATATTTCCTGGGTCATGGAGTCGGGAGTCTTCTCTTTCCTCTATGCCTATAATTCTTAGGTTCCGTCTTTTCATTGAGTCCTTGATTTCTTGGATGTTGTGGGTGAGAGATTTTTTAGCCTTCTCATTTTCTTTGGATGTTGTACTGATTTCTTCCATCGAATCTTCCATGCCTGAGATCCTGTCTTCCATCTCTTGCATCCTATTTTTCATACTCACATCCGTAGTTCCTGTTCTCTTCTCTTGATTCTCCATTTCCTCTTTTAACTCTGACTGTGTTTTCTTAATGTTTCTATTTCTGTTTTCATGTCTTGATTGGTATTGTTCGTTTTGTACATTTCCTTTTCCAGTTATATTTTTTTTACCTGGAAATCTTTCATTGCTTTGTCCTTTTCCTGTTCAAGCTGTGTCACCTTGGCTTGGAGCTCTTTACTGATGTTGTTCGTTGTTTTGACTTATAAAATTGTGGCTTCTTTGAATTCCTTCATAGGTTTAAGTTCTTCCTGAAGGGACTCTATCACTTTCCATAATGTAGAATTGTCATCATGTTTATGTGTTTCAGTTGTGGTGAGGTGGTTCGGGCTGGACGGAATAGCGTTGCTTTCTTTTGTTGGAGACATTTCGCTCTGTTTTTTTTTTTTTTTTTGTCTAGGGCCTCTGACCATGTGGAATTTTTTTTGCTGTCTTCTGGATTTGTGTCCAAAGGGGGAACTTTGCTTAGGAGTAGAGTTGCCTTACTCCACCCTTATAAGGTGAGTCATTCAGCCCCGCCTCCCAGGTGGAGGCCTAACTAATCCAGGTGGTGGAGCTGTGTACAAGTAAACTCTGGTTCCCTGCCAGAAGGGCCAGTACTAGTACAAAAGTCCGATATACAACAGTTTCAAATATCTCGCAGTTTGCCTGGGGTTGGTTCTTGTAGCGGGTAAATCTGCAGCTCAGCTACAATAGCCTTGCCACTCCCATGGCTTGTAAACTGGTCAGTTTCATCACAGACTGTGATCTGCAGTATGAAGGCACTTTGCATTAGAGCTGTGCTCACTTCCAAGTGTCACAACCTTTCGCCAGATAGTTGGATCGTCTGTGTGAGACCTGGGGGTTCCCAGCAGGGGTGAGATTATCTCTGCCTGAGTTCTGAATCTGCCTGCTGGGTATTAGGTTGGAACTTACTAGGAGTCTCTCCTGGTGGGGGAATGGGTGCTCCCGATTCCCTGGTCCAGTGTCTTCCTTGCATGTCCGAGAGTGGGAAGGAGCTTCCTGCCCAGGGATCCTCAGTTGTCCCTGGGTAGCTGGGTGAGATTTAGAAGGGGTCGTGCCCTTTGTACAGCCTCCTGCAACACTTGCAGCCTTGTGACTGTTAACCGCGAAATCAAAATACATCCGCGCAGGCTGCTGCCATCTTGGATCCCCTCTAAATAATTCTTAAATGTATGTGTGTGACTTAGTGTATGTGTCTGCATCACATACATGCAGAAGCTATGGGATATCAGAAAATGGTACAGAATTATGTAGAATTGCAGTTACAGGCGGTTGGCTGTGAGTTGCTAAATTGGTAATGATTAAAAACAAAACAAAACACAAATCCTGGATCATCTGTAAGAACTGTGACTAACAACAACTACATTTGCTTTCTCAACCCCAAATAATGACCACTAAAAAGAAAAACTCCAAAAAATTCGTCAAAGATTTATTTATTTTCATTTTCTGTGTATGATTATTTTGCTTGCATGTAATTGTACAGTATGCAGACTCTCCTGGAATGAAAGTTCCTCATAGTTGGTAGTTGTCTTGTAGGTTCTGGGAACTAAACCCAGGTCCTTTGCTAGGGAAGAACATTTTTTTAATTGCTTTACCATTTCTCAAGCTCTGAGCTTAAGCTATTACATAAACAAAAGTAAATTTATATAATTTATATATAAAAAAATAAGGGAGTCCATTTCAAACCTTGATAGGGAATCACCTAAGAGAGCATTTATGAGAAGAGTAGAGGAGAAATTCCCAGTCACATGGAGACTGGGTGTTAATGAAATAAATCTGCATTCCCAGGGATATCAACACAGGCATCATTTTCTGAGAGAAAGTCCTTCTGCATTTGTCCATCTTATAGGCTGGCCTATTCCTTCCTGAACAGCTTTTATATTATTAGTAGTTAGCCTTTCCAGTTTGGAGCTAGTGATATGAGATGTAACCTGAAGTAATAAATAAACATTAAAAAAAAAAGACTTACCTTGGTTAGTTGCCTCATTCCATGGGCAGAGTAGACCAAATAAAATATGAAAGCAAATATATGTATATATATAAAATTTACACTTTTACTTTCTTTCTTGTATCATGTGAGTTTTCTCACATTTATGTTAGTGAGTAGCTAAGAAATGCCTTCGTTTATTTTTCTTTAATTAATGCTCTATTGTTTTGTTTTCATTTGCTTGCCATCTGTCTTGAGAGCTTATTAAAACAATTGTTTTAATTCATTAACAGGTTAAAAAAAAGAACTTTGCCTTTCCTTAAAAACAGAAATATATAATGTTTAAGGCTTGTTGGAGGTGAGAAAAAATATCAGTGTAAAATTAAATTTGAAAATAGTATTGTAGTTTGCATCTCTTTAGAAAATCTGAATATTCATAAGTAATTACACCAACAGCAACAAAAAATAGAGATAAAACATGAACTTAAGTTGACAAAATATGCAATCTCAATGATGATTTTAGTAAGCAAGGAGTGAGAACTATACAAACATATACTTATGAATAGATATATTTAAAAATATGTGTTGCATTTTATATGAGAAAATCTCATTTTCCCAAGATAAAACACAAATCTGGAATCATAGTCTTTCATTTCATAAAATTTTTAAAAAAGAAAAAAAAACAGAAAGTGGGGACTATAAACTAATATTTAGGAATTGGATAGTGACAATAAAAACTAAAGCCATACTGTCATTTTATTAAAATGCCTTATTATCTAGTAGCACATATTTTACCAGAATACCATTTTGATTTTTTTCTCTCTATGCTGATAATTGTCGCATTGTTCCCTCCATGGGTTAGAAAGTCTTAATGAAATTTCAGATTCTGAAAAATTCTAATGGGCATGGATGTTTGTGATTAGTTCTGTTTTATATCTGTTCATGCTAATTCCCTGAATGGGACAGTTTTTCACTGCTGTTGTTTTTATGAGCTGAAATTATGAAATATTTTTCATAATCTAAGCTTATTGCAATTTCTATAAAGCTCTTAATTTTTTCAAAACATCTTATGACCAAAACCAAATGAGAGTTTTTCTTTTTTCTATATTATTCTTCAAAAGTACAAAGTTTCTCACCATTCTCACATGTCACTAGAAAGCATTCAAAACAAAAAAATAAATATTAGTATAAAATGACCACATAATTGTCTTGATTATGGAAATAATTATAGACTTTTCATCTGTTTGTATCCAGCTATATTGTGAGAGGTATCACATATGTTTCTTTGTCATCAGTGTCCATCTGGACCTGGGATACTTTTCTTTCCCTCATGTGTCTGATAGACAAACAATAGATCCTATGGCAGAGAATCTTATCTAACAATATATGACAACTATTGCTTCATGAACAAATAATACATAAACTATAAGCAAATGTCCTCCTTCACAGATGTCTTACCAAAACATCCACAGCCTGGTAAGCATGTCATATCCCAAATTTAATCCTTTAAAATGTAGCAGTTTATACATTTCCAAGATTTTAATATTCAAGAGATTTCAAATAAAACAAAACTGATTTTCACATTATTTAGCTTTTTGAAGTCAGGCCAATCCCAAGGTTGTCTCAGAGGTCCTGACAAAGAACAAAGGGAACAAAGTATTGTGTCTTTGTCCAGGGACAGACTTGATATGGTCTGGGCTTGGCTGGGACAGGGTCTTGATGAATTAAGGTTTTGATTATTTTTCATTTGATTTTTCCCCACTAAGCGACTAGAGTCACCAGTCCCATGGCCACTGTCTGCTTGGTTTGTGACACACTTGAAAAAAACCTATGTTCTTCTTGTACAGTCTTTCTGATTTCAGTCTGCTGATTTCATCCTATCATATGATGGCATTCTGCTGACTCTATCCCATTCCCTACCCTTGTAGACTATATATAATATGACATGCTTCTTAATAAACGTATTTTCATGTCACAAGCTTGTGCAAGAATTTCTTGTCCAAACTTACATATCTTCTTTATTTTTTCATCCTTGGTCTCCCACTTTAGAACTGTCACTGAAGAACGACCTTCTTTTCCAGATCATTTAACAGGTAAATAAATGAAAATTCAGAATGGCATATACACTTATTCCCTAACTCATTTCCTGCTCTGAAGAATATTTTGTTTATTCTAACATGATTAACATTTGGTAGGTAAAAATTTTATATTAATTAATGAGCATCAACTGAGCTATTTAATTCTCATGACAGTGCTGAAATGTAGAAAGCCTTTCTCATTTTTGAGGAAATTATAATATTTTAATTTTTCATTCTTCAAATTAATGAGAAATCTTGTGTTCTCATAACTTAAGAGAATCTCATTGTTTTGAGCATTTATACACTGGACTTATAAAATGGAATGAGATTACTTATCAGCCTTATTTCTTCAGAATATAGAAAGCTAATATAGGGGGAGTTTTAAAAAGGTCTTTATCTCTTTTTCTTTTTCCTCTAAGTCACACTCACATATCAGTTTTCAGTGGGTAACTTGGCTAATTGATGAACAAGTTCCTACTATCTGCCTTCTTTCTGCAGGTGGATGTGCTACCTTGTATAATGGGATTCAAACATCTCTGATAGGGCAATTGTATAATTCCAGTAATGCTGTTGACTTGAACCATATAGATAACCATCAGCAATGAGATGCTATATTTTCCCCTTGAATATATATTCATAATGGAAAATGCCTAGTAAATGCTTTATGAAAATGTAGGTGATATGATCTGTAACTACATGGCCTATCTGTCACCAGTATTGAGGGTCTAGAAGCAGTGTTCCCATAATCTTGGACTCTCATTCATGAAATTACAATAAATACATAAATAATTTTGCAAAGTAACAAGTAAATTTCACTTAAAAGTCAAACAAGTGTATAGATTAAAAATAAGCACAGTTAGATATAGCAGTGGGCCATATTGATGAGCATACTTTAGGGGCTATTTTCTGTTTGAACTTTCCTTTTATGATGTCCAAGAGAAGGTTTTCTTTTGTCAAGGGGCTTAGCTCATTTTGATTACCTGCTTTAATAAGCAAGTTTATATTTTAAAAACCATTTGCCCATTGTATGTGTGTCCTCTCCCATAGTACACCTGATCTGATGAACTCCAATGTGAATTAAAATTGACCACTAGATACAGAAACTTAATTGTCACATTCTTTTTTTCTCTTTTATTCAGAGGTTCCAGAGGTATAAGATACCTAACTTTGATATGGAAAGTCTTTGAGTCTTATGTTTATTTAAATTTGAAGTTAGCAATGAACATAGTAATGAGATTAGTTCCATAATATTTGGTCTCATTTAGGAGTAGATGAGATTGTTACAATTAAAGAAATAATTGAGGTGATTTCAACCTAATTTGCAATATACTTCAATTGCATTAGAAAAAACAAACAAACAAAACAAAAACAAAACCCAAGATCATGAAAATAGAGCATTTGGTGAAAGAGTATCAGTTATTGAAGGCTCTTAAAATTATCTAATTTCCTTATAGCTCTGAATTCATGTATATACAAAATGTAAGTTTACATTGTATTAAACTTCTTGGGATAATTATTTAAACTTTAATGAGCTAAACTTCTGAGTTCAAATTCAGTTCATAAAATAAAAATTTAAAGAGACTAGAAGGAGTCATACTTAGAAGATATAAATATATAATCCAAAAGTAAATTTCACTCTGGCTATTCACTTTCCTCAAGGTTCTCAATGTATTCAAAATGTGTTCTCAGGTGTTATAGCCAAACATTTTTTATTTCATTTCTAACAACTTATGTATCTCTTCTGGATATGAATATTCTTCAAAACACACTATAGCTCATCTATCATTTCATACCTTTCCAAACATGTTTATTTTTTAAAAAATCCAGGGAAAGCAATTTTTGAGGATACAATCTGATTTTTAATATTATGAAACAAATGCAAAAACATGTCCTAAGTAAACAATGTTTAAAACGTTATTAGAAGGATCTTAAAATTCTACAAATTCTAAATTAGGCACAGTCAATTTTCTAGTGAAATTAATGAACCCCAGTAGAGAGCAACAATTCACTGTGCTAAAACAACTGGACCACACTCACTACTTCAGTGAATTGAAGGGATGTGATCTTCTAAAATCTGCCTCCAAGAGATGGTACTCCTAAGCAGGTAGTGCTTGGTTGCAGGAATTCAAAAGAAAGATTAGTAAACTCATCTCTGTCCAGTCACAATCTATTTAGTGCAAAGAATTTCTTAATCCCATATCAAGTAATTTTAGCTTGAGGTTAAGAGAAAAACAAACAGAATGCTAAGTTGATTTCTGAGATCTGCACTGCAATAAACTGCTACAAAATAAGAGCAGTGGGTGGCCTTCATTTGGTTTGTGCCAATCAGAGATAGGGCTGGGATTCTGAGAACCAGGAAAACAGCCAAAGGCACAAGTGTCCATATGATTACTGCTCAGTGGGAGCATACATGGGAACAGCGAACACAATTACGGGAGCTGGCTTTGTACACAAAATGCATCTCGCTGTTTTTCATAGTTTTAGCATATTATGTAAATTGATTTCACTTTATGTTTCTGTTATAAGTCATTTTAGTATTGTTTTGAACAAAATTTAATGAAGTCGGCTTTCTTCTGACATTCACAGAGTTTTATCTGGACACGTTTCCTGTTGGTCTTTTATATTTTACCATGATTTGTAAAGTTTACTCTCCTCATACATTCTTTTACTCAAGTAATATATTAATGTGTGTGGAACTAGCTGGAAAGGGATGTAATGCAATATCAGTGACATCAGGTAGTACTTATATGCAGAGACTGCCATGTGTAGAGCCGTGTGTTGTATCCTGGAGGAAATACTCATATAAACAGATTTATCCCTTCTGCTTAACAGAATATATACTTTGTTTCCCTTTGGCTTTATTTTAAATTTCTTTTCTTTATTTTAAATTATCTTTCAGAATTTTTACTGTCCTACAATGTTTCTCTTTTTATGTTTATTTATTAGTTCAAGTTATCTCCATTACAGCCCCCTCTCTTCACCCCTCCCAGTCCCACTCTCTTACCCTCTATCCCTGCTCCCATCTATCCTATTGCTCTTGTTTGGGGTGCCCCCACATATCAGTTCCCCTCATTCATCAGTCATATGAGGGCTAAGAGGCCGCTTGTCCTGGGGGCCTACATGGCAGCTCCACTTGCATAAAGTATACTCCTAACAGGTAAAATGTCCATGTTCCTGTCCTTTTGGTCTGTTGGTAATAGCATAGTTATCCTGTACTATATGGCTAAAATCCAATTATAAGTGAATGCATGCCATGTACATCTTTCTGGGTCAGGTTAACTCATTCAGGATGACCTTTTCTAGTTCCATGCATTTGGCTGCAAGTTGGATAATTTCCTTGTTTCTGATAGATGGATGAGTAGTATTCCATTGTGTAAATGTACCACAGGTTTTTTATCCATTCTTTGGTTTCAGCAAGGTGGCTGGATACAAAATTGGTTCAAAACAATCTGAAGCCATTCTGTACACAAAAGATAAATGGGCTGAGAAAAATTAGGGAAATAACACCCTTCATAATAGCCACAAATAATATAAAATACCTGATGGTAATTCTAACCAAGCCAGTGAATGAATTGTACAGCAAGAACTTCAAGTCTTTGGAGAAAGAAATTTAAGAGGATCAGAAGGTGAAAAGATCTCTGTTGGAGAAGGTCTAATAACATTGCTTCTGATAGGCTGATTTCAATGCTGAGATCTGGTTACTACCCCTTCTGAGGCATTCTCTTGATTGGTTAATAAAAGTCACTGATGGCCAATTATCTGGGCAGAAAGAGTATGGGAAGGCAGGACTTCCTGAGATTAGAACAAGAACCCTGCATTTTATACAGAGGATTAGCTCATTCCACCAGGAGACATGGAACCAGATAGATGTGTTTTAGAATGCTAGAAGGTAATCACAGGCTCATGGCGGTTCAGGATTAGGTGATCCGGATTAATTTAGAGTAGCTAATTGAGAGTCTGCCCTGCTAAGGGTTAAGTGTTGAAACATTAAAAGATCTTGGTATATTTAAATTATTGGGGAAAGGACCTTGGCAGCTCATAGGCCATCAGTCCAAGAAATCCAGGGCCTTCAGACTCCTGGACTCCCAAACTCTGGGACTCCTACTAACTGGCAAATCTCCCGCCCAGCTGAGGGCAATTCTACTGGCCCAATATAACAACTTATATTACTTAACAGAGTTTAGGTTACAGGTGGTGTAGGCCACCCTCAGTCCAGAGTTCTTCCCACAGGATAAATCAGGCCGCTGGTTAAGGCGGGCCAGCCCTGTTGGCTGATATCCTCCTGCCAGGTCACCTGCTGCTCTGCCAATCCTCTGGTTACTCCTAATCTTACATTCTATACTTATTAATAAATACAATTGATAATTAAATTGCCATTTCAGATCTCCCATGCTCAAGGATAGGTAGGATCAAATAATAAAAATGGCCATCCTTCCAAAAGCAATATACAGATTCAATGCAATTCCTATCTAAATACCAATGCGATTCTTTACAGACTTTGAAAGAATAATTTTCAACTTCATATGGAATAACCAAAAACCCAGACTAGCTAAATCAATCCTGTACAATGAAAAAACATCTGGAGGCATCACCATTTAATTTGTGTGGATTTCAAGCTATACTACAGAGCAATAATAATAAAAATAGCATGGTACTGGCATAGAAACAGACCAGGTAATCAATGGTACCTTTGAGAGTTTTATACAATGTATTTTGATCCCATTCATCCTTCTCAAAGAACTCTTTCTAGATTTACACTCTTCCTACTCACCCAACTTTGGGCCTTTAATTTTTAAAAAAGTTTTCAAGTCCAATTAGTGTTGCCCATACACATTTGGATGTGTGTCCTACTACTGGAATATTGTTGAATTATCAGGGCCTACACTCTTAAAGAACACAGATATACTCTATCTCAGAAGCTATGAATTTTCAGTAGATCCTTAGCTCTAGTGGAACTTGTTCTGTCATCACAGGTCTTATGCGGTGATAACCACTGTGAGTTTATCCAATAGATACATTTTGCTCAAATTCATCAACCTACCTTTGACTTTTAGAATCTTTATGACTCTTCTTTCATGATGAATCTTGAGCTTGGAAAAGAGGACGTAGTATAAATATCCTTTGTAGGATTGGACATTTTTACTCTGTCATTCACTGGACCTTGATCAGTGAGAAATACCCACTAGTTTACAAAAGAAACTTCTTTAATGAAGGCTGAGAGATGCACTAATCAATAGATATAACCACAAACCACCAATAATTGTTTGTTTAATAGTATGTCCATTAGGCAAAATAATAGTGATAAGTTGTGTGCTAGGGTCTATGACCTGTTTAGACATAGATTCTTGACTTCTGCAACAGTGCTAATGATAGATTTCATCCTTTGGAGAGAATCTTATGTCAAATCAGAGGGTGGTTGATTGCTTATATAACATTTATGCCACAATTGCACCAGTGGCCCTGTCTTGACAGCCCAGTCATTATTACAGTTTGCTGAGTTCATACCTGCGTAAGGTTGATGATTATTTTCTAGTAGTTTTTATAGAACCTTCAAGCATTATGAAAGCTACTCAGCAGTGATAAAATTTTCATGTTTGATTTCTCGATTTTCTGCCTTGCCTAGGCTTGATATGAAGGTTTCTGCTTATTCTTCTGTATCTTTTTATGCATTTTCCAGTTTCTGAAGGGAAAAAGAGGAGGAGTCAATATTAAGGAGAGTGTAGGTGTAGGTAGGGGGCTTGCCGGAATGGAGGGAAGGGAAAATGTGGTCGAGATGCATTGTATGAAAAAATAACATTCAAAAACTTAATAAAAACAACAGTAATAATAATAATAATAATAATAATAATAATAATAATGTGGTGAATTCAGCTATAGGGTCTAATTATCAAGTTCTGGAGGGTAACCAAAAACTTTGTCAAATATTTATAATGGTTGATGATCTATGGGAACACAGAACCCAAGAACTTCAAAATAGCTAACTCAATAATGGCACTGTTTTTGTTTGTTTGTTTGTTTGTTTTTGTTGTTGTAGATGGTTGGTTCCAGTGTCTTGGAGGATCATTTTTGAAGATCCACTTTAATTTGTGTGTATGTGTATGTGTTTGTGTGAGTATGTACATCTATATAAATTATACTTATGTATTTAAACATGTAAATATACACATAAAATATATATTGATAAGCCCATGCAAGATTTTAGAAATATTTACATTTTCTTAACTTGTATAAGTGAATGTCCATATATGGGTATGCATATAAGTATTAACATGGGCATTTAAGGGCTGTATTAGATTTGGGTAACACATTTTCAAGTATGTACAGAGTCAGAAATGAATACCCATGTTGTTTAAGGAATGAGTAGTTTTGGAAAAAAATGAAAAAGATTGGGACAATGAAGGTTGTAAGAGAAGAAAGGGAGTAAAATTAATAGAAACTTGTTTGAAGAGGAATAACTACACTAACAAAATGGGAAATAATATTTGCTAAAGATTAAAAAGGATTTGCCACTGGCACTTGTTTCAAACTTTACATTACCAAGCAGAAAATGAACAGTGTGTCCTGTTTCTCATTACTGTGATTACACATGGTATGTATCAGCCATTCAAAATATATACCCATTGATAAAATCAGTACCCATGAAGTCACCCTCTTGCTAAACAAAAGTAGCATTCATCACTATCACTGTGAGTAAAACATATTTTATATTCTCGCCTTTCAGAGCTTACCACTATTTCCACATTTATTTTATTAATTATACTTCATCTCACACACACACACACAAACACATATATCTCAAAAACATACACATGTACACAAAAGAAACTGGATCTTCAAAAATGTTCCTACAAGACACTATAAGCTAACCACCACCAACAACAACCACAAAAAAAATGTCACTATTAAGTAATCTATTTTAAAGTTCTTGGCTTTTGTGTTTCCATAGATCATAAGCCATTATAAATATATATGTGTGTGAGTGTGTATATGTGTGTAGCATGCAATATAAATAACTATAATAGACATTTCATATGCATGTCCTCCAAATTCATTTTTTTTCCAGTTTTTTTCCTTTATTTTTTATTTCTTCAAGTTACATCTCAATCACAGTCCTCTCTCTATTCCCCCTCCAGTCCCACCCTCCCACCCTCAACCCCCCATCCTCTTCCCTTTTCTTTTCTTTTAAGTTTAAGGTATATCTTATTTCCCCCTACAGTTTCTCCTTTCAGTCCAACAAATGGCTCTTTCTCTTATAATAATAAATACAATACAGTACAACAGAGGTAATTAGGCCAGAGTTATGAGGGCTATATGGCTTAACGTACATTCCCAATGACCAGTCCATATGTATTTGGTACCTGACTTTAACATTCCACTATCCAAACATCTCCATGAGTTTAAAGTTCTATATCTAACTCAACATTCATACTAATTGCAACACAATTTTAAAAGTATCTTCTTAGATCTATAACACACTCTTGACTCCTAAACAACTCAAAATTTAATTATAAGACTTTATCTATCTGTTCTTCAATCACCTCAGAGACCTGAGAGGGATAAATATATCTGATTTTATAGGAAGTACAGGGTCTGCAGCTTCCCAAACTAAGAAATGACATACCAGTGGCTGCCTGGACAGTTCCCATTTTCTCTCCATACATTACAGCATCGCTCTTCAGTCGTTTGGCCCCGTTTCTCTGACAGACATTGCTTGTACAGCAGAGGTTATGACGGACTTACCTACCCTGTCTTGGCAGAGCTACGCTGTCGACTTACCTGCTTCCAGGTTTTGTCCTTTTTGGACAGCATTCTGTCTACAGTTGGAGCAAGGGACTTTTCCTACCAAGAGATAGGTTTGTGACTAATTCAATCATCTCCCACTGGAGATTCTTCGATGCTCATCTTCTACTTGGAGAAGAATAGGGGATGCTGTCAGGAGTTGATATGTCTTGATATAAAAAAATCTAAAGTTACGAAAACATCTTTGAATGCCATATTCTGCATATCTCTTGAGTTTTTTGAAGAGGCCCTATCTATCTCTTATATTAGGTTAAGCAGATGTTGCTTGTCTCTTAGCAGGTTTATTTCTGATTAGCTTAGCAAGTAACTATAATAAGCTGTCATAGTACCTAACAGAATGACTGGCTTGCATAACCATTAGTTTGCATTTCTTAATTATCCTAAACAGTTTATGACAGTTAGTAATAAAAGGCCGAAACATCACATTTCATTTTTTTTTCTTTACCTCCTAACCCTTCCATCCCATTTCTCTGGGGTGGGGTGTCCTTATATAACAGTCCCTAATCTCAGTTGAGAGGTCGAATGAGGGCCAAGAGCCTCTTAATTCATTGGGGATCTATGAAGCAGTACCATCAGTGAAAAGTGTCTCATTACCTGGGAGAGAGAACTACTAAACAAACAAATCAATAAGCATACAATAGATAAAAAAGACTAAAAATAGAAAAAATATAACTAATATATAAAAAAAATTAAAATAAAAATTAAAAATAAGAAGTCTATGTCCAAGTTCCCTTTGGTGTGTTAGTTGTAGTATTGATACTTTCTAGTATATAGCTAAAATCCTACTATAAGTGAATAGATGCCATATGTGTCCTTCTGAGTCTGGGTTAGTTCACTCAGGATGAGCTTTTCTACTTCCATCCATTTGGCTGCAAATTGCATAATTTCATTGTTTCTGATAGCTGAATAATATTCCATTGTGTAGATGTACCACAGTTTTTTAACCCATTCTTCGGTTGAGGGACATCTGGGTTGTTTCCAGTTTCTAGCTATTACAAATAAGGCTGCTATAAATATAGATGAGGAAACTTCCTTATAAGTCCGTGAAGAGGCATTTGGGTGTATACCCAGAAGTGGTATGGCTGGGTCCTGAGGCAGAGCTATTCTAAGTTTTCTAAGATATCGCCAGACTGACCTCCATAGTGGTTGCACAAGCCTTCACTCATACCAGCAATGGAGTAGGGTACCCCTTTCTCCACACTCTCGCCAGCATGTGCTGTCATTTGAGTTTTTGATCCTAGCCATTCTGACAGTTGTGAGATGGAATCTCAGAGTTGTCTTGAGTTGCATTTCTCTGATGATTAAGGATGTTGAGCAATTCTTCAGGTGTCTCTCAGCCATTAGGGATTCCTCCTTTGTGAATTCTCTATTTAGCTCTGTCCCCCATTTTTTGATTGGATTATTTGGTTTCTTGGCATTTAATTTCTTGAGTTCTTTGTAGATTTTGGATATTAGCCCTCTGTCAGATGTGGGGTTGGTGAAGATTTTCTCCCAGTCTGTAGGCTGGCATTTTGTTCGAATGACAGTGTCCTTTGCCTTACAGAAGATTTTCAGTTTCATGAGGTCCCATTTATTGATTGTTGATCTCAAGTCCTGAGCTGTTGGTGTTCTGTTCAGGAAGTTGTTGCCTGGGCCAATTAGTTCCAGGGTTTCTCCCAATTTATCTTCTAGTAGATTTAGTGTGACAGGCCTTATGTTAAGGTCTTTGATCCACTTGGACTTAAGTTTTGTACAAGGTGATAAGTATGGGTCTAGCTTCATTATTTTACAAATGGACATCCAGTTGGACCAGCACCATTTGCTGAAGATGCTGTCCTTCTTCCATTGTGTTGTTTTGGCTTCTTTGTCAAAAATTAGGTGGCCATAAGTGTGTGGATCAATTTCTGGATCTTCAATTCGATTACATTGATCTACTGGTCTGTTTCTATACCAATACCATGCTGTTTTTACAACTATTGCTCTGTAGTACAGCTTGAAATCTGGGATGGTAATACCTCCAGATGTTTTTTTTATTGTACAGGATTGATTTAGCTATTATGGGCTTTTTGTTGTTCCATATGAAAATGAGACTAGCTCTTTCCAAGTCTATAAAAAATTGTGTTGGTATTTTGATAGGAATTGCATTGAATCTATATATTGCTTTTGGTAGGATGGCCATTTTTATTATGTTGATCCTACCTATCCATGAGCATGGGAGATCTTTCCGTCTTCTAAAGGCTTCTTCCATTTCTTTTTTCAAAAGCTTGAATTTCTTGTTGTACAGGTCCTTTACTTGCTTGGTTAGAGTTACCGCCAGGTATTTTATGTTGTTTGTGGCTATTGTGAAGGGGGTTGTTTCCCTTATTTCTTTCTCAGCCAATTTGTTGTATAAAGAAGGGCTTCTGAGTTTTTTGAATTAATTTTGTATCCAGCCACTTTGCTGAAGGTGTTCATCAGCTGTAAGAGTTCTCTGGTGGAATTTTTGGGGTCGCTTATGTATACTATCATATCATCTGCAAATAGGGATAATTTGACTTCTTTGTTTCCGATGTTTATCACCTTGATGTCCTTTAGTTGTCTTATTGCTCTAGCAAGAATTTCAAGTACTATATTGAAGAGATATGGTGAAAGTGGACATTCTTGTCTTGTCCCTGAGTTTAGAGGAAATGCTTCAAGTTTCTCACCATTTATTTTGATGCTGGCCACTGGCCTGCTGTATATTGCCTTTATTATTTCTAGGTACGGCCCTTGTATGCCCGTTCTCTCCAGAACTTTTAGCATGAAGGGGTGTTGGATTTTGTCAAATGCTTTTTCTGCATCTAGCGAGATTGTCATGTGTTTTTTTTGTTTCATCTTGTTTATATGGTGAATGGCGTTCATAGATTTTCTTATGTTGAACCATCCCTGCATCCCTGGGATGAAGCCTACTTGATCATGGTGTATGATACTTTTGATGTGTTCTTGAATTCGGTTTGCTAGTATTTTATTAAGTATTTTTGCATCTATGTTCATGAGGGAGGTTGTTCTGAAGTTCTCTTTCTTTGTTGGGTCTTTGTGTAGTTTAGGAATCAGGGTGACTGTGGCCTCATAGAATGAGTTTGGCAATGTTCTTTCAGATTCTATTTGGTGAAAGAGTTTGAAAAGTATTGGTGTTAGCTCCTCTTTGAAGGTCCGGTAGAATTCTGTGCTAAAGCCATCTGGCCCTGGGCTTTTTTTGGTTGGGAGATTTTTAATGACTGTTTCTATTTCCTTAGGGGTTATAGGGATGTTTAATCTGTTTATCTGATCTTGATTTAGCTTCCATAGGTGGAATCTATCAAGAAAATTGTCCATTTCACTTAAGTTTTCAAATTTGGTAGAGTATAGATTTTTAAAGTAGGATCCAAATATTCTCTGGATTTCCTCAATGTCTGTTGTTATTTCACTTTTTTCATTTCTGATTTTGTTGATTTGTGTTTTCTCCCTCTGTCTTTTAGTTAATTTTGCTAAGGGTCTGTCTATTTTGTTGATTTTCTCAAAGAACCAACTCTTGGTTTCATTGATTCTTTGTATAGTTCTTTTTGTTTCTAAGTTGTTGATTTCAGCCCTAAGTTGATGATCTCCTGCCTTCTCCTCCTCTTGGGAGTGTTTGCTTCTTTATTTTCTAATTCACCCAGGTTAGCTGTTAATTTGCTAATATGAGCTGTCACAATTTTCTTTTTGAAGGCACTTAATGCTATGAACTTTCCTTGTAGCACAGCTTTCATTGTTTCCCATAGGTTTGTGTATGTTTTGTCTTCATTTTCGTTGGATTTTAAGAAGTCTTTGATTTCCTTCTTTATTTCTTCCCTGACCCAGTGGTCCTCTAGTAAAGAGTTGTTCAATTTCCATGTGAGTGTCGACTTTCTGTTGATTCTTTTGCTATTGAAGTCCAGCTTTATTCCATGCTGGTCTGATAAGATACAAGGGGTTATTTCAATTTATTGTATCTGTTGAGGCTATCTTTGGGTCCAACTATATGATCGATTTTGGAGAATGTTCTGTGAGGTCCTGAGAAGAAGGTGTATTCTTTTGTGTTTGGGTGAAAAGTTCTGTAGATATCTGTTAGGTCCATTTGGTTCATGATCTCTGTTAGACTCATTATTTCTCTGTTTGGCTTCTGTCTTGATGATCTGTCCATAGTTGTGAGTGGGGTGTTGAAGTCTCCCACTATTAAAGTGTTTGGATCGATGTGCGATTTAAGTTTTAGAAGTGTTTCTTTTATAAGGTGCCTTTGTATTTGGGGCATAGATGTTCAATATTGAGATGACCTCTTCTCTTGGTGTATATTTCCTTTAATGAGTATGTAATGCCCTTCTCTGTCTTTTTTTATTAACTTCAATTGGAAGTCTATTTTGTTTGATATTAGGGTGGCTACTCCAGCTTGTTTCCTTGGTCCATTTGCTTGGAAGAGCTTTTCCCAGCCCTTTACTCTGAGGTAGTGTTTATCTTCAATAGTGAGATGTTTTTCTTGTATACAGCAAAAAGATGGGTCTTGTTTACCGATACAGTCTGTAAGTCTGTGTCTTTTTATTGGCAACTTAGTCCTTTGATGTTGATGGATATTAGTGACCGGGGGTTGTTATTTCCCATTTTTTTGGTATAGCTGGCTGTCTTGTGTTTCTCTTTTGTTTAGTTGCTGTAGAGGTTTCTATTTCCTCTGTGTTCTTGGGTGTAGTTATCTTCTCTGGGTTGGAATTTTCCTTCTAGGATCTTCTGTAGGGCTGGGCTTGTGAGGAGATATTGTTTGAATTTGATTTTGTCATGGAATATCTTGTTTTCTCCTTCTATGTTGATAGAGAGTTTTGCTGGGTATAGTAGTCTGGCTGGGCACCTCTGTTCTCTCAGGACTTGTAGGACATCTGTCCAGGCCCTTCTAGCTTTTAGTTTCTGAGGAGAAGTCAGGTGTGATTCTGATGGGTCTGCCATTGTATGTGACTTGGCCTTTTTCTCTTACAGCTTTTAATATCCTTTCTTTGTTCTCTACATTTGGAGTTTCTATTATTATGTGGTGAAAGGAGTTTCTTTTCTGATCTAATCTGTTTGGTGTTCTGTAAGCCTATTGGATTTTTACTGGCATCTCTTTCTTTAGGTTTGGGAAGTTTTCTTCTATGATTTTGTTGAAGATATTTCCTGGACCATGGAGTCGGGAGTCTTCTCTTTCCTCTATGCCTATAATTCTTAGGTTCCATCTTTTCATTGAGTCCTTGATTTCTTGGATGTTGTGGGTGAGAGATTTTTTAGCCTTCTCATTTTCTTTGGATGTTTTACTGATTTCTTCCATCAAATCTTCCATGCCTGAGATCCTGTCTTCCATCTCTTGCATCCTATTTTTCATACATCCGTAGTTCCTGTTC
The DNA here is from genome assembly GCA_907164525.1 of Lophiomys imhausi. NCBI lineage: Eukaryota > Metazoa > Chordata > Mammalia > Rodentia > Muridae > Lophiomys > Lophiomys imhausi. The sequence goes on along the minus strand of CAJQZJ010018033.1, from coordinate 9,916,792 downwards.
TCTTCTCTTGATTCTTCATTTCCTCTTTTAACTCTGACTGTGTTTTCTTTATTGTTTTCATTTCTATTTTCATGTCTTGAATGGTAGTGTTCATTTTGTACATTTCCTTCTCCAGTTTGCTTGTTTTTGTCTGGAGATCTTTCCTTGTTTAACCTTTTCCTGTTCAAGCTGGGACACCTTGGCTTGGAGCTCTTTAATGATGTTATTCGTTGTTTTGACTTGTAGAATTGTGGCTTCTTTGAATTCCTTCATAGTTTTAAGTTCTTCTTGATGGGACTTTATCACTTTCCATAATGTAGAATTGTCATCATTTTCATGTGTTTCAGTTGTGGTGAGGTAGTTCGGGCTGGACGGAATAGCGTTGCTTTCTTTTGTTGGAGACATTTCGCTCTGTTTTTTTTTTTTTTTTTTGTTTCTGGCCTCTGACCATGAGGATTTTTTTTTTTTTTTTTTTTTTTTTGCTGTCTTCTGGACTTGGGTCCAAAGGGGGCACTCTGGTGTAGGAGTTGCCTTATCTACCCCTATAAGGAGAGTCATTCAGTCCCATTCCCCAGGTGGGGACCTAATTAATTCAGGTGGTGGAGCTGTGCACAAGTAAGCTCTGATTCCCTGCCAGAAGGGCCCTTACTAGTACAAAAGTTCGATATAGGACAGTTTCAAATATCTCACAGTTTGCCTGGGGTTGGTTCCTGTAGGGGGTAAATCTGCAGTTCAGCTCCAATAGCCTTGCCGCTCCCGAGGCTTGGAAGCTGGCCTCTGATGTCACAGACTGGAATCTGAAGGCGCTTTGCAGTGGAGCTACTTCACTTCCAAGGGTTGAAACCTTTCCCAGATAATTGGATCGTCTGTGTGAGACCTGGGAGTGCCCAGCAGGGTGGGTATTATCTCTGTGTGGTTTGTGAATCTGCCGACTGGGTATTAGGTTGGAACTTACCAGGTATTTCTCCTTTTGGGGGGATGGGTTATCTCGATTCCTGGGTCCAGAGGTTTCCTAGCGTGTCCAAGAGTTGGAAGGGGCGTCCTGCCCAGGCACCTTCCGTGGTCCCTGTTGTAGCTGGGTGAGATTTAGAAGGGGTCGTGCCCTTTGTACAGTGTCCTGCAACACTTGCCCCCTTGTGATTGTTGACCCCGAAATCAAAATACGTCCGCGCCGGCCTCCGCCATCTTGGATCGTCCTCCAAATTCTTAAGCAAGTTAAGTTACTTTTGTTGAAGCAGTTTTTTTTTTTTGAAGTCAGTTAACTTATGTATATAAGACTACATAAATTAATTTGTTTTGTTGATTCAGTATTTAAATTTAATTGTTTTAATTACTGGTTTTGGAATTCTTGAATATTACTTCTTTTAGTGGTTATATTTTAATGCACTATACATACTAAAATTAGTAAAAGCTAAGTTATTTAATATTTATTTCACTCCTCAAAAGTGGCTCAGTCATACAAGTGAAAAACCAATAGCAGTAATGCTTTTTTACTCTCTTACCTATCCTCCAATAAAAAGAATATGTAAGTCTTTTTACAATCTATCTTTTGGTTAAAAATATTTGGTGGAGCATATTTATTTCCTTTTCTGTTGTTTGTTGGATTTGCAGCTCATGTAATTGGTGGTCCTACAGACCTTTGTTCACATTCTTTCATAGAAGTCTCCAAAGAATCAGTCTTAGTTTACCCTTTCCAGGTCCAGAAGAACAAATTGTGTCTTCTCAAACAGATGTCATATCTAACTATTTGTATCATCCCTTCTCTCCAGAATGTATGGGCCACTCTCTGTTATAGATTTCTAGTCCTCTTTATTTTTGAGCACGGATAATTTTGTTGCTTTCTAAACTAATAAAGTATATATTTTGCAGTAAACAATGTAATGAAGGCTTTGTCTATACCATCAATTCATTACTGACATGAGGTGTGTGTATTGTTATCCAAAAACACAAACCTTCCTCATTTAGATTACTGGTTCTTTGTCATGTATTTACACCAGATGTTTGCGGTGAGATACTTGTTGATATTGTTTTAGAGGTATCTGTTTAGAGTTGCTGGAAAGTATTTTTGACCCTTAGTTTAACCAAATATTTCCCTAATACTATTGTAACTTTAAAAATTCCAAGTATCTACTTGTATTATGTTTACTTGGTTGGTTTTTCTCTTAAAATAGAATTAATAATTCTGTGTATTATTTGAGTTATTAACATCAGTAATGATCCACATTAACTTGTGTGATTTTAGTAACTAAAAATTATTTATCACATTGTTTAGAATGATATGAGGCATCCTAAATATTAAAATTGACTATTTCCTTTCTGCTGTGAAATAAGATGTGTTACTTTACCATCTTATTCTTCAAACAAATTATAAATGTACTTATAAAAGAAATGTATACATCATAAAAGATTGTGGAATAAATTGTGGTGCTTTCTTGGAAATGATATCTTCAAACAATTATTTCGTTATCTAAAATTTAATGACCACTTATAATGCCTTAATATAGACTAATAATCTTCCACTTACTATGATGTTATCCTTTGTGAACTACCATAATTTCATTCCACTGCTGTAGTAGGAATTTAGAAAGTTAGTGTAAACTAATACTAATGCCTTGAATTGAATAATGCTGAATTAGTTACTGTATGCAACTCTTTGTCAACATACTTGTTATGAAGTAGTCAGCTATATATGAGGACTTCTGACTTCACAGAAATTTCTCTCTCTGACTTTTTTTTATGGCTGTAAATTATAGCCGCAATGCTAACATTCTTTGATGGCACTGTTTTATGCTCATTGTTATTTCTTCTCACCCTTTTCTTATTGTTTCTTTTTATTCTTTAGATTTTCACGCATGTATACAATAAAAGATGACAACATCCACATCCTCATTTTCCCCCTTCAGCTCTACCTGTTCATCAAAATATTCTCTACCCAACTTCATGTCCTTTCATTTTGTATATGTGTTGTAATCTGCCAAATCCAATAGGACACTACCTATATATGCATGAGTGTAGGGCCATATGCTGACACATGAGAAACTGAGCAGCAACCATATCCTTAAGGAAGATTGTCTCTCCTTCCTCCAGTATCTCTAAGTTTCTAATGAGTTCTCCATACGATATGGATGTGTATAGCAAATCTTTTGTCTAGGCCTGAGTTTTGGCCAGCTGCATCTTCTTCAGGTCTCACTCAGATAATCACAGCTTAAATGAGTTTATGAGTACAATATCCATCCTACATTCAGTTGACACAGTACTCCTTCCCACTCTTTGTTTCTTAACATTCTTTCCAACTTAACAGTGTGTGGAGCGTGCAGAAATGTTAAAGAGCTCAGAACTCAGCTATTCTCAGCACTCTGACCAGTTCTGTCTCTGTATCAACTGCTACCCTCTGCAAAAAGAAGCTTCTCTGACCACATTTGAGAGCAAACAATTTTTATGCATACAAACATAAATATTTGAAAGGAAAACTGAGAAATTAAATATTTAGCAAAATCATAGTAGCAGGTTATACTCTTGGGTCTAAGAACTCTACAGCCATGAGCATTGGACTATTGTTATAGTACCAGGTATGAAGTTCCTTCGTGTGGTGAAAGCACAAATACAATAAAAAATGATTATTTATCCTTTAACTGTCAAACTACTGACATCAGTGGTCACATTTGCTTGGCAAGTTGGCATTGTAGGCTGCTGCATCCAGTGCTAGATAAAAACTCTACATATTTTTCTCCATCACCAACTTGAAAAGCATCTTCTGGTACTATGAAAGGTACCTTTTTTTTTTCTTTTTTGTCCATGTATGTGTCTTATCTTTTCTTTTCTAGGTCTATTGGATTAGAACCTAACTCTCATATGTTTTTTTTTAAACTTAATCATCTCTTTTAGGGTCATATGTGAAAACTTAGGTAATATGGAAATTAGATCATTAGGTGTGATTTATCAGGGAGATATTAGTCATTCCATAAGAGTTATATTTTCACTCTCTGCCTGTCTCTCCTTTCTGTCTCCTTCCCCCACTCTGCCTCTGTCCCCCTGCCTCTCTCTCTCTCTCTCTCTCTCTCTCTCTCTCTCTCTGCATGCACATGTTGTTTCTCCTTCCCATTCTCATATCCAATAAACATGCCTTTATATAAAAAAGGAGTTTTATTTTCATAAATGCACTTCATCTTACATCAAGTCTGGAATATGCGGTGCTATATTCATACATAAATTAATAGGTTACACAGTTAGATAACTCTTTAATTGTATTGTAAAGATTGTTTATGTAATTGATTATGCTATATTTTTGTATTTGCTTAAATTATTATAATTAAAACACAACTTTATAGTCTCTTCAAACAGTTTGTTATCTATGCCTACTAAAATCATGTAGATGCATTATTCATAGTATATATTAGCTACACATATAGTCCATCCATGAATCTAATTCATTATATCTGAAGCAAATTTTGAATACTTTATTATTGAAATCATCACAGATTTGCTGTTAACTATGTAGGCGTTTAGGACAAAAAATTTACACGGTTTTATATCCCAATGTATTGAGTGGCCACGAGTTGAACTGCAGGTCATCGTTATAACAAACATCCCATGTGTAACATTGGTCACTTATCACAGGTCATGACATAAAATAAGTTGTGCAAATGTATTTATGATTGGAATGAACAGATTAAAGCAAATAGTTGAAAACAATGGTGAAGTACTCGTAAAAGACAAAAATATACTTATAATGTATAGAATAATTAAATAAATGTTATTATTCAGCAACACATGGTAGACATGGAGATAAAAATAAAGTAAGTGAACAAAGTGGGGGTGGGTTAGGAAACAGATGTGGTACTCAGAGAAATCCCTGAACTGAAAATGGCAATACTAACCTAATATAAGAAAGAGGTGTGTGCATGTGCTGCGGATGCTTTCCTGCCCTTGTCGATGAGTCACACTCTGTCAGTTATTTCCAACTCTGCTACCATGTTGGGAACTGATGGGAATCCTAATGAAACCTAGATCATGGGAAACCACTGGATTCATGCTGCTTTTCTACACATTTCATTTAACGTGACTGGGGGACATTTCAGGTGGGCTGGGTCCATAGCCCAGGCAAATGGACGAGGAGAAACACACTTATTAGTGTTCAAGTGCTGTCAAAACTGACATGAACAAATATATTCGTCTTACCAGGGAAGGAAGGTACATTAGTGATTAGGAATTTTAAACTAACAAGGAAATTTAATTTAAATGTAAATTAAATTTAGACTAGCAAGAAAATAAAACAGCTTCTGCAACCTTTGACAACTAAATGAAAAGAAATAACATATGATAGGTGGTTAATTTGTGCAAATAGTGGAGAATTCCTGAAAAAAATAAAAATTTGATACTGATACCGATATCAGAAGTGGTATGTAAAAGTTATTCTGCCTGACATAGTTAAGAGTCATACTAAAAAAACCAAGCAACAAACATTAGAAGACTTTTTTTTTTCAACATAAGATTAATGTTTGACTTTAATCAGAAATAAGTGACCCTTTGAATCTCAAATTGGGAAGTAAATGTGTCTGACCTTCTCAGTAGATTAGTAATAGGGTATAAAAATATTAACTTCTTACACACAGAAACATTAAATTCAAGTGAACCCACTAGTGACAAGACATTACAATATCCAGTAGCTCTCTCAATAGCCTATGTGAAATTACTTCATAGCCCCAGCTCAATTTTCAAACACTGATGACACATAAATAGAAAACATGAGTCAATTAGTGAGTCTGTCTTCAGCTGTGTCAACACATTAAAGGAACATTTTTCTCATCCTAAAAGAGGCAAGAGACATGTAATGCTGATGGGAAGCAGTTCTTTGTCATTCAGAAAGAGTTATCAGAGAAAAGAGTTTTAAATTGGAAAAGTTGTTAGCAGTTAAAAATTGGAACATTGTTTCTAAACCCGTATTTGTCTCATTTGGTTTTGAAAACTCGGATTAACTCCTTTGCTGTTTCTTCTTCATATGAAAATGTGAAATTTTTCGCTTACTAAATTTCTTCTTATTTGGGAAATGAATAATAAAGTTCCAAGCAGAAGCTTATCATTACAAAGTAACTTCTACTTATCACACACAGAATGGCTTTGAACAGGAAGAATTAGTTCTATCACACTGAGAAATGACCAACTCCTTACTTTAGTTCACTATCCATATATATTAGACATTATTTATCTTATAATATACACTTGGTTATATTTATATTTAGCATGACAATTCCATAATCCCTATATTAAAATGAGACACCTGCTTTATATTAAGCTACTCCAAAATACCGATACATTAAAAACAATTATATTAGAGTGGTTGAACCATTAATTCTGTTTCATTGTTTATAATACTTTGATAGAGATTTTGTACTAGCACATGCGTGGATTTGGACAGAACTATTATTCTGACTGTTATCATAAAAGATTTTCTCAATGCACTTATAAAATTATTCCCATGGTTTATTTCTTCTCCTTTGCTGTAAAATTAAACTCTTGGGGAAGAAGTATCACCCTGCTTAATGAAACTACCATCTATCATCTATCTATCCATCCATCCATCCATCCATCTATCTATCTATCACCTATCATCTTTCTATCTATATATCTATTATCTACCATGTATCATCTATCAATCTACCTAACTACCATATATCTATAATTTATCTATATTCACTTTATCTAACATATTTTAAACAGGCTTATAAGATGATATTTCCATATGTTTTTTTTTCAAATACCACCAGTGTTATATAATTCTCCTTCAACTATCTCCCTCTGTTTTCAATCATCTCTTGATTACTTATAATATATACTATTATTTAAATTATGTAAGTAATTGTTTTATTGTGTTTTGAAAATAACGGCAAGAAAAAAGTCTATAGATTTTTACTACAGGTACATATTTAAAAAAAATATACTGGATTTTTATGAAGAGAGTTCCTTAGGAAATTTCCCCAATGCTCATCAGAGACCTCAGACCTTTCCATGAATTATATTGTGTACAATAATTTTATTTTATATGTTATTTTCCCCATGGATCAATGGAAGAAGATATGTTCAGTCCTGGTATGACTCTATGTCCTGAGGTGGGATGGTATGGGAGGGGGGCTCCCTTTTTCTAAGGAGGAGCGGAAGGGGCAGGGGGTGGAAATGTGGGACCAAGAAGAGGGGAGGGAGGGGGCTACTATCAGATGTAAATTGAAAGAATAAAAAAAATTCAAAAAGAAAAAAAGCATTAAAAAATTATTAACCAGAGGTGAAGATGTGGACCTGGGGTGGTGCTTGCTTAGCATGTGAAAACGTCTAGGCTTCAGTCATCAATACTGTGAAGATACAGGTTTTAGAGTCTTCTTCTTCTAGAATTGATCATCGAGGTTTTAGAAACCAGAGATACAAACACTAAATATATATGCAGTTAAACTTAATTGACAGATTATCTTTTTTCTTAAAAAGTATGTCTTTAACTCAATATGCTACTGTTGTTTGAAATCATTAATGTGCTGGTTCATTAGAACTTTTTATTTTGAACGTTACCCAGAGACTATTGTATGAATATGCTGACTGTAGTGGCAAAACACATTGTTTGGGTGCAATACATGTAATTTGTTTTATTTTGTGAGCATCACAAAATTTACTTCTTTCTTCTGAATTGGAGACAATACCTCGTTTGATTGCACTCAAGATTAAAATGATATAACTCTTGGTTTGGTATTAAGATTAATCAAAGACAAATTTCTATTCACTAAAAACAAGTTCCTTTCAAATGTAGTGAATATATCAATTTTGCTGGAATAGTAGGGAGTAAGACTGGCTAAGACTGGCATTGTGAATGAAAACACATGAGTTGTTTAAGCCAAGAACAACTGAATCCACAGCTTTAGCCGGGAGCACTCTCCCCTCTTCCTTTCATTTGGAAAGCATTTCTTAAAACAGATCAGATTTTTCTTTAATCGATCATATACTCATTGGTAAAGGTCACATACTTACTAATCTTCATTTTACCCACATAGAAAAATTTCCTTCCACTAACCATAGTTGGAAATAAGGAAAAAAAAAAAAACCCTCTACTATAGCAACTCCATTTGTATGTGAATATTCTGAGCTAATCACTATCAACAAATTTTATTTTTTTATACCAAAGGACCATTCATTTTATCAATCCGTGTGGAGGCTTTAGGTACTGTCTGCTTATATCAAGACTTAATCACTAGAATGTTTTCAAACTGTGGTTTTATACACAAATATCCTCATCTTGTACTAGGGGTATTGTGGTACTCTGATAAAGCTGCTGAGAGGAGGTGTACCTTAGGAGACTAGAAGGTATTTACCATTTAAATCTTAGCAGTGCGTCTCACTCTTTCACTATTATTTCTGTAAATATTATCATTATTTAATGACTTGAAGCAAATGCATATTTGTGTCTGAAATTATAGGTCAAAGGTGTGAACCTCGAAAACCAACTTGTAAAAACAGGTCTAGTGATTGCTGATTCTTCACAGACTGTCTTTCCTTGTGTCTTCACACTTCTTGCCACATTAGCTTGTGATTCCTCCACTCTTGTACCTATTCCTATCACTAGACCTTCCCCTTAACTCTAACTCTGTTGGTTTCTTTATGGCAAGACTTACATGGCAAGAGTCCATGATCACATGATGAGGTGTCACTTTAAGATCTTCATTTTCACACCAGTAATCTTTTATATATCATGAGGTAATGTATGCATAGGTTATAGAAGCTAAAATTTTACCACATATAAAAACTTAACATAATAGATAATTTTTATATATAGTCTGTTTATATTTATAATTTTACCTTGCTATCTGACATGAATATCATAAGATTTGGTAATACCTCTTGAAGATAGATTTCTTCCCATATTAAAAGATGGTACTGCTTCGTAGTACCCCAATGAATGAAGAGGCTCTTGGCCCTCATACGACCTCTCAACTGAGATGAGGGACTGTTATATAAGGACACCCCACCCCAGAGAAATGGGATGGAAGGGTTAGGAGGTAAAGAAAAAAAATGAAATGTGATGTTTCGGCCTTTTACTACTAATTGTCATAAACTGTTTAGGATAATTAAGAAATGCAAACTAATGGTTATGCAAGCCAGTCATTCTGTTAGGTACTATGACAGCCTATTATAGTTACTTGCTAAGCTAATCAGAAATAAAGCTGCTAAGAGACAAGCAACATCTGCTTACCCTAATATAAGAGATAGATAGGGCCTCTTCAAAAACCTCAAGAGATCTGCAGAATATAGCATTCAAAGATGTTTTCGTCACTTTAGATTTTTTTATATCAAGACATATCAACTCCTGACAGCACCCCATATTCTCCTCCAAGTAGAAGATGAGCATCGAAGAATCTCCAGTGGGAGATGATTGAATTAGTCACAAGCCTATCTCTTGGTAGGAAAAGTCCCTTGCTCCAACTGTAGACAGAATGCTGTCCAAAAAGGACAAAACCTGGAAGCAGGTAAGTCAACAGCCTAGCTCTGCCAAGACAGGGTAGGTAAGTCCTTCATAACCCCTGCTCTACAATCAATGTCTCTCAGGGAAACGGGGCCAAATAACTGAAGATCGATGCTGTAATGTATGGAGAGAAAATGGGAACTGTCTAGGCAGCCACTGGTATGTCATTTCTTAGTTTGGGAAGCTGCAGACCCTGTACTTCCTATAAAATCAGATATATTTATACATCTCAGGTCTCTGAGGTGGTTGAAGAACAGATAGCTAGAGTCTCATAGTTAAATTTTGAGTTGTTTAGGAGTCAAGAGAGTGTTATAGATCTAAGAAGATACTTTTAAAATTGTGTTGCAAGTTAGTATGAATCTTGAGTCAGATATAGACCTTTAAACTCATGGAGATGTTTAGATAGTAGAATGTTAAAGTCAGGTACCAAATATGGACTGGTCATTGGAAATATACGTTAAGCCATATAACCCTCATAACTGTGGCCTAATTACCTCTGTTGTACTGTATTGTATTTATTATTATAAGAGAAAGAGGCATTTGTTGGACTGAAAGGGGAAACTGTAGGGGGAAATAAGGTATACCTTAAACTTAAAAGAAAAAAAAAGGGAAGAGGATGGGGGGTTGAGGGTGGGAGGGTGGGACTGGAGGGGGAATAGGGAGGGGACTGCGATTGAGATGTAACTTGAAGAAATAAAAAATAAAGGAAAAAAGATATGAATATTACATTGTCTGGAATGCTACAAATTTGGAAGAATTGATTCATAATCTCTTACAACTTTGAAATTAAAAAATTACACCTAACTCATGTTTTGCTAATATTTCCTTGTTTGGTTTGTATAGCACATGTTAGAAAGCTCACTTTGTTCTAAAGACAGTAGCCCTGTAAATTAAGCTACAAATGTGCTCAAGATGTTTTGCACTTTAAGTATCACTAAAGTAATTTCTATGTTCAAGTCACCAAAATATTTCTATAATTATTGACAATGTTCTTTGTGAAGTCATATACTGCAAAATTTCAGAATGTAAAGCTTTCTCTTTGGTACTTTCACACTGAAGGTATAATGGGACAACTTTTAAATTACACATATTTAATCTGAGCTCTTAGGATGATACTTAGTATTCTGTTAATATGCCACAAAAAACCACTCTCTATTTCCTTCTCAAACTTTAATGCTATTTCATATTAGAGAGTCTGTACAGTAAAATTATCTACATATTTTTATGATTTTAATTAGAACTTAGTAAGGCTGACCAGGAAAAATGAGTATCCCATCTGTGTAATATAGAAATACTCCTTATTTTTTTTCTTTAAAACAACCTTAAGGAACTATTTTTTAGATAACTTTGTAAAAACTAACTTACAAAATGTAGTTATAATTTTAAAAAATTTAGATAGTAATATTTACAATTGATCTGTTTCCAGAGTATTTGGAAATATACTTTCTGTATAATATAGGAAAACATTTTCTGTCATTTTATGAAAATAAGTCTTCAATAATTAGGAAATACTGTAACTCTTATTCTATTGTAATTTGTTTTTGATGATTTATTCCTATGACTGACTTTGGAACAGAAGGAATTTGAATATTTACATATCCACTTGCTTAGTGAGATCTCAAAGTAACTTTTGTACTGGAAGCAAAAGCCTCTTGTCTGTTTTCTTGTGAGAACTTTATTAGGGTTACTTATAGGAAGAGAAAACTCAAACACTGCTTACCATCTAGAGCACACACCAGCATGTAACAGGCTATAAAAACAGTGCATATATATTCTGCTAATGTTATATGTCGTGCCCTATCCATCCCTATCTCTCTCTTTCTCGTGTGTGTGTGTGTGTGTGTGTGTGTGTGTATGTGTGTGTGTGTGTGTGTGTGTGTGTAACTTCAGTTGTAAGAAGAAAACTTCCAATTTTCATGGATCAGGAATTAGAGACATTTGTGAGCCAAGAAGAAATGAAGCTCTTGTCCTCTTCAAGAGTAACAAGCAAACTTAACAACTGAGCTGTAACCAGATGCTTCCTCTTATTTCTATCTTGAGCTTTATTAAGCTCAATACAGAATTAGCTCATAATTTTAATCATTACTTGAGTTTGGCAACTAAATGAGATTCATTTTTATTATTGTGGTATACTAATTTCCTCCAAGATAGAATACTCTACTCCACTGAAGTTTTATTATTTTAATTTTTATTAAAATATATTTGCATCATTTCCCCCTTTTCCTTTATTTCTTCAAATCCCTCCCATATCTCTTCCCTCCAAAAATCTCATTATTCATGCTTAAATTCATGACCTCATTTGTCTTTAACCATTAATATTTTATGCACACTCACACACACCCACAGAGAGAGAGAGAAAGAGAGAGAGATGATATACAACATACTGAGCCTATTTCTTGTTGATTTTGTGTATATCATTTCATACCAGAACAATGTAGGCTCTTGATACTGCCCTTGGTTGTTTCCCCAAGATAAAGACGAGCTCCTATTTCTAAAACTATTATGTATATTCTTTTTGTAATTAATTTCAAATTCTTGCTAAATAATTGATACATGAATTTGATTGAAATCACTTCCCACAGCATCAGTAATTTATGGCCTCTCTACGTATTGGTGTAAAGAGAGTGATCATACTTATCTGGTAGATATTGAGCTGTTATACATATATATATGGATCATGCACTAACAGATTGTACCACTGGAAAATTAGATGAAAATCCTAAGGACATTTCACATTATGTAACAATATTGTTTTTATCGTTTATTTGGGTTTCTACATAATTGCCTGGAATATGCTATTTAATATCTAATTTTTGCTAGAGATTCATCATGAAACTATAGCTTAGATACATGGCGTAATTAAAAATATGTTCTATTCTTTGAAAACAGTCCATTATTTTAAAACTGTTTGTGTACACTTATCATCAGTCCATTACTTATACACATCCCAAACTAATTTGTGACTTGGTGTATTAATTTTTTTGCCTAAGCTTGTACTTTCTTTTAGAAAGGCAAAAATCAATTCTTTCCTTAATTTTCAAAATTTCCTTATCTTTATAAGACAAAAAAGATAGATTTTTCCACTATCGAGCAGAATAAATCATAGTATACTGAGATTATCAGATTCTGAATATGTATGCATTCATATGAAGCTATCCCTCTGTTTCACAGGGGGGATTATTTCTAGGAGCTTCTGTGGATACTTAGAACCAAGAAGGATGAAATGCTTGCTAAAATACCATGACACTTGCATATATTAACACATTGTGGTACAAACATGAATCACAGGATATAATGTATCTGTTATGACTTCCAAATACTTGTTCTAGAACAACATATTGGGCTAGGGTATTATATCAATGGAAGAAATGGATACTTTATTAAGGTTGAAATGTACTTCTGAAATTAAGAGTGGACCAGAGCTGGAGAGATGCCAGACTTAATTGCCTCACCTTTAGAGTCTTTTTAGCATATTTAATATGGTTTTCTTTGTGTTTCAGATATATTATACTTTTTAAATATAGGTATTGATCAGTGGGGGTCTAGTTTTTCTCTGTCAATGTTTATTTCAACTACTAAACATGATACCTCTTAAAGACATGTTTCCTCTCCAATTAGCTGTCTTGGCTTACTGATATTCTTTAAATCATTGTTGTATTTACTTATTACATCAAATGAAGTGTGAATGCTACATGTTGGCTGTACTATAGTATTTAAGAAATGATGACAAGAAAAAAAAAACCTAAGTTTTTAATTAAGATGTGTTTTTCTACTTGAAGACCAAGTAGCCTACCAGCTTCATATGTGTAACAGGCCTAGGGACAGCCCACTCTATCTCTTTGCTTGGCGATTATGTCTCTTATGGCTCCCTGGGCCTACACTATTTGACTATGTAGGTCATCTTCTCACCTCCTTGAGTCCTCCAGTTCCCTAAGTCCTTCCCCTAATTCCCTGAGTTACGCCTAATGTTTGGCTGTGGGTCTCTGTATCTGTTTCCATTACATGTTGGATGTAACCTCTCAGATGACAGTTATGTTAGGTTCCTGTCTGCAAGGATAGCAGATTATCATAACAAATGGAACAGGATCTATCTCTTTCTTGGATTCTGTTGCTTACCTCTGGATCCTGTTTCCCTTGCAGAGCTGTCCTGTCTTGCCTCAGTGAAAGAGGATATACTTAGTCCTGATGCGATTTGATATGCCAGAGTGGGTTGGTATGGGTCGGGAGGTAAGAGGAAAGTTGGTGGGATGTGGAGCTGGGAGGGGAAGAGGGAGAGGGGTTGCGACTGGGATGTAAAATAAAGAAGTAAATAATTTAATGAAAAAATGTTATACATTTCTCTAGATATTTTAAACATTTAGTTGGTTTGAATCATGCATGCAAACCTGAATATGAATGACAACTTGTAAAGAGTGCTATGTGCACATACTTGGGTGTACAGATGCATATATATCCATCAGGTGAATAATTGAGCAGTCAAGATCATGCTGACTGGAAAATGCTGTAATGAGTGATGGAATGTTGGAATGTTGCAAGTTATAGAAATGTTTTTTATAACACTAAGGAAAACAAGATTTTAATGTATAAATATATACTTATGCATATATGTATATACATATACATATATATATAGTATTATAACATATCCTGTGTCAATCCATAAGTTTTTCATCTTCTCAATGATGTGTATATTTCTGTCGAGTTTATGTAAGCAACTCTAGTTCCTAGGTTGAATGACTAAATATCTACAAATTTACAGTATAAAATGAAGTCAAATGGTGGTAGATAATTTCCCCGGCTTTAGATCAATGATTTCGCTATAGAAATGCCTTAAATACTTGTACTAAAGCCATGTTACTGTTGTGACTCCCCGATTCTGCTTCATTGCTCATTTGTAAAAACAAACATTTGCCATGAAGACAAAACTGCCAATTCAGTCTAAATAAGACAAATGAGATAATGAGACCAGTGGCACACTCGAGTTGACAAATCCTGCAGAATGTTTAGCTCTAAGTAAAAAGCCTTCTTTTCCTGCCAAAAGGTCTATATGCTAATACTAACTAATTTGCCAACCTTGACCCTACATTGTTTGACAATAGCTGAGCATCCCAATTTGTTACAGTTGTGACAGTAATTTGCATGTAAAGTGTAGCTCAATCTAGTAATCTGGGAAACCTCTTAACCCAGCAACCAATCACAGAGACATTTTTGTTGTTTTACTGAAGAGACTTTAGAAAGCATATGTGTATGTATATATATATATATATATATATTCTTGATATGTATATGGATATATTAATATTGAGAATCTAATAGAATAGCCATGATAAGTATGACTTCCAACTGCCCAAACCTAGATACAAAAATGGAGTTTGAAGTAAAGACCACTATTCACTTTAACAACATGGACTTAGTCAGAAACAAACCTATACTTGTCATGTTAGCCACTAACTTTAAAACATCAATTTATAACATTATATGTAAAAAAACCTCTCTTTTTAGTTTTTGTATTTCTAAAGCATTCAGGGATATCAATTACAATTATAGAGCATGATAATGCATTATGATTTCAAATAATATTTTTAAAAATTATTTAAGAAGGAAATATTCCCTTCAGTGTTGACACATGGATAAAAATAAAATATAACACTTCATGGTTAAAAGATTGTTAGTCCTTGCAGTATAAAATCAACAAAAGAAAAATGTTTACATTTTTTGAAGAAACTATATAACAAATAAACCCTCAAGTGTATTTTGATATTCTTTTCCACAATGCATGACATGATAATTTTCTAAATTTATTTACAGAGCTCTATACATTTAGGTTAAAACATTTTATTCCTTTTTAAAATTTATTTATTCATTGCTTCAGGTTACATCTCCATCATAGTGTCCTCTTTCCACCCCTCCCAGTCCCACCCTCCCACCCTCTACCCCCTAACCCTTCCATCCCAATCCTCTGGAGTGGAGTGTCCCTATATAACAGTCTCCCACCCCAGTTCAGCAGTCATATGAGGGCCAAGAGCCTCCTCATACTCTGGGGACCTACAAGGCAGCACCACTAGGGCAAAGTGTCTCACTGACAGGATAAAAATTTTCAGTTGAATACTCTCCAGTTAATTATAAAGACCAACAATCTTTATAATATTTAAGAAGAATGTAAGGCTCATAATAAGTTGTAGAATGAGTCCATTCTATTATGATATGCTCTGAATTAAAAGTATCCAGCTTTACAGCAAAACATTGTAATTTGAACAAAACAGCAACCTACAGATTGGGAAAAGATCTTCACCACCCTCACATCTGACAGAGGGCTAATAACATAATTTACAAAGAACTCAAAAAATTAAATATCAAGAAACCAAATAATCCAATAAAAAAATGGGGAACAGAGCTGATCAGAGAATTCACAAAGGAGGAATCCCTAATGGCTGAGAGACACTTGAAGAAATGCTCAGCATCCTTAATCATCAGAGAAATGCAACTCAAGATAACTCTGAGATTCCATCTCACACCTGACAGAATGGCTAAGATCAAAAACTCAAATGACAGCACATACTGGCAAGGTTGTGGAGAAAGAGGAACACTCCTCCACTGCTGGTGGGAGTACACACTGGTGCAACCACTGTCCAAATAAGTCTACACAAATCTTAGAAAACTTGCAATAGATCTACCTGAAGACCTAGCCATACCACTTCTGGGGATGCATCCAAATGATTCCTCAACAAACCACAAGGATGTTTCCTCATCTATGTTCATAGAAGCCTTATTTGTAATAGCTACAAACTGGAAAGAATCCAGATGTCCCTCAACTTAGGAATGGATTAAAAAACTGTGGTACATCTACACAATTGAATACTACTCAACCATTAGAAACAATGAAATCATGCAATTTGCAGCCAAATGGATGGAACTAGAGAAGCTCATCCTGAGTGAGCTAACCCAGACTCAAAAGGATGCACATGGCATCTATTCACTTATAACTGGATTTTAGCCATATAGTACAGAATAACTATACTACAACCAATGCACCAAAGGGAACAGGAACCTAGACTTTGTTACCTGTCGATGAGACACTTTGCCCTAGTGGTGCTGCCTTGTAGGCCCCCAGTGTTTGAGGAGACTCTTGGCTCTCATATGACTGCTGAACTGGGGCGGAGGACTGATATGTAGGGACAGTCTACTCCAGAGGAGTGGAATGGAAGGGATAGGTGTTAGAAGGTGGGAGAGCAGGATTGTGAGGGGTGGAAAGAGGGAACTGTGTTGGAGATGTAACCTGAAGTAATAAATAAAATTTTTAAAAGCTACCCAGTGAACACATGATAACTTTACTTACTTCTGGGAGCAATAATAGACAATAAATGGTTGTTTGGTTATTTTTAAGGAGGGTAAATATTTGTCCTCAAAGTATGTATCTTACATTACCTTTAAGTATTAACAAGGTCTTTTAAAAAGTTCTGCAGAGTGAGTCCCAGACAGACAGAATTGCACAGAGAGATAAAGCAAAACAACAAAAACCTATGTTTGGCTCACAATCAACAGCAAAGTCTCTGTTAAATTTAAAGTCTTTATTCTTCAACAATCTTAGCAGGATCTGCTGGTACTGATGGATTGTGGATTATAGACTGTTGGGAGCTACCTGATGTAGGAGCTAGGAATGGAACTTGGGTTCTCCAGAAGAATAGCAAGTGCTCTTAAGGAATATGGTATCGCAACCTCCAGAGATAAGCATTTTTGTTCTGTCAGTTCACTTGTTCTTGATGTCAGGTACTCACTTTTCTGCAATATTAACTTCAATGGGGCCAGTGATCATGAAGTGGAACCTTTCAAGCTATGAACCAAAAGAAAATTTTCTTTTCCTGTTAATTTCTTCAAGTTACATCTCAGTCAAAGTACTCTTCTTCCTCCCCATCTTGGTGTCTCCTCTCCTATCTTCTTCCCATCTCCCTCCTATTGTCTTTTTTTTTTAATTTAAGGTATATCTTTTCCCCCCAAACATCTCCCACTTTTAGTTCAATAATAGGCTCTTTTTCTTATAACAGTAAATATGATACAAAATGATAAGAACAACTAGGCTACAATGATGAAAATTGTAGTGGGTATAACCTACATTCCCGCAAACTTGTCACTGGCAAGAAAAAGGCCTTGCTTCAATTGTAGACAAAATGCTGTTCGAAAAGGATAAAACTTGGAAGCAGGTAAGTTAACGGCCTAGTTCTGCCAAGGCAGGGTAGGCAAGTCCTTCATAATTCCTACTTTACAGTGAATGGCTGTCATAGATACTGGACCAAAATGCTGAAGACAGATGCTCCAATGTATTGAGAGAAATTGGGGACTGTCCAGGCAGCCAGTTATCTATCATTTCTTAGTTTTGGAAGCTCCTTGCTCTGCACTTCCTGTTTATTCAGATATATTTATCCTTCTCAGGTCTCTGATGTGGTTGAAGACTAGAAAGTTATAGTCTCACCATTAAATTTTCAGTTGTTTAGGAATTAAAAGGATGTTGTAAGTCTAAGAAGATGTTTTCAGTTGGTAATGCAAGTTAGGATGGAAAGTGAGTTAGGTATAGAACTTTAAATTCATTGAGATAGATAGACAACAGAATATTAATATCAGTTGCCAAATACATATGAATTTAGTTTATTTTTATTTTGTGTTTATGTATAATCATGGAGGCCAGGAAAATGTAGAGAATTCCAAGGAACTGTAATTGAAGATAGTTGCAATCCTTCATGTTCATGCTGGAACCTCAGGTCTTCTGAAAGAGCAACCCAAGGGTTGTTAACCACTTAGGAAACTACTTGGCACCTCTAATTCATAAATCCACTGAACATTATGGTCAGACACATTAAATCTGTGATTCTGGATATACGTATTCAGATGTGACAAGTGTTTATTTTAAATAACACCCTGTCCCATTTTATCAGCTGGCTCTGGGCTGCCGTGGTGAACATGAGATTTTTCTTTTCCACACAATTACTTAGGATGAAGGCTCCTATATTTGATGATTCTCTAATGACATCAGTTCATTTTGGGATGGTCTTAACATCTTATCTCATGAATTACTCTTGCCTACTCTTTTTTTCTTGTCATTTTTCATACATAGTAGATTACATTCTTTTCAGTACATAAGACTGTCTCATAACCTCTTCCAACTTAGCACTCAGGAAAATTTTCCTGTCATCTTACAGGTAAATGTGGCTCTTAAACCTGTTATTCATCATCTTTTCAAATCTTCCCCAATTTTGTTGAGCTTATCAACAAAGTAAATATACTGGAATATATAATTTTCCCCCCAAATTGTGGCATATTTCCAAAACTTCTCTTTCTGCTTGGCTAAAAACATGTTCAAATCTGTGGGTTCTAACTCGCTTCAGGACCTTGAAAGTTATTTTGACTGTTGAATTACGCTTTCCACTGTGATTGCACTTTTACTCCCAGTTTCTGTTAAGCTTACTAGGGAACAATTAATTGAACTCAATATTCTCCTCAACTTGGTGTATATACACTTTGGAATTACTAAAATATGGTTTCTTTGCAACTTTACCAGAGAATATCAAGATGAATAAGCCTTAAATCTAGTATAACTATCCAATGAGAAATTCCAACCAGTAGCAGATCAAAACATGTCTGAGACACACAGTCAGACATTAGATTGAGCTCTGCGAATCTGATGTAGGAGAGGGAGAAGACGTAGAAAGACCAGAAGGGGACAAGAACAACAAATGAAGAACCGCAGAACCAACCATCCTAGGCTCCCAGAGGCTTACAGAGACTGAAATGCTAGCCAGAAAAAAAGAAAAAGCTTAGGCCAGACCTAGACACTCCTATATAGATGATAGGTAACTTGTTCTTCATACAGATCCCTTATCAAGCGGGGGGGGGGGGGGGGTCTCAGTCATGGATTTGGATTTTGTTACCTGTTAGTGGGAAACTTTACCATAGCTGAGCTGCTATGATGGACGCCAGAGCAAGAAGAAGCTCTTATCCCTCGTGTGACTGATAAACTAAAGGGGAGCTGCTTTGTGTAGCTACCCTCAAGGGGGATAGGAGGAAGAAGGGATAGAGGGTGGGAGTGTAGGACCAGAAGGAGAGGAGGGAGGGGTCTGTGATTCGATGTAACTTGAATTAATAAATATTTGAAAAAAAAGATGAATAAGCTGTCAGTCTTCATTGTTTTAATAAGTTCATTTATCAATAATTATTGAATTTTTTACATGTTCATATTTATATTTATATACGTATATTTGGTGGACTCTGGAATTTCAGGTTACCTGTACCCACACAAAACCCCTCACAGTATGTAACTGCTTAACAGTGCTTTTTATCTATTCCCAGAGCTATTTAACATGTGTTCCGTGACTGTAGAACTACAAATTTGTGTAACTCAAAAACAGTATTTCCTCCATGTCCCAATATATATTCACATTAGTGAACATATCTGTACATATAGAACCAAAAGAAGGTTCCAAATGTTCAAGATTCAGTAGAGTCATTAAAAATTAATGGTCATATCTTAACTTTATAGGTCACTTAGGAAATATTTCTGACTAATTCCTCCTTTCCACCAAAATAACAAATTAAAAAAAAGACTTATTTTATATGTGTGTGTGTGTGTGTGTGTGTGTGTGTGTGTGTGTGTGT
>CAJQZJ010018033.1:9883776-9896273 GCA_907164525.1 Lophiomys imhausi | reverse complement strand
TTTTAAATACTTTATTTTTTTTCTTCAAGTTACATCTCAGTCACAAACCCCTCCCTATTCCCCCTTCCTATCCCGCCCTTCCACCCTCTTCCCCCCAGAAGTTTCCCCTTTCAGTCCAACAGATGGTTCCTTCTCTTATAACAGTAAATATTATACAAAACAACAGATATAAATATGCCACATTTATGAGAGTTAAATGGGCCAGTATACCTTCCCAATGTCCAGTTTATACATATTTGGTCCCTGACTTTAACATTCTACTATCTAACCATCTCCATGAGCTTAAAGGTCCATAACCGACTCAACATTCATACTAACTTGCAACACACTTTTAAGAGTATCTTCTTAGATCTATAACGCTCTCTCTTTTTTTTAGCATTTATTTATTACTTCATGTTACATCTCCAATACCACCCCCTCTCCACCCCCTCCAGTTTCTACTCTCCCAAGGCATTTCTCTTGGGTGTGTGTGGCAATCACTTGACTCTGACTTTTATAATCTTGTAGAGAGATAATCTACACAGCTTCTGTCATTTACAGATTAAAGATGAAATGACAAGTGATTTCGGATGGGCATGCATTCCTAATTTTCTTTATTGCATAATACTAAAACATCATATTGTTAGGAATTATCTCTATTTTTTACTCTTCAGGAGTATTGAATATTGACAGGAGTATTTTGTTGTAGCATAATTGACAAATAAGAGTTGTATATATTCAATATCTATGTCCTTTTTGATATAGGTGTGACTTACATACTGATATAGATAATCATGTTAGTTTCTATGTGTATAAGAAATGTTAGCTTGAGGTATAGAATGCATTTATTTGTTTATTTATTTATTTATTTATTTATTTATTTATTTATTTAGATACTATTCTTAAATCATTTACTCTATCTGTCCCTTCCCGATGGCTTTAGTTTGACAGTGTAGTAATGGCAATTGAAGTCTTTTTTTAAGAACTAGAAGTAAGAAAGTTAAGACAATTTTCACTATTTGACTTTTTATTCAATTATAGTTAATATTATGTAATGTAAATCCCATAAAAAGAGATACCTTCTTAACACTTAACTGTTAGACTTTATCTACCTAGTCTTCAACTACATCAGAGACATGATAAGGATAATTACATCTGATTATACAGGAAGTGCAGAGTAAGCAGCTTCCAAAACTAAGAAATGACAGACAATTGGCTGCCTGGACAGTTCCCAATTCTGTCTATAACATTGGAGCATCTATCTTCACCCTTTTGGCCCAATATCTCTGAAAGACATTAATTGGAAGGCAGGAGTTATGAAGGACTTACCCATTATGTCTTGGCAGAGCTAGTCTGTCGACTTACCTGCTTCCAACTTTTGTCCTTTTTGGACAACATTCTGTCTACGGTTGAAGCAAGGACTTTTTCTTTCTGTGTGGCTTGCTTGCTACAGTGCAACCATCTAAAAATGGAGAATCTTCAATGTTCATCATCTACTTGAAGAAGAATGGAAGATACTGTCAGGAGCTGACATGTCTCAATATCAAGAAATCTTAAGTTAAGAAAACATCTTTAAATGCAAATCCGAGAGATCTCTTGATGTTCTTGAAGATCTGAAATGTTTGGTGTATGGATGCTCTGTATGTACCAGTGCTGTAATTTCTGTCTTCACTTGGATTTCCCCAGAAGCAACCTCCACGTTGAACTTTGTATACATAGTTTATTTGGGAGGTGATTCCATCAGACATTAAGAGACTAGAGAAATGTCCCTGTTGATTGGTCTTCTCACTGAAAACCTCTGGGAGAGACCATACAGAAATGTCCCACCTAAGAGCTGAAGATGCTCAGGCAATTAACAATATATTCAGTCTCTAGTTCATAGCTCTGGCTGACTCATAAAAACAGCAAGTAAATTGTGGTTTTTATTTAAAGATTTTTTTTTAAAAGAGATAACTTTGAGGATATTTTACAGAATTTTGACCATATTACATCACAGATGAATTGGTAACCAACTATGATATCATCAGTCCTCTTCATAGTGTCTCTCAACCCAAAACCCTTTACAATATAACTTTTTGAATCAGTTTTACTTTTGATACTAATCTACACATCATTTCACCAGCAATTCAAAATCAAATAGTATTAGACTTGGAATCCATGAAAGACTTATGAAAAAATGATACTTCTCACTTCATTTTCTATCCATTAAATAAGACATAATAAGTAATAGATAACATTGAGTTAGAACTTCGGGAGGTGAATCTCCAACTAAGGATAACTTGAGAGACTCTCTTTTACAGGGTCACTTCACTATAAAAGGCAATTTAGGAGACGGTCATCCACATTTTAATTCATTAAAACTATCCTTGCCATTTCTTGACTACAGTTCAAATTTCTATGCCTTTAGGACATCAAGACCAATTTGCCAAAATATATGCCTCAAACTGCAGCTGCAGTCTATCAGAAATTCATAATGAAAAAATACTGATAGTCCTATCTTATTTCTTATTTCATGAACCAAAAATGAGGTATCATTCCACATTTATATCTGGATGAAGTATTCCTGGATCATATTTCCAGGAGACGCTAGAATATCACGACTGAGCAGCTGTTATTTTTTTATCTGCATATGGTAACTGAATATGCCATCATTATGGGTATCAATCTGTAGATATATTTTGTTAAAGATATTTTGAAATTGTGGAGTTCAAAAATAAATTTAATATGCAAGATGTATGAGACTAGAAAAATCACAGAAAGATTGTTAAACTCTTTTCAGGGACAATTTTTTGCATAGCAAGCCATTGCAAAACTTACCAGCATCAGACAAACACCAAGACTGTGTTCTATCAATAGTTGGTGTGAGTGTTACATTTTCTTATCACTACAATGGAGTAATTAGACAAACCATTTAAGGGAAGATAGGTTTGTTTTGGCTCAAAGTTCAAGAACATATTCCACCATGTTGAGGAAGTCACAGATTCTGGTGGGAACTTATGGTGAGACATGCTAACCTTCAAATATCAAAGAAACAAAAAACTTAGATCAGAAAAGAGACAGACTGCATCTCTCAAGGCCTATGAGAAAGTAGCCCATTTCCTCTAACTATTCACCAACACCTAAATGTTCTGCTATCTCCCAAAACAACACTTAGCCATTGTGTGCTCAAGCTCATGTACCTATATGATAGCATTTAACTTTTAAACATGAGATTTAGAGAACTGAACTCAAGCAAATCCTTAGTTTTGCTAGTCTAGCTACTCATGTAGCTCGAATTAACTGGGACTGAATGATGCCAGTTGAATTTATTTGTTTTGGTGTTGGATGAAGTAGACAGATATCTGTATCTGTGTGAAGTCAGCCTCCAATACATATATCATTTTCAAGGAGGCTTAACTGCTCATTTGCAGATTGAAAGTATGACTTACTGCTTAACAAAAGCCACAGATCTACCAAAGACTTGAAAGGAATTAGATTTCACTTCTTCTAGAAAAGAAATGAAGAAACAAACAAAATCACAACCACAATTGTCAGAATTCTACATTTCTCTGCACAGTGGTTAGAGTTGTGATGTGAAGACACTTGAGCCAGAAAATTAATGAGTGATGATATAGAAACAATGGACATTGTCACAATCACACTTTCCAAAGAGTGTGGTTTAATTCTTACGTTTTTAATTTGATATTTACTCACTTTGTTCTGATGTCTTAAAATGTCAATATCTTGATTTTTTTTCACAAGAAGAATAATCACAGCATTTAGATCTATGCTTAATTTTTGAATTTGATTCCCAAATATATAATATATGACATTCTTGGCAAAGTCCCTGTAGTATATTAAGAACTAATACACATTGTGTTCATCTTGGCTCAGAACTTAAATAAATCATTATCATTGTTTCATAATTTCTTCCACAAAATTGTGTGAAGAGGAAGTTTCATTCTGACTTGAATTTTGTGTACATAGTTCTGTTGATACACAGATTATTATAAAAGTAATATATAAACCATAAAGTTACAAAATTTAAGATTTAATATACTTCTTTGATGAATTATCAGATGTATGTTCACATTTAAACTTGGATGTATGTTCCAGATTTTACATTACTGTGCCATTAGAAACTACTCCAAAATATTTGTTCTAATTAGGACAGAGTCATACACAAGTAATTTTTTTTAAATGTTACTAGATTTTACCTGGCTCTCAGTTCTGCAAAACACCTTAAGGACTTACTTTTTTTCTTTCTTCTTTGAAATTAAAATGCTATGCTTATTCTTCCTTCACTTTCCCTCATGAGGCATCTAACTTCATTAATACTTAAATCTATCAAAGAATTAATTCATGTGAGGAAAATGAGAAGATTGGGCCTGGTTACCAAAAGATTACTAGCCAGTGACTTTGAATATATAGTCGTCTTCTCCTTTGTGTACTTCTTGACTGCCACCAGGAAAGCAGATTCCCTCTGGCATGCATTTCTGCTATGGTGGTTTTGATAGTCATAGACCTAACAGTAATGGAGCCAGCTGGCCAAGGACAAAAGATCTGATATTATGAAGCAATATATATCTTTTCTGATGTAAGTTATTTTCTCAAGAATTTTGTCTCAGGAATGGCAAATGACATATACATTATGATTTCTATTCCTCCCTCCATCTTTTATTCTTCTGTTTTTGTTCTCTAGAAGTAAAACCACTCCAAATACTAATATATATACATATTGAAACATCTTCATAGGACTTGAATATTTATAATTGTTACTACATATTCATTTATTTGTTACATTAGAAATTATATACATATTTTAATATTGTCCTGAACATCATTTTCTATATGAGTTCTTTTTTTATTTGTCTATATTAATCTACCTCACAGATGCTTGTCACAGTTTCATAACTCTTTAACTGCATCACAGGGTTAACATTTATAGATGATATTGCTGATAGCTATCTATAGAGCTGTATAGCATGTGTTGGGCATCCAGTAATAAACTTAGCAATTTTTCTTACTTTTCTAAAGGCAAATATTGAAGAATAGCCTCCAAATGAGAGGGTATTTGGACTTACATTTGTATCTTTTAATGTGACAGTAGATATAGGGCTAGTTTCAGATTTTATTTCCTTTTTTTTTTTTCTCTAGACCACATCTGTATCAGTGGAGAGTTTCATTATGTTTCCTTGCCTGAGTTAAACTTTAAGCCTTGTTAACTTTCAATTATGGAATTCAGAGCTCTCTGTCTTTGTGAGTACCCACTCACAGAGGAGTTTCCTCTTTGTTCTGTAAAATCAATAATGTTTGTTGACTGGGTGATAGTGGCATGAGAAGTAATGTGTTAAAGGGTCTGGGGGTCTGACTTGGAAAGGTCTCAATATTTCTCTTTGAAAAAGAGCTGACATGTAGGTCAATTGTTATGTTATGTTCACTACCTTTACATGGACACAATTAACACTGCTACTAGGTTGGTAAAAGAGACATTTATGTACCTGTGACTTGTCTACTCAGAATAATAAATTGCTTCATTATATTAGGTCCTCTAGCTACTGTACATGTTTACCTTGCTTTGAATTCATTTTGCATCAAAGTGATGTAATTATCTAGCAACAGAAACCACTTCAATAGTCATTTTTTAAATTTAGAACCCAACCAAAAACCAGCTCAACTAATGTAGGAGAATGTAGCATGTTTGTCACGGGTCATATAGCATGGCTAGGTCATTATGAAGGCATCTGCTTATACCAGACATCTTCAAAGGTAATTGTTAGCTCACATGACCAACAACATCTATAATTAGCAAAAACGTATAAATATAGTTTTTAAATTGTACCTTTAGAAAAAAATTCTTCTCCTAGATTAGAAAAAAATATGTTTTATGGGTTACAGGATGTTCTTTTTGTTTGATATGATGATTTCTCATGTGGTTGGCTATTGTCAGTAGTATTTAATTCGTTTACTTCTACTTATCTCTTCCTATCTTTCCTACATATGTTGATTGTATACTTTAACTAATGTGTGTGACTAGTAGCAAGTACCTGTATTTAAGAATACACATCATTTAATCACTTCTAAGATTCTTCTGCTTTTTGATTGAAAAACAGCAACAAATGAATTAAGTCTCTTCATTTTATTTATAATAGGACTTATAAATGTTAATTACATTTTCAGCATTTTAAGGAAATACATTACCATTTGGAAAAATTGTATTTTGTAGTATAGAACTTGAGCCCTCAAGATATCTTAAAATATCATAGGATTTTAAACAAAATAGCAGATTACTTTATTATGCTTTTCATTTGTACTCTACTATGATAGAACCACAACTGATATTGGTTTAACTGTAGAGAAACCATTCACTCCAGTCAAAAATACAAGTGTTTACTGTTGCCTTCTCATTAAAATGCATAATGACCATTTTAAAAGCCCTGAAATTATATCTAACTAATCCTGCATATGACAAAATATAATTATACTAGAAAATAGCATAAAATACTTTCAAACAACAACAAAAGTAACAGAAACCCTGCACTTCATAGAAACTGAACAACTCTTTACTGAATGATTACTAGATCAGGGAAGAAACAAAGAAAAAAAATCAAAGATTTCTTAAAATCCAACGAAAATGAAGGCACAACATACCAAAACCAATGGGACACAATGAAAGCTATGCTATGAGGAAAGTTCAGAGCACTAAGTGCCTACAAAAAGAAAATTGTGACAGCTCATATTAGCAAATTAAGAGCAGAACTGGAAGAACTGGAAAAAATGCAAACATTCCCAAGAGGAGCAGAAGGCAGGAAATCATCAAACTTCAACGTACGAAAATCCATAAACTTAATTCACCATATAAAAAAGCTGAAAGAAAAAAACACATGACCATCTTACTAGATGCTGACAAAGCACTTGACAAAATCCAACACTCCATCATGCTAAAAGCCTTGGAGAAACAGATATACAAGGACTATATACCTAAAAATAATAAAGATGATATATGGCAAGCCAGTAGCCAACATCATATTAAGTGAAGAGAAACTTAAAGCATTTCCTCTAAACTCAGGTACAAGGCAAGGATGTCCACTGTCACCATATCTCTTCAATATAGTACTTGAAGTTCTTGTTAGAGTAACTAAAGGAGATCAAGGGGATACAAAATGGAAACAAAAAAGTCAAATTATCCCTATTTGCAGATGATATGATAGTATACATGAGGAGTGACCCCAAAAATTCCACCAAAGACTGCCAACAACTGATAAATACCTTCAGCAATGTGGCTGGATACAAAATTAATTTTAAAAAATCAGAAGCCCTTCTTTATACAAAAGATAAATGGGCTGAGAAAGAAATTAGGGAAACAAACCCTTCACAATAGCCACAAACAATATAAATTACCTGGGGGCAACTCTAACTAAGCAAGTGAAAGACCTGTATGAAAAGATCTTCAAGCCCTTGAAGAAAGAAATTGAAGAGGATATCACAACATGGAAAGATCTGCCATCATGGATAAGTAGAATCAACATAATAAAAATTCCCATCATGCCAAAAGCAATATACTAATTCAGTGAAATTCCAATCAAAATACCAACAAAATTCTATATAGACCTGGAAAAAAAATTCACAAATTCATATGGAAAAAATAAAATAGCCCAGAATAGCTAAATAAATTCTGTACAAGAAAACATCTGGAGGTATCACCATCCCAGATTTCAAGCTATACTACAGAGCAACAGTAATAAACACAGCATGGTACTGGTATAGAAACAGACCAGTGCATCAGTGGAATCAAATTGAAGACCCAGAAATGAACCCACATACCTATGTTCACTTAATTTTTAATAAAGAAGCCAAAAGCATACAATGGAAAAAGGACAGTATCGTCAACAAATGGTGCTGGTCTAACTGGATTTCAGCAAGTAAAAGAATGCAAATAGACCCATACTTATCACCTTGTACAAAACTTAAGTCCAAGTGCATCAAATACCTCAACATAAAGCCTGACACACTAAATCTAATTATAAGAGAAAGTGGGGAAAAGCCATTTGGCACAGGTGACAATTTCCTGAGCGGAACACCAATAACTCAGGCTCTACGGGCAACAATCAATAAATGGGACCTCATGAAACTGAAAAGCTTCTGTGAAACAAAAGACACTGTCATTTGAACAAAAAGGCAACCTACAGATTGGGAAAAGATCTTTACCAACCCCACTTGTGACAGAGGGCTAATATCCATAAATTGTAGAGAACTCAAGAAATTAAACACCAAGAGATCAAGTAATTCAATCAAAAAGTAGGAAACAGAGCTAAACTGAGAATTCACAAAGGAGGAATCTCTAATGGAGGTGAGACATTTGAAGATGTACTCAACATATTTAATCATCAGAGAAATGCAACTCAAGAGGACTCTGAGATTCCTTCTCATACCTGCCAGAATGTCTAAGAACAAAAATTCAAATGACAGCACATGCTGGCGAGGTTGTGAAGAAATGGGTACACTTCTCCATTGCTGGTGGGAGTGCAAACTTGTACAACCTCTATAGAAATCAATCTGCCGATATCTTAGAAAACTTGGAATAGCCCTACCTCAAGACCCAGCCATCCCACTTCTGGGTATCCACCCAAATGATTCCTCACCAAACCACAAGGACATAACCTCTTCTATGTTCATAACATCCTTATTTGTAGTAGCTAGAAACTGGAAACAATCCAGATGTCCCTCAACTGATGAATGGATAAAAAAAATGTGGTACATTTGCACAATGGAATACTACTTAGCTATCAGAAACAAGGAAATCATACTATTTGCACCCAAATGCATAGAACTAGAAAAGTTCATTCTGAGTGAGCTAACCCAGATTCAGAAAGATGCACATGGCATCTACTGACTTATAATTGTATTTTAGCCATATAATACAGGATAACTATCCTACAAGCAACACACAGAAAGGATCAGGAACATAGACCTTATTACCTATTAAGGGGACAATTTGCCCTAGGTGTGCTACCACGTAGGCCCCTGGTGCAAGAGGAAGCTCTTAGAACTCATATGACTGTTGAACTGAGAGGGGCTGATATGTAGGGACACTCCACATCAGAGGAGTGGGTTGGATGGAGAGAGAAGAGAAGGTGGGAGGGTGGAACTAGGAGAGGGGGAAAGAGGGTAATATGCTGGAGTTTTAATTTGAAGTAATAAATAAGCATAAAAAATTTTTCATTGAGGAGTGTTACCCTTAATTTTGTATCAATATACAAAGATCAATACCAATGTGGCCAAATATACTCTTAATTTTGTATTAATATACTAAGATCAATACCGACGTAGTCCAATACAATCTTAATTTTGCATTAATATACAATAATCAATACCAATTTAGCCTAATATAGTATTAATTTTGTATCAATATACAAAGGTATAAGGGCTTATTCAATTCCTATACTATGTCTATGTCCCATTTTTTCTCAAGTCTATTCACTCCTACATAGGAGAGAAATATGGATACAGAAAAGAAAAAGAGAGAAGTCCCTGGGTCTAACCTCCAAAACCCATTTAACAAGACCATTTAACAGCTTGTAGTCTCTTCCCCAAAATGAGAAAATTTTCTGTTATCCATCGAATAACCAAAGGGGGGGGGGAACACCCTCCCCACTTTCTGGGCCTGGGACGTTGCTCTCATAAATGTCTTCCTGCTGTTTTGGGACATAGTAAACCTGTTTGGGGCCCAAATAGGGATGAAAAAATGGTTAAAATGTTAATAGAATCATTTGATGTTCAGTAATGCTTAAAAAGGAAATGTGAAGTTTTGGCCTTTTGCTACCAACCATCATAAACTATTTAGGATAATTACGAAATACAAACTAATAGTCATGCAAGCGTGTCATTTTGTTAGATACTATGACAGTCTATCACAGTTATTTTCTAAGCTACTCAGAAATCAAGTTGTTAAGAGACAGCAACATTTGCTTATCTAAACATAAGAGATAGATAGGGCGTCTTCAAAACCCCCAAGAGATCTGTAGAGTATGGCATTCAAAGATGTTTTCTTAAATTAAGATTTTTTTGATATCGAGACATGCCACCTCCTGACAGCATCCCCTATTCCACACCAAGTAGAAGATGAGCATAGAAGAATCTCCAGTGTGAGATGGTTGAATTAGTGGCAAGCCTATCTCTTGGCAAAAACAAAACAAAACAAAACAAAAAAACAAAAACAAAAAACAAAAACAAACAAACAAACAAACAAAAATAAACAAAACCCTTGCTTCAACTGTAGACAGACTGCTGTCCAAAAAGGACAAAACTTGGAAGCAGGTAAGTTGACAGCCTAGCTCTGCCAAGAAAGGGTAGGTAAGTCCTTAATAATTCCTGCTCTACAATCAATGTCTGTCAGAGAAATGGGGCCAAACAGCTGAAGATTGATGCTGTAATGTATGGAGAGAAAATGGGAACTGTTGAGGCAGCCACGGGTATGTCATTTCTTAGTTTTAGAAGCTGCAGGCCCTGCACTTCCTATATAATCAGATATATTTATCCCTCTCATGTCTCTGAGGTGGATGAAGAATAGATACCTAGAGTCTCATAGTTAAATTTTGAGTTGTTTAGGAATCAAGAGAGTGTTCTGGATCTAAGAAGATGTTTTTAAAATTGGGATGCAAGTTAGTATGAAAGCTGAATTAGATATAGAACTTTAAACTCATGAAGATAGTTAGATAGTAGAATGTTAAAGTCAGGGGCCAAATACATATGGACTTGACATTGGGAATGTATGCTAAGCCATATAACTCTCAGAATTGTGGCCTATTTATTTCAGTTGTTTTGTACTGTATTTATTGTTATAAGAGAAAGAACCATTTGTTGGACTGAAAGGGGGAGCTGTTTCAGGGGAAAAAGATCTACCTTAAACTAAAGAAAAAAAAAGGCTAGAGGATGGGGGGGTTGAGGGGGAAGAGGGTGGAAGGGTGGGACAGGATGGGGGAGTAGGGAAGGGATTGTGATTGAGATGTAACTGGAAGAAATAAAAAAAAATAAAGTAGAAAAAATTTTCTCAGTGAATTCTAAAGTCATTTAAATAGCTATTGTCACTATGTGACCAAAACTGGGAGCTGAAATACAGAAAAGAAGCTTATTTATTTATTTCATCAAAGTATCAATGATAAATGGCAGATGTTCTCTGATATTGAAAGATTACTGTGAACTCAGATGATCTCACAAATGTCTCTAACTCTCATGCTTTGCTCCAACTCATAGTGCTATTAATTTTATCACATGTCTACAATTCTATGCTCTTAGTGAAAATCATAGAGTTTTGTTTGTTTCTATAGACAGGGATACTTTTACTTCTGTCAAAACTGAATTTTTTCTGATATCATAGAATTCTTGAGCTTTTCTCATTTATAATTTGTAATTGCTGTTCGTGTCTTTAGAAATTTTGTTCCAAGTCTCTCTGTACCATGAGCTAAAAGGAAGGGAACAGATTGCATTGCCATTTAAGAAAAGAGTCTGCGTGAGTCAGGATTTGGTGTTTGTACTTTTCAGGGATAAACTTGTTTGTACATATGGAGGCCAAAGTTCAAGGTCACATATCTTTCTCTACTGCTTTACACTATATTCATTTATTTTTAAACAGGGTTCCTCACTTAACCTATATCTAAATAACTGGTAGGCTTCCAGACAACTGAGCTCCTCCTATTTCCAGTCTGTGTTTCCATCTCACAGTACAGTATGGATACAGATTTACTCTAGGATTTTTTTTAAAATAATTTATTTTTTATTTCTTCAAGTTACATCTCAATCACAATCCCCTCCCTACTCCCCCTCCAGTCCCACCCTCCTACCCTCTTCCCCCTCAAGCCCCCATCGTCTTCCCTTTTTTTTAAGTTTAAGGTATATCTTTTCCCCACAACAGCTCCCCCTTTCAGTCCAACAAATTATTCTTTCTCTTATAACAATAAACACAAAACAACAGAAATAAATAGGCCACAATTGTGAGAGTTATATGGCTTAGCATTCATTCCCAATGTCCAGTCCATATGTATTTGGCATCTGACTTTAACCTTCTATCTAGCCATCTCCATGAGTTTAAAGTTCTATATCTAACTCAGCTTTCATACTAACTTGCATCCCAATTTTAAAAACATCTTCTTAGATCCAGAACACCCTCTTGATTCCTAAACAACTCAAAATTTAACTATGAGACTCTAGCTATCTATTCTTCAACCACCTCAGAGACCTGAGAGGTATAAATATATCTGATTATATAGGAAGTGCAGGGCCCGAAGCTTCCAAAACTAAGAAATGACATACCAGTGTCTGCCTCGACAGTTCCCATTTTCTCTCCATACATTACAGCATCGCTCTTCAGTCGTTTGGCCCCGTTTCTCTGACAGACATTGATTGTAGAGCAGGAATTATGAAGGACTTGCCTACCCTGTCTTGGCAGAGCGAGGCTGTCGACTTACCTGCTTCCAGATTTTGTCCTTTTTGGACAGCATTCTGTCTACAGTTGAAGCAAGGGTTTTTTTTTTTTTTTTTTT
>CAJQZJ010018033.1:9870802-9883376 GCA_907164525.1 Lophiomys imhausi | reverse complement strand
TTTTTTTTTTTTTTTTTTTGCCAAGAGATAGGCTTGTTACTAATTCAACCATCTCCCACTGGAGATTCTTCGATGCACATCTTCTACTTGGGGTAGAATAGGGGGTGCTGTCAGTAGCTGATAGTTCTTGATATCAAAAAATCTTAAGAAAACATCTTTGAATGCCATATTCTGCAGATCTCTTGAGGTTTTTGAAGACCACCTATCTAACTATTATATTTGGATAAGCAAATGTTGCTTGTCTCTTAGCAACTTGATTTCTGATTATCTTAGAAAATAACTGTGATAGACTTTCATAGTACCTAACAAAATGACACGCTTGCATGACTATTAGTTTGCATTTCTTAATTATCCTAAACAGTTTATGACAGTTGGTAGCAAAATGTCGAAACTTCACATTGCATTTTTAAGCAATACTAGGTACAATACCTTTAAAAAGCGTTACCCTTAATTTTGTATCAATATACAAAGATCAATACCAATGTGGCCAAATATAATCTTAATTTTGTATCAGTATACAAAGATCAATACCTATATAGCCCAATACAATCTTAATTTTGCATCAATATACAAGGGTCAATACCACTGTGGACAAATATAATCTTAATACTCTAAGATTTTACATGGTGGTGGATATCCGATCAGGTGCTCATTCTCCTTTGAAAGCACTACATTATGCTACCTACCATGTCTCCCAGAAAGTATTTAAAACAAAGTATGGGGTGTGTGTGTGTAAGTCAGAAAAGTGGGTTGCAGGAGTGAGTTGATTGTCTCATTTTATTTTGTGTGTTCCAGTGATAAAACTTATTAGGCAAGATAGCAATCACCACTATTCACTGAACCTTCTCATTGTCCTTTAAGAAAATATGCCTGAAAGGAGATCTTTTTAATGTAGATTGATAGTTTTTTTAATTTTTTTATTGGTGTGTGTGTGTGTGTGTGTGTGTGTGTGTGTGTGTGTGTATGAATTTCACATCATGCATTCTGTTCCCTCTAATCTCCCAACTCTGCTCAGACCCATCCTCCACCATTGAAACCTTTCCCAATATAAAAAGAAAATCTCATTGTTGCCAAGGGAAGGAAAGATCCCCTCCCCTCCATTTTGTCCTCACCACCATGGGTGAACAGGATTTCTGGCCCTGATGGGGCCACAAGAGCTGGAGAGCTGTCCCTGCCCCTCACATGCTGCAGCACTGGGAAAAGCAGGCCCTGCAACTCACCTGGACAGCACAGTACAGCTGGTCCAGTGAAAACCTGTGAAGGTTTTGCCCAATGAAGTTAGTACATCCTATTCACTATTATACAGGTTATTTAATTTAAAATGTCTTTTGGTGAGAGAAAGATTAAGTCAGAATTTCTCAGATGCCTTCTTATTTGTCCTTATAAAAATCACAACATTCTAATCTGTACTGTAGTCCTTTTTATTATTGCTTCATTCCCCCTCTCCTTGCATGCCCTGATATGGTATGCGCAAGAATTGGGATGTGCAAGAATCATTAAATCATATGTGACTTTTACAGAGTAGCTTACTAAGAGTCAAGTAAGAGTAAGAATACTTACTCTGTAGATGTTATTGTCCAACACCTTTTAGAATATTGTATAAAAGTGAATATTTGGGGATGGAGAGCTAACACAGAGGTTAAGAGCATTTATTGATATTGCTGAGGACTATGGTTCAGTTTTAAACACACATAGAGTAGCTTACAACTATCAATAATTTCCTAACTTCTGTCCTCAGTGCGCACCAAGCAAGCACATGGTGCACATACAAACACTCAAGAAAAACACTCACACATATAGAATGAAACACATAAATCAAAAATAAAGAACATATAAAATGAGACAATAGGAAAAATTAAAATAATAATTGATTGAAACCAAATAAATATGAACTGCAGATTTTGATAATTACTGAGTAGTTACTATTTTCCAAAGCAAAAGTGGCCAAACATACTGACACATATGAGAGTGCATCACAAGTCTTGAAAAGTCACAGTAGTTGAAAATCTCCAGTAACAGAAGCAGGCTATCCAAGGGTGTCCAATTCAAAGTACACATGTTTCCTTAGTTTGATATCACTGCCTTTTCTTCTTATTATTTTGGTTCAACTGCACATTTAATACAAATATAACCAAATCCTTTCCTACCTGATATATCAAAAGTAACGTGTTTACTACTTCCACAGGATAAAATCTATAAAACATATTCATCATGAATATTCTAAAAAAATCTGATTGATGAAAGAGGAAATAAAGACTTGCATATGCAGTAGTAAATCCTTCTTATTGTTTATTTTCTGAATCCAGTATTTAGTGTGCATTGTATTTGTGCTTTTGAAAATCAAAACAGCATTTTTTTTTGTTATTAAACTTTTAATCTGCCATTAAAAAGAAACTTCTGTTTTTATCAGGCA
Organism: Lophiomys imhausi; assembly: GCA_907164525.1. Lineage (NCBI taxonomy): Eukaryota > Metazoa > Chordata > Mammalia > Rodentia > Muridae > Lophiomys > Lophiomys imhausi. Next base: position 9,880,963 of record CAJQZJ010018033.1, on the reverse strand, counting down.
GGAATTCAATAGCACTTCTGCACCCGAGGAGCAGTTTCCAATATTATCAGGAAATCAATTAATCATTAACAAGATATTTTCTGTATATGAGAGATTTATATAAATTCATCTTTGAAGTGAGGTAGAGATAAATAAATTTTCTATCACAATTGTATATTCATGCATTCTGAACCTTTCTATACTTTCAATGTTTCTTTCTGTGCTTTTTCTCAATTTCTTATAAATCTTTAATTATGACAATGAACAGATTGATTTGACATTTTCTTTTTACTGTGTGTACTCTATGAAAAAACATTTTTTCTAGCAAACCATGAAGTTGCAACAAACATTGCAAACCAGAATCATTCACTGGATATACAAAGGGTCTCTTGTGGGTTCCAGTGCAGCCTGATATACATAGTGAGGTCCAGGAAACCAAGAGTTATGGACTAAAATGAGAGAGAGAGAGACAGTGAGAGAAAGAGAAAAGAGTTGTAATTTATGTTATAAGGGACAAGAAAATAAGTTTTAGTCTATATTATCAATATCTGTCAGATTTAAACAAATGTGAATAAAGCCCCACATTGTATTCACCCATAAACAAACAGGAAGCAGGCTAGTTTCCAAGTTGCATTTCTGTATGAACAGAAAAAATTTGCAATTATATAAAAAAATCACTTCTTTATATTTGCAATCATCTGTAAATGTGTGAGTAAAAATCAACATGTAATTGAAAACGGTTGTGAGTTGTCAAAGGCTTTTCAAATATACAGGAGCAGAATAACATTGTTAAGATCTCTAGACCAGAATGTCTAAATGCAATTCTGTTAAAAATGTCCTCAGTCATCATTCTCTCAAGTCAGGTTCAAAAGGGCAAACTCTCCTTTTTTTTAAGGAATTTTTTAATTATTGCATATGCCCTTTCAAGCCAGTGAAGAGCAATCACCTTTTCCACTCATCGGGTGATTGTGTTCATTGTCTTTAGAGGACAGTAAGCTTCAGTGGTTCCAACTGATACATAGACAAGTTTTTCTGTGGTTAAGTAATGTTGTTATTTTGGATGTGTCAAGGCCAAAATAGCATGCTTAATTTAAACATATAGCAAAGCAACAGTTTGTTTTCCTTCTAAATGGGAGTTGCCAAATTGAAGACCTTCTCTATAATAAAACTCTTAAAAACAAATTGACAGTCAATATTACTAAACTTTAACTTGATTAGGCCTGCTCTTAGCAATCGCACTACTGCATTATGTATGACTCTTGGTTACCCAAAGAAATAAAAAGACTAGAGTGTTCACTTGGGTGAAATTCAGTTTCTACTTCAATGTTACAACACACTGTGTTACTTATAGACTATCTTTGTTTGCATTGGGTATCACTATATTTATTATAATAAAACCAGAATAAATATAAAAATGCTTATATTACTTGAAAGGGTTATTTTGTTATTAATGCTTAAAGATCTTTCATATCATGACTAGTTAACAGAATTAATCCTTTTGCATATTGATATGTAATTTTTTTTTTTTTTTGGTTTTTCGAGACAGGGTTTCTCTGAATATCTCTGGCTGTCCTGGACTTGCTTTGTAGACCAGGCTGGCCTCGAACTCACAAAGATCCGCCTGCCTCTGCCTCCCAAGTGCTGGGATTAAAGGCGTGCGCCACCACCGCCCGGCTTGATATGTAATTTTTTTAATAATTTATTTTTTATTTCTTCAAGTTACATCTCAGTCACAATCCCTTCCCTACTCCTCCCACCTGTCCCACACTTCCACTCTCTTCCCCCTCAACCCCCGAAATGGGGCCAAACTACTGAAGATTGATGCTGTAATGTATGGAGAGAGAATGGGAACTGTCCAGGCAGCCACTGGTATGTCATTTCTTAGTTTTGGAAGCTGCGGGCCCTGCACATCCTATATAATCATACATATTTATCCCTCTCCGGCCTCTGAGGTGGTTGAAGAATAGATTAAGCTAGAGTCTCATAGTTAAATTTTGAGTTGTTTAGGAATCAAGAGGGTGTTCTGGATCAAAGAAGATGTTTTTAAAATTGTGATGCAAGTTAGTATGAAAGCTGAGTTGGATATAAACTTTAAACTCATGGAGAGGGTTAGATAGTAGAATGTTAAAGTCAGGGGCCAAATACATATGGACTGGACATTGGGAATGTATGCTAAGCTATATAACTCTTATAAATGTGGCCTATTTATTTCTGTTGTTTTGTATTGTATTTATTGTTATAAGAGAAAGAACCATTTGTTTGACTGAAAGGGGGAGCTATTGGGGGGAAAAAGATCTACCTTAAACTAAAAAAAAAAAAAAAAACAAAGGTTAGAGGATTGATATGTAATTTTTGTTTTCAACAAGTAGAATAATCATTTTCTTTGTTCTATTTTTTGACTTATAGTTTTTTCAAGAAAAGTCCTTAATACATAGCCATCACTTTCCTAGTAGTCCTCACAAACTCCTGACTTCCCTCAAACTCATAGCAATTCTCCACCAGCACCTGTAAGTGCTAGAACTACAATATGTTTCACTATGAAAAACACAAAGAATGACTTTAAAATATTCAAATAAGGAATGCAATTGTTTCCTGTTTCATTTGGATAACTTTACCTTTTAAAGTGACTACCCTATAAACTTGCTATTATAGTTTATTAGTATTGACTTATAGTGACAGAACATGAATAAAAATATACACACTCACAGCATTTCAATACTCTAAAACTGATTCCAAACATTCTGATTTTTGAAAGGGTAGATGAAACTATTTGGGTATGCAATAGTAAATCTTTCTTATAGTTTGTTTTCTGAATCCAATATTTAGGGTGTATTATTTTTGTGTATTTGAAAATCAAAACATCTAGAGTGAAGTCTGATGGAATAATAACTTTCTTCACGAAAACCACTGTATATGCAAGGTTAACCAACTAAGAAATCTTTTAAAGCATTAAACAATTGATTTTGTTTTCAATGCATGGTATTTTGTAATTTATCAAGTTTAATATTTATCCAGATTAATAAATTTCACTGTATTCAGGAGAACTGGATTTTAATTTGCAAAGGTCTTTGGCACAGATATAGTTTTATTCCATCTTTGAGTCATGATTCTGACAGACATGAGAATCAATATATAGGCTATAGTGAAGATGTAAATAAAATCTTATCCTCTTAGGAAAAATAATTTAAGCAGACTAAAAATATAAAACATAATGCTACTTAAATTATGTTGGGGGTAATTATTTTTATTGTTATTTTATTTTCCAACCTATTAATGAAAAGGAAAAGCAAAACAGTTTTTTTCTAACATGGACAGATATGTGAGATCATTATCTGATTTATAATTCATTGCTTCAAATTATTGATTCATGAAGAGAAGTAACAATAGTTGACTTTTATGTCTTTTAATATTCTTGCTTTAACTGCAATTTTCATTGATGTAAGAAATTCTTCCTTAAGTATTTAGTGAATTTGAAATTAATGAACATACTTTTAAGACAGAAAAGTAAAGGAGCAAATCTTTGAAATGAACCTTAGCATTGTATATTTCTGTTACTCTGTTTTTATTAGGTCACTTGGGTTTTCCCTAGTGCAGCCAGATAATGCAATGATTTGTGTAAATCATGCTATAAATCAAGCAGCTTGGTTTAGAAGCATTTCCTAATTTGCTACCAAGACACTCAAGAAAATGAAAGCATTCTACAAATGCAAATTTACAAATATATTATATACTTCACCTGAGAGTGATATACTACTACGAGAGAGATGAATAGGGGTTAATGGGAGGGTAGCTCAGATTATTTGTTACATAATCTATGAGATATTCACTTACGTTCTTTATTTTTTAGTTTAGTTTTTTTTCCTTTATTTTTTACTTCTTCAAGTTACATCTCAATCGCAGTCCCCTCCCTATTCCCCCTCCAGTCCCACCCTCCCACCCTCAACCCCCCATCCTCTTCCCTTTTTTTTTCTTTTAAGTTTAAGGTATATCTTATTTCCCCCTACAGTTTCCCCTTTCAGTCCAACAAATGGCTCTTTCTCTTATAATAATAAATACAATACAGTACAACAGAGATAATTAGGCCACAGTTATGAGGGTTATATGGTTTAACTTACATTCCCAATGTCCAGTCCATATGTATTTGGTACCTGACTTTAACATTCCACTATCTAACCATCTCCATGAGTTTAAAGTTCTATATCTGACTCAGCTTTCATACTAACTTGTCTCACAATTTTAAAAACATCTTCTTAGATCCAGAACACCCTCTTGATTCCTAAACAACTCAAAATTTAACTATGAGACTCTAGCTATCTATTCTTCAACCACCTCAGAGACCTCAGAGGGATAAATATATCTGATTACATAGGAAGTGCAGGGCCCGCAGCTTCCAAAACTAAGAAATGACATACCAGTGGCTGCCTGGACAGTTCCCATTTTCTCTCCATACATTACAGTATCGATCTTCAGTAATTTGGCCCTGTTTCTCTGACAGACATTGATTGTAGAGCAGGAGTTATGAAGGACTTACCTACCCTGTCTTGGCAGAGCTAGGCTGTCGATTTACCTGCTTCCAGGTTTTGTCCTTTTTGGACAGCATTCTGTCTACAGTTGGAGCAAGGGGCTTTTCCTACCAAGAGATAGGCTTGCGACTAATTCAATCATCTCCCACTGGAGATTCTTCGATGCTCATCTTCTACTTGGAGGAGAATAGGGGGTGCTGTCAGGAGTTGATATGTCTTGATATAAAAAAATCTAAAGTGACGAAAACATCTTTGAATGCCATATTCTGCAGATCTCTTGAGGTTTTTGAAGAGGCCCTATCTATCTCTTATATTAGGGTAAGCAGATGTTGCTTGTCTCTTAGCAGGTTTATTTCTGACTAGCTTAGAAAATAACTATAATAGGCTGTCATAGTACCTAACAGAATGACTGGCTTGCATAACCATTAGTTTGCATTTCTTAATTATCCTAAACAGTTTATGACAATTAGTAGTAAAAGGCCGAAACATCACATTTCATTTTTTTTCCTTTACCTCCTAACCCTTCCATCCCATTTCTCTGGGGTGGGGTGTCCTTATATAACAGTCCCTCATCTCAGTTGAGAGGTTGTATGAGGGCCAAGAGCCTCTTCATTCATTGGGGGTCTACGAAGCAGTACCATCAGTGAAAAGTGTCTCATTGCCCGGGAGAGAGAACTACTAAACAAACAAACCAATAAGCATACAATAGATAAAAAGACTAAAAAATAGAAAAAATATAACTAATATATAAAAAATAAATAAAAATTAAAAATAGGAAGTCTATGTCTAAGTTCCCTTTGGTGTGTTAGTTGTAGTATCGATACCTTCTACTATATAGCTAAAATCCTACTATAAGTGAATAGATGCCATATGTGTCCTTCTGAGTCTGGGTTAGTTCACTCAGGATGAGCTTTTCTAGTTCCATCCATTTGGCTGCAAATTGCATAATTTCATTGTTCCTGATAACTGAATAGTATTCCATTGTGTAGATGTACCACATTTCTTTAACCCGTTCTTCGGTTGAGGGACAACTGGGTTGTTTCCAGTTTCTAGCTATTACAAATAAGGCTGCTATGAACATAGATGAGGAAACTTCCTTATGATTCCATGAAGAGGCATTTGGGTGTATACCCAGAAGTGGTATGGCTGGGTCCTGAGGCAGAGCTATTCCAAGTTTTCTAAGATATCGCCAGACTGACCTCCATAGTGGTTGCACAAGCCTGCATTCCCACCAGCAATGGAGTATGGTTCCCCTTTCTCCACACCCTCGCCAGCATGTGCTGTCATTTGAGTTTTTGATCTTAGCCATTCTGACAGGTGTGAGATGGAATCTCAGAGTCATCTTGAGTTGCATTTCTCTGATGATTAAGGATGTTGAGCATTTCTTCAAGTGTTTTACGTTCTTAAAAGGGGACATTTAAAAACTAAGAACTGAGGGTAAAGGAAAATTGGAGTAAATATTTCAAAGTGCTAACCTTCAGTAGTTAAATTTCTTGTTTTGCTTTCGTGTTTTAGGTCGACAGGCAGCATTCCTTGCCTGTTCTCTGTCAGCAGAATTAGTCAATTCAAGCCAGATTAAAATATTTAAAAGCAGGTTTATGAGATGAATCTCTTGCGGGGGTCCACTGGCCCCAAGCAAAGAGAACAAGGAAGTCACCATGGGGAGGGGAACAAAGGAAGGGGGAAGAGAAAAAGAGAAAGAGTACACACATGCAGAGAGAGAGAGAGAGAGAGAGAGAGAGAGAGAGAGAAAGAGAGAGATCAAAATGTACAAACTATATAGGAAAGAGCTTCTGCGGGAGGGGATGCCCAGGCACTAGGTGGGAAAGTTCAGCATAGAGGGTGAGGTATGCTAGCATGCCATGGCCTGTAGGAGGCAGGGATGGAGGCATGGTGGGAGAACTTGGAGGCCAGATCAGCTTTGGTGTAAGAGACTCAGTTGCTTTTTCCGGGTCTGCAGTCTGAGTCCCAACAAAGGTCTTCTGTATTCTTCATTAGCCTTAATCTAATTATGTAGTTGAAGCTGTCCATAACATTGGCACTCTGCTGCTTATCTTAAATTCTGAGATATGAGGGACTCAAAGCTTTGTTTTCTGCTTTTGTACATATGCACAAGATGATTGTGTATGGCCAAACTCAAGTGTTTTGCCTTGTGGAATATAGTGCAAGGATAGTGACAATAAGAATCAAAGTTGTGTGCATAGGACTTTACTCATAGATCATATAGGTCATGGATGTTAAGATATGCTCAGACATGAATGGAGGAAACCTGTCAGTTAGAAAAGAATAGGGGTATGGAGGAAGATATTAGTAGATGGAGGGACCTAAGAAAGACTGGGTGTGAGAGTAAACACAACGTGCAGCATTCACATATGAAACAGCAAAAGAAAAAAAATATTCAATAAAATTGGAAAAATTTTAAATTGTATTTTTTAAATTATTTTAAAAGATATTTAAAAAAATTTTTGTTTTATCCTTGTTTCTTTCCTTGGGGGATCCACAATACCAAGGGTGAGAGTTCCTAGTGAATGCATAAACCAATTCTGGCCAATTATTAGGTGATTATGCAGGTACAACTAGGTCTGTAAGACTATATGCGTTCTGGCTTTTTGTATTAGGTTCTGTTTTTAGAGCCTAAGCTTTTTATATGTACACCCCCTAAGCATCAGTTGCATAGTAATAATCGAGCACACACAAAGAAATTAAACTGTGGTGGTACTGAGTCTATTGACAGTAGCTTCATAATGAGCAACACTGAATACCTTTATTCTACTCCATAGTTCAGAGATGCGGGGTCTTGTGTATATTTTATTTTGTCAGCATTCTTATCATACAGGTAGATAAACTGATAGCTCACTCAGAAATGACGAAATTGAGTCCCAGCTGTTAAGATGAAGGTCCATGTCAAGGACAAAGTTTACAGAGTGTGAATCGGATTATCAGTGTAGCAGTCAAATTGAAAATCATTTCTAGTGGTCCCATAGGATAATGTTTTTCTCTCTAAGACGATGTTCTTAATTTTTATAGGCTTTGCTCACAAAAGTGTTTTGAATGACATGGTTTTTTTTTTAATGACATTGATGCTGATGGAAGTCAAACTAAAAGTACATGTAACTGACAATCACCAAAACCCAGTGAATTGACACTTTCACTATCAAACAGCGAGGAAGGCATCTAGATGAGTATGGCATAACGTTATTATCTGAATTTGGCCAAGCTATGCTAAAGCCTTACTGATTTCACTAATGTTTTTTTCTTACATTTGACAACTTTGTATCAGTAATGCTTACAAAAATTGTAATGTAGTATAAATATTTATATAAGCTAACAGTGTAATATGATATATACTTAACAATCCTAATTTAACAAACACCATTTTAGAAGTAAATTTTGTTCAATCATTTTAAGACATTTAAAATAAATATTCCTTGATAAAAGGTGTTCCCTTTTCCATTCTCATTGCTACTTTAATTTAAGTGCATATGTATATTTTAATAATCAGTTTATATAGTAAGTAGATATCAACCATTTGTTGATATGTAGCTAAATATGTAATAACAAAAATGTTATTCAAGCATGGCCCACTTTCTGTTTCTCAAAGGCTTACTCTTTATTCTCCTGAATAAACAATCTTTACTGAGTGAGTTTCATGGAGCTTCTATTAGCATTTCATAGTGTTCTTTGTCCCAAACACTTTCGTCTATGAACAACACAAAAATAACACAACACATTGTCATATAAAGACAAATGTGCCTAACGAGATTATTGTTCGCTTTTTGAAAAGAAGCTTTGCTTATCAAAATAAAAGATACTACACATTATTTGGATGTAATTAAAAAGTTGTACAATCATGTGCCTTATGCTTCTCTGGAAACTTTTATTCATTTTTATTTTTCAATTATTGTATAGTATCTTGATATTTTATTCATGTCTTTGATATTTAAATCATGGCAGGATCTTATGATTTTATATTTAATTTGTGAGAAAGTAGCTATTTACATACATGTGTGGCAGATGTGTATATGTTGATGTGTGTACATTTGTATTTGTAGGTAATACTTGTATGCATAGGCATATAGAGGACAGAGGTCAACTATAATCTTTTATCAATTTTTCATTATCATTTGAGATGAAAATCTCTAATTACATGTGGAGCTGATTTTTCTAGTAGATTGGAGGCTCAGTGAACTCTAGTGATCTTCTTACCTACGCTGCTGACAACATGATTATACTACATGTCTGGTTTTACATGAGAGCTTGAAAGCTGAACTCAGGCTCTCAAGTTAGCATTGCAGGTGTTTTAACCAGTTACTCATCTTGGCCTGAATACTTATTAATCTTCTTTACATTCATCTATTCAATCACTCATTCATCCATGCAGTAGTAGTAGCAGCTGTGTGTGTGTGTGTGTGTGTGTGTGTGTGTGTGTATGTATGTACATAATTCATGTGCATCTGTGAGTGTGTAAGTTTGCATGTACATGGGAGAACCAGCATGTGGAGCTTGAAGGACAACTTATGGAAGTCATTTTTCTTCTTTTACTATATGTGTCCCAGGAACTGACCCCAGGTAGTCAGTCTTGGAGGAAAATGCCTTTATCCAATAATCTATCTGAGGATCCTTAAAAGTTTTTCACTGCCAAGACTGCAAAGAAGCATGTAGTTAAGGAAGAAAAGGAAGAAACATAATGCTAAGGGAGAAAAGTGGATCATTTTGTTTGTTACATTCAGGAATAAAATCAGAAAAATAATTGTGAAATGCCATGCAAATAGCTAAATCTTAAGAAACTTAATTTTTTTCATTAGCTAAATCAAAGATGATGTCCTACATATGGCAAAAAATGTAGGTTCTTTTTTTTTCCCTTTTGGACAGGTGAGTATTGAACTTCAAGAAAGAGAGGAAACAAGTGCTCAGGGAGCATCAGAAACACTGAAGGGAATTCGAGAAAGTAAAAGAGAGAACCCTAAGGTGGGAGGTGTGTCAGGATGGAAGACTGGGGTGCTCCAAGACTAATCATATCAAACGGAAACATTCCTGCTGGTCTATTGCTGCAAATCCCAGCTGGTGCGTTAATGCAGGGAGAAGGCAGAGCCCACATTATTAATAAGCTTAGAAACAGATTTAAATTGATCTCCTTTAGGTTATCTGGCTGCTTTATATTCTGTTCTCTCCCCTGTGTTTAGTTTCACAGTGTTTTAATCAGATAATTGTAAAATGTTCTGAACTCAGGTTAGAATTTAGCACAAAAACATTGGAAGAAGAGACTTTTCTGAGTAGGGTAACTCAAATAACTCACCACACTTAAGAAGATGAGGACTCCTGAAGGGCAGAGAGAAGGGGAGAGACATCCATGCACTTGACACAAGAAACGCTGCGTATAGTCAAAAGAGGTAGTCTGTGAAAAGGTGCTAGGGATAAAAGACTGGCAAAGACTCCCTTAGGAATTGCACTCTAAAAATTCAGGGTTCAATACAAGCTTCTTTCATTAGTGTAAGTGTTTCTGCACAAATAACTTGTCGTTAAAATTTGCTTTAATCTTAGAAATTGGAGGGGCAAAGACTTGTTAGGTCACAGCACTTGTCAACCCACTGCAAAATGGAAACACTATTGCTTACATAGAAGATTGCATACATTAATTCAGAAGTGGAGAATATCGAAC
>CAJQZJ010018033.1:9849639-9870792 GCA_907164525.1 Lophiomys imhausi | reverse complement strand
GACCATGGTGTAGAGTCATGGAGAAGAGATCAACACTTACTTGGTCTTTGATAATGGTCCTTAATTCTTTCTTTCCAGAACTGCAGTTAAATGTAGCAGTAGGATGCTAACTGAAATCATTTTCATGGATCACAGTGAATGAATACAAATTATTAACCTCTAAGCTGTACTTTAATGTGCTACTTAAATGTGAGCTCTTCAAAAAACTGGATGTCATAATTTTCCTTAAAAGAAAGAAAAATTGGAATAAGTTATAGAAAAGCATGTCTGATTGATGAGCATATCCCTTGATCTTACAGTAGGGTAGCTGTTGTTTGTTGTTTTGCAAAGAGAAAATAATAGCACGAGTGTTAAATCATTAACAACACACTATACATCTTTCAAAATGTATAAATATTATAGTTGAGCAAATATGTAAATTATTTGAAAATTATTTCTATGTTTTGAACTGTGAGAGAATGTGTTATTGGTCTGTCTGCTAAAATAAAATTGTAAAATCTCTTTTCAAATTTCAAATCATATTGATCTCAATTACCTATTCATCTGTGTGTCAGTGGCAATATGGCAGAAGAACATCCCTTTTGGATCATTCATGTTTGACAGACAGGTTTTATGTTTCCTTCTTTTTATTTCTCCAGGCTGGTACTCTGCCTAGAGAGATGCCCCCGTTGATGATGTCAGTCAACAGGAACCGCTGCATGCATGGGAGATTAAAGGGAACAAGAGATTTCGCTTAAGAGAGCGCTTAAGTTAACAATCAATCCAGAGCTCATGTCATTGGAACTTGGACTCATTCCATCCAGCTGTAAGATTTCTGGCTTCAAGGGGGATATGTGTAATGTTTGTGTAGAAACCTAACTATAAAATCTGATGTAATGATTTAGGATTTATATGCTGTGTTTTATCATGTTGGCTAAATTAAACAGTCACGGTATTTCTGAAAATAAATTTTTGCAAGATGTGCGGATACTGTCAATATCTGTTCAATGATCTATCTAAGACAATTTAAAAAATGCAAAGGTTTTCCTTAAAAATTCAGATAATGATGCATTTTGGCCAATGTAAGGATAAGTGCATAAAGACTAAAAAGCATCAGCATTTCAACTTCCTGACAAAATAATACATCTACAAGTCACAATGCCTTTGAAAAGAAGTATGAGAGAACTGTTCCAACACCCATGTTTCTTCTTCATTAAATGGGTGTAAATACAGAGAATTTCCAATTTAAAGAATTGCTAAGACTCGCTAAGATCAGGGAAATAATCTTCAAACTGACAAATAGGTGTTTTGAACAAAGTCTTGAGAATAAATTTAGGTTTAAGTGATGAAGATCAGCAAAGTACAGCCTCATTCTGATATCAAAGAGCAAGTGTAAGCTGTGCTCAGTTTCTTAATCCCTTCATCCTCACAGAGACAGTGCTCTTCATGTTGAACATTCCAGATGCACTGAAATTTCTGCAGCGTGCAGCACTGCATGATATGCACATTTAACCTTATTTGGAATTTTAAAAAATTAATGGACTCTTTTTGAAAATTGGGGCCTTAGATTTCATCCTCATTCCTTCTCTGGTAAGATTTGCAGACACTAAGATTTTTACAAGTATTTACTGTTAGCTGGGGGCTATTGTGTGTCATCTCATCCACCCAGGCCTAGCCACAGCCTTTTGTGGTTTTGTCCTAGGAATTAACATAAAAAGGAAGTCCCATAGATGAACTTATGTGAAGAGGCAGCCTCTTCATGTTCATTTTAATCTTTCCATCGTCATTTAATCTTATGACTTTCTAGAAGAATGTTAATTTAGGATCTGACACTCCACATGCTTTGAGTACTGCCTTATTAGAAATATTCTTCTCTGTATTCGGTCAGTAACTAGATTCAATAAAAATTGCTGTGTTTACCAAATTTATCACAAATATGGTAAAGTACATGCTATGGTAAAAGTACTTATTGGAAAGCTATGCATAAGTCATTTTATTTGCTAAGTAATAGTGAAAAGGAAGAGGAGCAGGAGGAAGAAACTTGCTTCTCCCTGTACAAGTAAGAGGATATAACCATTTTATCTACTTTTGGAGAACGTACCTTGGGTTGGAGGGTCCAAACAACTTGAATTACATAAATTCAATGTCTTTTGACAAGCAAGCATGTACTTTTTTTTTTTTTCAGCTAGATTTTCACTAAAGTGATACAGGAAGGCATTTCTTAAGAACTGGAGAACGGACGGAACCACTTGAAGTGCAAACAGGAAAGAAGACAGTATCCATGTTTACGGATTTCAGTGGTAACTGTTTTCAGTTTTAAAAAATATTTTTATTCATTTTTACATTCCATTCACAGCTCCCTCCCCACTCTCCTCTCAATCCTACCTGTGGTAGGTTTAGTGTTAGCATATATAGCAAAGGGAACTTGGAATAAGGCTGGACTTTTAAGATAAAAGACTTCATCTGAAGTGACATGTCCTTAGGAACTCACCAAGGACCAGGACCTCTTTGATCTTGGGGCTGGGGTCAGGACATGCCCCCTGGGCTGCCTGTCCTCCCGAGGTCGGAGGTCTGTTGTCAATCTCAGCTCTCTGCAAAGGGCATCTGAATGACATGCCCTGAGGCACCTGCCCACATCTGCGGACCACCTGTGAATACATGCCCCTCTGCAAAAAGCTTTTTTGAAAAAGACTGAGTCCCCAGAACTCACTTAAAAAGTGCACAAAAGTTTCTGCCCACAGGTGAAGGTATATAAGGCAGGATCCACATGAACGCTGCATGAGCTTTCTCTCTCCTGCTCCTGATTCACTGGAGGTTTTCCTTGACCTGCCAAAGAACATGCATCACAATCTCATGGGAAAGTTTCTCCCTCTGATGTTGACCCATTTCAGGTCTGGAGAGGAGTCGAATTCTCCCTGAGATTCTGGAGTGCTCAGACTCCAGCTCCAGGACTTCTGAGTGAGCCGCCTGGGAAACTTTCATTTGTTAATTGGTCTTAAGACCACAAGGGGACGAACGAAATTCAGAGACTTTAAAAGATTTTAAAACTGAAAATTGTATGAAGACCAGCCATCCATCAGGACCCACCCTCAGAGAAAAACTATCCTTTTGAGAAACCTTAGGTTAACGTTAAATGTTTGTATTATAGATTCTAAGAAGTTTTAGGTGTTAGGTTTCAGAGTTAGGGTTTGGGTTTAGGACTTAGGAATTTTATAGACAATTGTTAAGCAATTGTTAATTATTGATAAATATATGTGTTATAAATAAAAACTTACTGTTACACCTACTCTCTCACAATCTGCTCCCATTAACCCCAAGTTTTAAAAGTGCTTACTGTAATAAAGACATGAAAAATTGTGTTTTACTCTGGATAAAGACAATTAGTGAATACACACATATATGTGTGTTATATATATATATACATATATATGTGTATAATGTATATCATTAGATGACTTTATATATGTAGATATACATATATATTTATCTGTATATATTTGTTTCTTGGTTGTAAATAAAGGGTAGGGCTACTTTCTGCCTTTGTAGTTCCTTAGCGGGAGGTCTACATTGTATCACAGGGTAGCTTAATGAATATTCATTAACTGTAAATGTCTACTTTCTTTCCTACCTTAGTTGAAAGTCTCTAGTGCTGGGAACAAATTCTAGTTTTAATTGTGTTTCAAGACTGAAACACCATATCCAGATTTTACATTGTATTTCAGACTTTGAAAATAGAGAGCACATAAATAACATTGAAAAAAATGAGTACTTATGTCACTAATATCATTCAGTCTTCTATTTATCTTGCTATTTGTCATTTAATCAAAGAACTTGATTTAGGAATACTGAGTTTATCAATAGACAGTTGATCAAGTCAAAAGATTCTTAATGAACACAAGAATTTTTTGTCTTTTTTATGAACTTATATAATTTTTTAGCATGAATAAATCTAAATTGACCTGAAGATTATTTTCAGAACAAACTGGCATTCTTTATAAATAAGGTGTCACCATAAAGCCAAGAAGCTCTAATACCCATTAAAATTCTCTACCAAAATAACAATGGAAGGAATTATTCTAATTATCCTACCTTATTATCTTGAGGATGAGGTAGTATCTATAACAAGAAAAATAATGTTAGAAACATATGCAAACTGGTAGACAAAAATTACTTGATTTTAAAGTCTGAAGTTCACACTGTTTAGAAGCATAAAATGAGCATGTTATTACAATGTGTAAATGTGGGAGAGGAAGGAGAGAAAGAGAGGGAGAAGTTAACATGGGAAGGTGAGTAGGGCTGAATGATTATATTTTGCAGAATGTAAAGTTCCCAGCAATTCCATGCTGAAACAGTTGGAAGAGTAAGCAGGAAGAGAGACTGAATCTTTGGCATCAGGAGAGGAACTCTTTCCCCAAGAACTTTTACACTCTCTAACTCATAGCTAAGTCAACATATGTATATTTCCTGGTGGGCTTCTTCTCTTTTCTTTCTTTCTTTTTTTTTCACCCTTTTTATAAAGTTATAATGTGTCTATAAGCAAGCTGGGGAAAAACCAAAAACTTACATTTCCTAATTCTGATTATATTTGCAAATGAAGCCATCTCCCTTCATTGATTTCTATATGTTGATTATCTTCCAGTTCTTTGTTTGATATTATATCTTCCAGAAAAAATATTATAATTTCTTTTGACCATATGTCCTCCTTCACTTCTACTTTCTATTTCTGTGAACACATAATGCTTTTATTGACTTTATAAATTTATCTCATTATATGAATCAGTATAGTTACTCCATTTCATTCTATTCTCCCTCAAATTTACATGTATGATTAGAATGTTGATGAATAATTTGAATGTGCCTGCTTTAGCTCATAATATATATGTTATATAGACACATATATTTAGAAATCACTGAGAAGGACAACAAACATGAATGGCATTGTTTAGGAGTTTTCCTTGCCTTGGAATAGAAAATAACTTTTAAAAAAATCCAAGAGAGAGGGCATAGAATCTTTATTATTGGAAAATCATAAATTTATTTTTCAAATAGAAATGTACTTAGTTCAGACAATTTTTATAAACTGACCAAAAAGAAAAAAACATAAAAGAACCTACAACTGACAATTTGAGGATTATATATTCAGTAAGTCTCTTGCTTTTGATTCTGTGGTATTATTGTGACAATAACAGCATTTGACATACATTATTTCAAAGTGTTCTCCAACTTAAAATGACTTCTACTTAAACTGTCATTCATATTTTTAGGCTATAATTAATCTTTCCCTTGGGCAAAGTTCTTCTCGAATCATTTTTTTTTCTTCTCAATGATAAAATAGTTAAACATCTCATTAATTCCCTTATTAAAATATTATGGGTGATGTGCCATGGAGTATATACACTTGTTAATTTCAACAGGTTTAATATGGCAACTGAAAAATCATTGCAGAACATGTTTGAAAATGAAAATTAATATAATTTAGGAAGTGTTAAGTGGAATCTTAAAAATCTTGAATGCCAGGCCCTCCGTCAGTGAAAACAGATATATTCTGAATGCTAACTGGTAGACATTTTATTAAGATAGGAGCACATTTCAAAAAAGAAAAATGCAATAGAGAAAGACATAGACACTGACTTCTGACCAAGGTCGTCAGGCTTCAGAGCCGTAATATTAGCCACTGTGTAATTGTTTATCAGAAGAAAATTTACCACTATTATTGTATCTTCTTAGGATGCATATTCTGTATATGTGTATGTAGCAGTTGTTCACACCTTGATATAAACGAGTTATCTTTCTCCCACCTGTGGAGCAGTTCTGATCAGGAGATTTGAGGTGTAAACTGACATTTTGCATTATTATGAAGTCTTCTGGTATTACTAAATTGACTCTGGTTGACCCACCCCCACCCGTTCTGCATCTGTGTATCCACAAAAGAGTTAAGAAGCACAGGAAATTATTTCAGCTTCTACTTGATGGATAATCAAGTAAGTAAGCAAATAAATAAATAAATAAATAAAACATTAACTCACAGAATGACATGCAAACCTAGGGGAAACATGGATATGGATTATGTGACAGAATCTATTCTAAATTTTTGTCCTCCTAATGTAATGTGTTATAATGATAAACACACACACACACTCAATACATAAGGATTGGTGGTTTAGATGTTGATAGTATTAGTTACTGTTACTTCAGTTTGAAGAGAAGTATCAACATTTACTATGAATATGTGCTTATAAGCAATAATTTAGTTCTATTCCTTGCCTAAAAAAAAGTTAAATCTAAAAAATTATAAAGAAATATAAAGAAAGCTAAATCTATTTTGAATTTTTTAAACACTAACCCAAATTTTTTTAAATTTATTTATTTATTACTTCAGGTTACATCTCCATCATAGTGTCCTCTTTCCACCCCTCCAGTCCCGCCCTGCAACCATCTACCCCCTATCCCTTCCATCATACTCCTCTGGAGTGGAGTGTCCCTACATAACAGTCCCTCACCCCAGTTCAGCAGTCATATGAGGGCCAAGAGCCTCCTCATACACTGGGGGCCTACAAGGCAGCACCACTAGGGAAAAGTGTCTGGTTGACAGGAAAAAAAAGTCTATATTCATGTTCCCTTTGGTGCATTGATTCTACCAAAATGTTTTATAAATATATGAAGAAAATAACATATGCAAAGTAAGCAATTGTCTTCATATGCCAAGAACCATTCTCAGAGAATTCAGTACATTAATTTATGTAATTATCAAAAAGACAAGTGTCAACAATCATTTGAACAGTGAAAGGGACAGAAGATGGCTGGATGACTTTTAGTGGGATGACTGAGTAAATTTTCTGCTTATTAGAATATTTTTTATCTTCTTACATTGTTTCTCTAAAACACTTTGGACTGAAAAGAATCCCAGTGATTATATTTCTATTTTCCTTTAGACCATTAAGTTTATATCCACATCTGGAGTCTTGCACTTTTCATAGCACAGTGAATTTTTAAAATAATGTTTGGAGGAGGGATATATTCATTTACTAATTAATTAAAAAATGTAAACCTTTGACGTATGTTGAGTTCTATTAGTAGGATATGATTTTGTGTTCATATGAATATGTATATATGTATATACACACACATATGTGGACATATATACATGCATACATATTTGAGGCTTATGTTTTAATAATTAGGGTTATCTTTGAAGAAAATGGGCAAGTTGGTTTACTAAAGGCTGTAAGGAAAACAATATACTGTTCAGTATTGTGGGAGCTTGGAGCTTGGATTATACAAGTTAGCGTCCTATGTTATGAATGTTTATTAATGTTGGCAGGAAGTAGAAATTCTTAGTTTAAAGCAAAGGACTTTGTGAAGCAGCAAGCAGAAGAGCATATTCTACTTGTAAGGACTTCCCAGATTTGTAGAACATTCATGCAATATGCATAGAGGCCCAATATCAGACGATACTACATGAGAAGGATTTTTAGTTTTACAGAACTCCCCTTTTTTGATATGACTCTGTGGGTGCCTGTCCCACATTACCAAAGGACAGCATTATATTCATTACCCTCCATGGAAACTACTCTGCTTTTCGATGTAAGGGGGAAAGACAAGCCAGGCCGTGGTAGAAGTTAGGTCTATTTAGCAAATTATTATGCAGTTCAGTGTGGCATCTGGAAACACATAAAGCTTGGTGTCCCTTTAGTTGCTGAAGTAGAGAATACAGTTGAGATCACAGTTCTAAGAAGTGCCTTCTTGAAGGGGCATGGCTAAGAACTGCCCTGTTGAGAGGTTGTGTCTAAGAAACTTTACAAACTGCAAGAGCAAGTCAGTTTGAAAAAAGAAGAAACCAGACAAGCTGCTAGAGGAAAGTGGTCGCTCAAAGAACAGGATTGCTGGAGGGAGAGTTCCTTAAAGGCTCCAGAGCGCCAAAAGAGTGAGTGAGGTAAACAGAGACTGAAAGCTGTGTGAGCAGCCCTCAGTTTGGCAGTTGAAACAGACTATCTTTATAAACTGGCCACAATGTGGTGGATGAAATAAGTTGGCCTTGAGAACTGGCAATATTAGGCCCAATGGACACCAAGCTTAAAAGGAACTCTCTGCTGTCACTGCCATGAATCAGGTTATCCTGCATGGACCTATGCTAAGAATATTAGCATCGTTTTAATAATAAATTAAAATAGGATTAGTTAGGTATTAGTTAGGTGTTATCATGTGTTTTATAGGTAACCATAAATATAAATATATATTAATATTAAAAAAAATCGGTTACAGGTGGTACCCAAAATCAGTTAGGCATGAGTAACTTTATTTTTAAAGCACTAGAGGAAAATAAAGGTTTGAATACATGAAAGAGGTTGTCAACAAAATGGCAATTATTGTCACTGAGTTTCAATCAGGACGGATAAGTTATGTTGTTTTCTTTTTTCTCCTTTATTGGTTAATCAAAAAGATGAACCATAGCATGTCTTTGCAATTAGAAAACTTGCAAATGAAGGTTGAAGAGCTTAAAAAGACTCTGTCAGGCATGTTGATTGAAACTGGGAATTTGGCACAGGATAAAACAGGAAAACAGGCAGGGTTGCAACACACATTGTGACCTTGGCTTGTCTTACGAAATTTTGCATTCAGGTTAGCACAACCACCACCTGTGGAAACAGAAGTTGGTAAACAAAGTGCACCCCCAGAGCAGCTGTGTAACTGAACTTTTAAATTATTATCTAACACTTATTTATTACTAAATTCACTTATAACAAACACCAACAATTTCTTAACTATTAATCCTATAAAATCCTACAACCCCTTTAACCTATCCACTAAACCTATTGATAATTATAACAACTACTTTCATAACCTTTTAGAATGATACAGTCTCTGGGGCAGGTCCTCAGTTGTCAGGAACACAGTCTTTGTTGTAGATTCTTTAACGTACTTAGCAGTCCTTTTTCTGGATCTCTCAGATGCAGGTTCGTCAGGGTAGTTGGTTATTGCAGTCTCACCTTAAATAAGGCTTCATGCTTTCTTCTCTGTGGGAGACCCCAGCCATCTGCAGGCCAACTTACTTCTTTTGAATCAGGAACTCAGCTGCTCTGCCTCAGTCCCCAAAGCCAGGCACCGGTTCCTTTAGGCCACTGTTTGGACAGATCAAACCCCTCTAGGCAAAAGCTGAGCCACAGGGTCCAGTCCTTGGCCTTTTGGTGTCTTGTTCAGGCTTTCTTTGCTCACCGGCTTTTTTCTGCTTCAGGGAGAGAGCTGGCCATCAATGGCCAGCCCTTTTTTCAGCAGGACTCTTGGAGCTCTCTAGCATCAGGGGCCTCTTCTTCTTTCTGGGCTCCATGCACTGTCCTTAAATAGGAGGAACTCTGTTTCAGCTTAATTTGGGCTGCGCCCACTTAGCAGCTGAAAACAATGTCAGGCCAGATACTTTGTTTCTTCAAGTCCATTAAATCTTTCCTGTTTTCCTGATTTCAACCTTGTTTTTCAGTCTATTGAGTCTTTTCTGTTTTTGCTGACTTCATGCTGATAATGCTCTTCAGGCCCCGAATTAAGAGACAGTATCAGAAACTCTTATATATTTTCTAAATCTAATTTATCTAACCCCTACATAGCTGCCTGCTACTCCACAGGCACCATTAGCTTTTCCAGTGATTTATAAAAATACGCCTGGTATTAATGAAAGTCAACCCAATCAGGAGTTAACATGGTATCCAATAGACATGTTGGATTTAAAGCAATTCAAGTTTATTACGTCTTACGGTACACATTCATCATTTATTAAACAAATCTTAATAGCTGGACAATGCAGAATAGAGTTATTCTCCAAAATTGGAAAGGACTAGTATCAGCTGTGCTAGAACGTAGCCAGCAGTTACAATGGTTGTCATGTGGAAACATGAAGATACAAAATTAGAACAACAAAATATGGCTAGGGGAATAAATGTCATAACCAAACAGATGCTTGGTGAGGTACGATATGCTGACTTAAGGAAACAAATTCATATGGATGACATTGCACTTGAACAATGCCATAATACAGCTTTTAGGGCTTGAGATAAGGTTGCAAATATTGGAAAAAGATGTACATCATATACTAAGATAATGTAAGGTCCTGTAGAAATCTTCACTGACTTTTTACACAGGTTGACTTCAGCTGTGGAAAGAGCTCTATTAAGCACTGATGCCAGACAGGTGTTAATAAATACCTTAGTCTGTAGGCTGCCGTTTTGTTCGAATGACAGTGTCCTTTGCCTTACAGAAGCTTTTCAGTTTCATGAGGTCCCATTTATTGATTGTTGATCTCAAGTCCTGAGCTGTTGGTGTTCTGTTCAGGAAGTTGTCGCCTGTGCCAATTAGTTCGAGGGTTTCTCCCACTTTATCTTCTAGTAGATTTAGTGTGACCGGCCGTATGTTAAGGTCTTTGATCCACTTGGACTTAAGTTTTGTACAAGGTAATAAGTATGGGTCTAGATTCATTCTTTTACAAATGGACAAGATGAGCATCGAAGAATCTCCAGTGGGAGATGATTGAATTAGTCGCAAGCCTATCTCTTGGTAGGAAAAGCCCCTTGCTCCAACTGTAGACAGAATGCTGTCCAAAAAGGACAAAACCTGGAAGCAGGTAAGTCGACAGCCTAGCTCTGC
The DNA here is from genome assembly GCA_907164525.1 of Lophiomys imhausi. Taxonomy (NCBI): domain Eukaryota; kingdom Metazoa; phylum Chordata; class Mammalia; order Rodentia; family Muridae; genus Lophiomys; species Lophiomys imhausi. Next base: position 9,860,184 of record CAJQZJ010018033.1, on the reverse strand, counting down.
CAAGACAGGGTAGGTAAGTCCTTCATAACCCCTGCTCTACAATCAATGTCTGTCAGAGAAACGGGGCCAAATGACTGAAGATCGATGCTGTAATGTATGGAGAGAAAATGGGAACTGTCCAGGCAGTCACTGGTATGTCATTTCTTAGTTTGGGAAGCTGCAGACCCTGTACTTCCTATAAAATCAGATATATTTATACATCTCAGGTCTCTGAGGTGGTTGAAGAACAGATAGCTAGAGTCTCATAATTAAATTTTGAGTTGTTTAGGTGTCAAGAGAGTGTTATACATCTAAGAAGATACTTTTAAAATTGTGTTGCAATTAGTATGAATGTTGAGTCATATATAGAACTTTAAACTCATGGAAATGTTTAGATAGTAGAATGTTAAAGTCAGGTACCAAATACATGTGGACTGGTCATTGGGAATGTACGTTAAGCCATATAACCCTCATAACTGTGGCCTAATTACCTCTGTTGTACTGTATTGTATTTATTATTATAAGAGAAAGAGCCATTTGTTGGACTGAAAGGGGAAACTGTAGGGGGAAATAAGATATACCTTAAACTTAAAAGAAAAAAAAAGGGAAGAGGATGGGGGGTTGAGGGTGGGAGGGTGGGATTGGAGGGGGAATAGGGAGGGGACTGCAATTGACATGTAACTTGAAGAAATAAAAAATAAAGGGAAAAAATTTTAAAAAAAGGAAAAAAAATAAATACCTTAGCATTTGAAAATGCCAATGTTTACTGTCAAAAACGTAATTAAACCATTAAAGGTTTGAGGAACCCCAATAGATGATTGGGTAAGAGAAACAATTGATATTAGTCCTCAAGAATATCGGGCTAATAAAATAGGGCAAGCCATTGCTAGGGGTTTTAACTGATGCTTTAAATGTGGTGAATTTGGTCATTTCTGAAAAGATTGTACAGTGACAACTTCCAGAGCTTGAATTGATTTCAGAGCTCAAAATGACTCCACAGGACATGGTCATAACAGGGAATGAATGGTTTCTAACAACAATGGAAGGTCAAGGCCTCCAGTATTTTGTAGTCATTGTGGTAAAGGTAAACACTGGTCCTGGGATTGTAGATCCAAAAAGGACATTAGAGGTTTCCTCTTGCAGGGAAATGAACGGAGGGGCCTACTTATTCAAGGCCCCACAGCAAAAAATTGGAACTGTCATCCATCTGCCAGCCAGAGGGAAACAAGCAATTGTGGAAAGAGCTACTCATACCTTAAAAGAGAGGAAATGAGGAATTAAGGAATCCCAGGGATAGTTTGCATAATGCTTTACTAACATTGAATTTTTTGAAAATTGTTGAAAAAGGTACCACTGCAGCTGAGAGACAATGGGTTATAGAAAAACAAAAGGCTGAGGAATTAAAGTCAATCAATGTACTATAAGGATAATTTGACTTTAGTTTGGAAACCTGCAACAGTTTTAAGAAGGGGAAGTGGTTATGCATATGTGTCTACAGGGAATGAAAAAAATGTGGTTTCCAACAATAGTTATAAAGATTAGATCTGACCAGAGAGACCCTTCTATTAGCTAAGACATGAATGTCTTCTCGAGGTTATCTTGCATATTGTTAGGAATTGTTTTGTTTACATCTTGCTTTAATGTATTTTTATTGTCAAAAGATGTAAATATTATTATATATATTGATAGAAAGTTATGATTATTTTGTTTATGTATTGTGTATAAGCAATTCATTTATATTGTATATGCAATTCTTATGAGTATATTTCTTGTAGAATATTAGAAAAAAATTAGTTTCTTAATAGAAAGGGGGATATGTGGTAGAAGTTAGGTCTATTTAGTGAATTATTATGCAGTTTAGCTTGGTATGTGAAAACACATAAAGCTTTGTGTCCTTTTTTAGTTGCTGAAATGGACAGAGCACAGCTGAGATCATAGTTCTAAGAAACGCCCGTTGGAGGGGCGTGGCTAAGAGCTGCCCTGTTGAAAGTGTGTGACTAAGAAAAAGGACAAACTGCAAGAGGAGGTCAGTTGAAGAAAAAGAAGAGGCCAGACAAGCTGCTAGAGGACATTGGTTGCTAAAACAAAAGAGCAGGACTCCTGGAGCGAGAATTCCTTAAAGGCTCCACAGCTCCAGAAGAGTGAGCAAGGCGAACAGAGTTCGAAAGCCATTTGAGCAGCCCTCAGTTTGGCAGTTGTAACAAACTGTCTTTATAAACTGGCCACAATTTGGTGATTGAAATAAACCGGCCTTGAGAGCTGACAATATTAGGCCCAAGGGACACCAAGCATAAAAGGAACTGCCTGCTGGGACTGCCATAAATCAGGTTATCCTACATGAACCTGTAGTAAGAATATTAATATCAATTTAAGAATGAATTAAAATAGGGTTAGTTTTGTATTAGTTAGGTGTCAGATAGTTAGGTATTTGTTAGATTACCATAAATCTAAGTGTCTGTAAATAAAAATATTCTGGTTACACCAGGCAACTGATCATACTGGAAACCTCCTTGAGGATTCATTAAGAGCCAAATTGACAACATTTGATGAACAGTTTTGAGATATTAATGAAAACTTGACATCCAACATAAAGTTTATGAACTTTAGCCTAGAACGGTTTTAACTTCAAAAAGTGAAATGACATGAACTTGCCTTCCCATCAATCACCAAATATATTGATTCTTTCACACTCTTGCCCCCACTGCTATTTCTTTAGATTAATTTATTTTTGATTGTCCAGCAGAGATAGATGGTGTGACCCTATTATTAAAGATATGCTATATTATAATCAAAAATCTGAAAAAAGAAAGCTGCTACTTACCTTGAGTAATTTCTCAGAAGGAGTGAACAATGTGGGCTAAAGACTGCTCAGTATACAAAAGCCCTTAACACCAGGCCTGAGGATGTGAGTTCATTCTACATGATCTGCAGAGCAGAGGGAGGAGGGGGGAAACAACAATCTCATCAGTTTTTTTCTCTGATTGTCACACATAAAACATAGTATGCAAATACGCATATCCACACACATGATTAATTAATCTTGAAAATGCAATAAATAATGAAAAATGGAGTGTCAGTCATAGGCTTAGGTTTATGTGTTTCTGCTTGTCCTTTGAATTTTACAGTGTTTTTTCTTTTGTCTTTGAGTCATGTTAGTTAACATATTTTCTTTTACTGCATCTAAGAAGGTATAATTGATGTGTGTGGCTAAAGAAAGTAATGTTAAGTATATTTTTAAACATCACTAATCTACTAAAATACTTGCTTCTGATACAATTCACAGTTTTTTCCTCATCCTTTTTTTTCTGTGAAATAAAAGTTAGTGACTTAGTTCAAAGTTATTTACATGAGAGATCAGTTAGTGATGTAGAAATATATCCCCTCATAAAAGATGATGGAGAAAATATTACATTTCTAAGGATAGAATGCAGAACATCTCTCAAGTATGAATTCATTTTTCTCTCAGAACATATGAGTATAATGAAAGATAAGACTTGAAGATATACAGCAGATTATGAAAGGTACTTAATAGTAGATATTTTCTTTAATTATTAAAATTCAGATCATTTCCCTCAAATGACTAAGAAACACTTAAAGAAATGTTCAAGATCCTTAGCCATCAGGGAAATGTAAATCAAAACTACTTTAAGAGTTCATCTCACACGCATTAGAATTGATGAGATCAATAAAACAAATGAAAACTCATGCTGGCCAAGATGCAGAATAAGGGGAACATGCATATATTGATGGTGGGAGTCAAACTTATATAACCTTATGGAAATCAGTATGGAGGTTCCTTGGGATATGGAAATCAATTTATCTCAGAATCCAGCTTTATCACTCTTGGGAATATACCCAACAAAATCTTCATTCAATTCTAGGGACACGGGCTCAAACATGATTATTGCTGTTCTACTCATAAAGAAAAATAAAATCATTAAATTTGGGAGTAAATAAATGAAACTAGAAAAAATTCTGAGTGAGGTAGTCCAGACCCAGAAAGACAAATATGATATGTATTTGCTCATATGTGGATATTAGCTAACAAGTCAGTAATAACTGTGCTACACTCTAGAGAACCACAAAAGTTAGGCATAGAGTAAAGGATTAGGAGGAACAGATAAATCTCAATAGAAAAAATAAATATAATAAATAGTTATTGATTGATGGGAGATGGGGGCTAGAATCAGAGGATCAAGCAAAGAGGAGGAAGGAAGGTGGGAATGACAGAGAAAATATGGAAATAGACAACTAAAATAAGGGCCATTTGAGGTATCATATGGAAACCTAATAAAGTATAAGCTTCTTAATATATACATACATAAAAGTAATCTTAATGAAATCACCAAACAATAATAGAGAGAGACATAACTGGACTGTCTTGTCAGCAAATAAAGATCCCATACTAGTAATAGGTTACATGTAGTTGAGTTGTTTGCCAAAGGATTCCATGGGAAAGTAAACAGCCCAGGCTGTTGAAAAACTAAGGATGCTCTCCACAAACTGACTGCAAGACCCTATTACTGAAGACAACACCTATATAATTCACAGAACATAGAGAAATCTAGCTGGTTGATACACAGAGTCTTTATCTCTACATTCTAGCATCTTTGGTACAAAAAGATAAACTGCAAACTGCCAGAAGAGAAATGTAAACACCAACAGTCACAAAACCCTTATCTACAATGGTGTTCTGTTTGAAAGGATACGGCAAAGCAATGACAGTATAAATCCTGTGGGAGTAACCAATGAATATCTGATTTGATTTAAGGCCCCATTTCAGGAAATGGACTTCTTACAAAACACTGGTTGGGTGACCAAAAATATGAATCTAGGTATCCCGGAGATCTACCATGAAACCAAATACTACTGTTCTAAATTTTTTTTTCATTGCAATAAAATGACTCATAATGGCATGATGTTATACTCCTAGATTAGTGTCATGCTCTGCCATGACACATCAGAGAAGCTTCCTCCTGCTGCAGATTGGAAAAATACAGAGGTATATAGTCACATATTATGAGGAAAATGAGAGATCTTGAAACACTGAGCCCTAAATGGGATGCCTCCCTTAAATCCATCCCCTCAGGGGTTAGAGAACAATGTGGAAGAGGAAGCAGAAAGTATAAGAGCCAGAGAGTATGGAGGACATCAAACAGACGAGACTTCCTAAATAAACATGACCCATGCTCTCTCCATTCAGAGAGACTGAGACAGCACAGAGAGAAGGTCTGCATGGATCTTCACCCGGACCTTTGTGTATGCATTATGTCTTCCAGGGTAGTGTTTTCATGGGATTGACTAGAGTGCAAAAGTGTAAGTCTCTGATTCTTGTGCCTTCTCTGGGGCTCTTTTCTTGGTGTTTGCTTATTTTGTCCAATTCTGGTCTGTTAGTTTTTTCATATTAAATTAATGATAAAATTATATTGCATTACATAATCATATCATATCATATAATATGTATTATGTCATATTATTATCCTTTTAGAAGACTGTTTTCTAATGAGAGGCAGAAAGGTAGTAAGTCCAAATGGAAGGGGAAGAGGGGAGTAACTAGGAAAAGTAGAGAGATGGAAAATTTCCCTCTATTATGTGATATATTAGGAAATATTATATGAGAAAAAATCTATTTTCAATGAAAGGAATAAAGGAATAAAAAAAAATTTAAAGTTTCATTTTTTAATTAATTAATTTTTCAAGTCACTTCTCAGTCAAAGTCCCCCCCCTCCAGGTTCCACCCTCCCACCCTCCATCTTCTCTATCTCTGTCCTCTCCTTTTCCAATGAGGGCAGACCCCACCTATGAAACCCAAAACCCCCTCAGTTCATCAGTCACATGAGGGCTAAGAGCCCCCAGCTAGGATAAGGTGTTCCACAAACAAGCAATAGGGTCCATGACTTGATGCTTGGGGGAGATTTTCATAGGATAGTGATGCTAGGTTCCTGACTGTTTGGGTCTGTGGGTTGTAGGATGGATATCCTGTACTATATGGTTAATATCAACTTATAAGAGAGTACATATCATGTATATCTTTCTTGGTCAGAGTTAGCTCACTTAGGATGGGCTTATCTAGTTCTATCCATTTGGTTGCAAATTGCATGATTTCCTTTTTTTCTGATGGCTGAGTAGTATTCCATTGTGTGAATGTACCACAGTTTTTTATCCATACCTCAGTTGAAGGATATCTGGGTTGTTTCCAGTTTCTGACCATTGCAAATAAAGCTGCTATAAACATTGTTGAGGTGATGTCCTTGTGGTTTGGTGGAATATCATTTAGATACATGCCCAGAAATGGTATGACTGGGTCTTGAGTTAGAACTCTTCCCAACTTTCTAAGATATCACGACATTGAGTTCTAAAGTGGTTGTAGAAGTTTTCATGTTCACCAGCAATGGTGGAGTGTTCCTCTTTCTCTAGATCCTTGCCAGCATGTGTTATTGCTTGAGGTTTTGAAAGGTGTCAGATGGAATCTCAGAGTTGTTTTGAGTTGCATTTCCCTGATAACCATTGAGGTAGAACATTTTCTCTCAGCCTTAACAGTTTCTTCCTTTGTGAATTCTTGGTTTAGTTCTGTACCACATTTTTTGATTGGATTATTTGGTTTGTTGAGTTCTTTATATATTTTGGCTATTAGCCCTCTGTTGGATGTGGGGTTGGTGAAGATCTTTTGTTCTACTGACAGTGTCCTTTGCATTGCAGAAGCTTTTCAGTTTCATAAGGTTCCATTTATTGACTCTTCATTTTAGAGCCTGAGCTATTGGTGTTCTCTTCAGGAAGTTGTCACCTGTACCATTGAGATCCAGGGATTTCCCCACTTTCCTTTCTATTCGATTATGTGTCTTTTTTTCAACATATATTTATTTTTTTCAAGTTACATCTCAATTACAGCCCTTTCCCTCCTCTCATCCTGGTTCCACCCTCCTACCTCCTGCCCTCTTCCCCATCTCCCTTCTATCCTCTTTTTTTTTTTAATTTAGGGTATGTTTCTCCCAATATATTTTATCAAATAAAAGGCTCTTTTTCTTATAACAATAAGTAAAATACAAAACAATATGAATAATTTGACAACAATTATGAAAATTATAAGGTACAATATACATTCCCAATGTCTAGTCCATATGTATTTGGGTAACTAATGATGTTATTCTATTATCTATCTCTATAACCTTAGAGTTTTATACATAACTCAATTTCCATCCCAACTTGCATTACTAACTAAAAAACATCTTCTTAGACCTACAATTCCCCTTAATATGTAAACAATTAAAGCTTAACTGTGAGACTATAACTATCTTCCACCACATCAGAGATCTGAGAAGGATGAATATATCTGAATAAACAGGAAGTGCAGAGCCCACAGCTTCCAGAACTAAGAAATGACAGACAATTTTCTGCCTGGACAGTCCCCAATTTCTCTCTATTATTTTGGAGCATTTATCTTAAGCTTTTTGTCCAGGGTGATAAATATGAGTCTATTTGCATTCTTCTAAATGATGACATCCAGTTCAACCAGCACTGCTTGTTGAAGATGATTTTCTTTTTCCATTGTACAGTTTTGGCTTCTATGTTAAATATTAAGTGATCACAGATGTGTGAGTTTATTTCTGGTTCTTCCATTCAATTCCATTGATTAACTGGTCTATTGCTATGCTAGGACCGTGCTGTTTTTATTACTATTTATTACTATTGCTCTGTAGTATAGCTTGAAATCAGGGATGGTGATACCTCAAGAGGTTCTTGTGTTGTACAGGATTGATTTGTCTATTCTGGGTTTTGTTTTTTCCATAGAAAATTGAGAATTGTTCTCTCAAAGTCTGTAAAGAATTGTGTTGGTATCTTCATAGGATTTGCATTGAATCTGTATATTGCTTTTGGTAGGATGGCCATTTTTTATGTTAATCCTACCTATCCATGACCATTGGAGATCTTTCCATCTTCTGATATTTTTTTTCAATTTCTTTCTCCAAGGGCTTGAAGATCTTGTTATACAGGTCTTTCAATTGCTTGGCTAGAGTTTCTCCTAGGTATTTTATATTATGTCTGGTTACTGTGAAGGATTTTAAATGATTGCTTCTATTTCCTTAGGGGTGATGGCACTGTTTAATTTGTTTACTTGATCTTGAGTCAACCTTGGTACGTGGAATCTATCAAGAAAATTGTCCATTTCACTTAGATTTTCCAGTTTGGTAGAATACAGGTTTTTGAAACAAGACCTAATTATTGTTTGGACTTCCTCGGTGTCTGTAGTTATTTCCCCCTTTTCACTTCTGAGTTTGTTGATTGGGTTATTTTCCCTCTGCCTTTTTTTAATTTTTGCTAAGGGATTGTCTATTTTGTTGATTTTTCTCAAAGAACCAGCTCTTGGTTTCATTAATTATTCCTATAGTTCCCTTTTGTTTATAATATATTGATGTCAGCCCTGAGTTTGATTATTTCCTGTAATCTACTCTTATTGTGTGTGTTTTATTCTTTTGTTCTAGATCTTTCAGGTGTAATTTTAAGTAGTTGTATGTGAACTCTCCAATTTCTTTTTGAAGGTGATTAATATAATGAACTTACCACTTAGGACTACTTACATTGTGCCCCATAACTTTGGGTATGTTATGTCTTCATTTTCATTGAATTCTAAGAAGATTTTAATTTATTTCTTCCCTGACCCAGAGGTCATTGAGTAGAGAGTTATTTAGTTTCCATGAGTGTGAAGGCTTTCTGTTGTTTCTGTAAATGTTGAAGTCTAGTTTTATTCAATGATGGTCTGATAAATTACAAGTGGTAATTTCAATTTTCTTGTATCTGTTGAGGCTTGCTTTGTGACCCACTACATGATTGATGTTGGAAAAGATTCCATTAGGTGCTGAGAAGAAAGTATACTTACTCTTTTGGGTTTTGGTGAAATGTTCTGTAAACATTAGCTAGGTCAATTTGATTCATGGAATCTGTTAGTTTCATTATTTCTCTGTTTGGTTTTTGCATTGGCGATCTGTCCAGTGGTGAGAGTGGTGTGATGAAGTCTCCTAGTATTAATGTGTGGGGTTCAATGTGGGTTTTGAGCTTTAGAGTTGTTTCTTTTACAAATATGGGTGCCCTTACATTTGGGGCATAGATGTCCATAATTGAGATGTAATCTTGGTGGCTTTTTCTTTTGATGATTATGAAGTGTCAGTCCCCATCACTTTTGATTTATGCTGATTGAAGGCTATTTTATTGGATACTAGAATGGGTACTTCAGTTTCCTTCTTGGGTCCATTTGCTTGGAATATCTTTTTCCAGCCTTTTACTCTGAGATAATGCCTATCATTTTTGCTGAGGTGTGGTTTTTGTAAGTGACAGAGAAATGTATTCTGTTTTTTTGTCCATTCTGCTAGGTTGTGTGTTTTTATTGGAGAATTGAGTACATTGATGTTGAGGGATATTAATGACCAGTGATTGTTAATTCCTCCCATCTTAGTGGTAGTATTGGGTGAGTGAGCTTCTCTTCTTTTGGTTTTGCTGCAGTGTTATTATTTGCTTCCTGTGTTTTCTTAGGTGTAGTTAACCTTGTTTGGTTGGAGTTTTCTTTCTAGTATCTTCCGTAGGACTGGATTGTTTGAATTTAGCTTTGTCATGGAATATCTTGTTTTGTCCATCTATGTTGATTAAATGATTTGCTTGGTACAGTAGTCAGGGGTGGTATCTGAGATCTTTTAGGGTCTGCAAGACGTCTGTTTAGGCTCTTCTGGCTTTTAAGGACTCTGATGAGAAGGCAGGTGTGATTCTGATAGGTCTGCCACTACATGTTACTTAGTCTTTTCCCTTGTAGCTTTTAATATTCTTTTTTCTGTATATTTAGTGTTTTGATTATTATGTGGCAGGAGGATCTTCTTTTCTGGTCTAATCTATTTGGAGTTCTGAAGGGTTCTTGTATGGTTATAGGCATCTCTTTGTTTAGGTTTGGGGAATTTTCTTCTATGATTTTATTGGAGATATTTTCTGGTCCTTGGAGCTGGAGTCTCCCCTCTCTTCTATTTCTATTATTCTGAGGTTTTGTCCTTTCATAGTGTACTTGATTTCCTGAAGGTTTTGTGTCAGGACTTTTTTGGATTTCACATTTTCTTTGACAGGTTCAATAATTTCTTCAATTTTATCTTCTGTGCCTGAGTTTCTTTCTTCTATCTCTTATATTCTGTTGGTAATGCTTGTGTCTGTAGTTCCTTTCTTTTTTCCAAGGTTTTGCTGTTTCATGAATGTCTCAGCTTCTGTTTTCTTTATTTCCCTAACTTCCATTTTCAGGTCATAAAACATTTTATTCATTCCCCTGTATTGCTCAACTATATTTTTCATTTCTCAAAGGGCTTTATTAATTTCCATTACCTGTTTTGCTGTATTTTCCTGTTTTACTATGAGGGATTTGTTTTATTCCTTTAAGAGCTCTATTATTTTCATAATGTCATTTTTTAGTAGTTCAGTTGTGTTAGGCTTTCCAGGGCTTTCTGCAGCATTATAGTTAGGTTCTAGAGACACCACATTGCCTTTTGTGTTTTATATATATATATATATATATATATATATATATATATATATATATAT
>CAJQZJ010018033.1:9820519-9849629 GCA_907164525.1 Lophiomys imhausi | reverse complement strand
TATATATATATATATATATATATATATATATATATATATATATATATATATAGTGTTATTATGCTGACCTTTAACAATCTGTTCCTTGTGCCCACAGGATTTGGTGCACTGGGAAGGCCCCTGTTTCAGAGGCTGACTGGTTTTGTGAACCATATACCTACCTCTCAGTGTTGGGTAGGTCCCTGTGATAGAGACTGTATGGCCGTGAGAACTGTCAGGTCTCTTCAGAAAGGCAGGTTGAGCTGTGGGCCAGAGCCTGGATCTGTATGCAACTGAGACCTGAGTTCTCTCCTCACTGACACTATTGCTTTGGATTCAGTAGCTCAGCTGCTGAATCATTCAGCAGTTTTTGAGCTCCACTGGAACAGTGGTCTTGGATCATATGTTGTTCGTGCTGGGAGCTGCATTCTGGACAGAAGTCAGTGTCCAGTGACTGGCTGTGTCAAGGTCAGGTGCTCAGGTGGGTGACCTCTCAGTTTTTGCCAGTGAAACTCTGATGAAGAGTGTGTTCGCATTCAGAGCAAATCCGGATCAGTCCACTGTGACAGGTTTTGGATCCAGTTACTCAAATATTTTATGTGTGTTCCTTGCCGCCATGTTTGGGAAGTCCAGTAAGAAATTCTCAGTGGCCTCTGTGCTTCAATGGTCTCGGTGTTCCTCAAGTGAAGGTAGGCAGATCCTCTGTGTGGAGGCTGGTTTTCATGTTCACTCCAGTGTCTAATTTCAGCTCCCCACCACTCTGATACCGTGCTCACAGGACAATGCCATCTTGGAAAAACCAGATTGTTTCTTATTGCTGCCACAGTAAAATTATATAAGCTTTTGGTTTTATACTAATTGAAAATTGTTGAGCTAAATTGGGTTAAATCAGATAGTATTTCACTGGGCTAGAATAAAGGCATCACTTGATCAACATCACTTCAGGAAGATCTAGTGTGTAAATCCACTAACTTGTTTATCTTTGGGTTTTAAGGTTAATTTCTGTCCCTGGACTGATAGGCTCCTTGTGAGAAGGGTTCCTTTCATGGTGACAACTGATGTTGTGACTCTTGCACTGGGTTTGGGTTGGATTTGACTATTGTTCCCTTATTGCATTGACATGTGTTGTTTTTGAATATGGAATATTATCTCCTGTGAGTGAACACTTGGCCCTCAGCTAGTGGCTACATGTTAGAAAGTTGTGAAAACATTAGGAAATGAAGCCACAATGGAGGAAATGTGTCACTGTAGGACTGTAGGATAGGTCTTGAGGCATTGTAACCCAGACCACTTCCTGTCTGTTTTCTTTCCTGATCATGAAGTCATTGTGATATCACCTTATACTTCTGTGGTCATACTTTCCTCATTGTGGGAGTTGTATCCCTTAAAACTATAAGCCAATATAAACATAAAGGTGACAAAATAACAACATCCCCTACTATAAATATGTTACAACATCCTCAACAGAAGAGATGGCCTACAAACACTTCCTCATCTTGCCATTGCTTCAAAGCAAGGGTAAACCTAGTCTTTGAACACTTCCAGTGAGAATTGTTTGGAATAATTTTAAAGGCTTGTAGCCCTATCATTTTTTTGTATTGTTAAATGGAAGACAGAATGTGTATGTTTATTGAGAAAGTCTATCTTTCATTTCTAAAAGTTTAGTAAGGCCATTTTAATGTGGTCTGTCATTCTTAATATGGTCATGCTTTCTAATGATATATGTGCAGAACACATCGTTTGTAGTGGATATAATATGCTTGTCTAAGGGATTATTTCTGACTGTGTTTCTCTAGGCTAATATTTTCCTTCATTGTCATATTTTCCACATCATCTCATAATTTGACAAAAATTAATAGTGGATATTCTGAACTTTGTTGTTGATATTTTTCTATGTTGTTTGCATATCATAAAACACCATGCTTTTCTCTGAGATATGTAGTTTCTTGGGAATACATTTTGAAAAATTTTCTTATTTTTTCTTTTGTTTGTTTTCAATACATCCTGAATGCAGTTTCCCCTTTCTCCCCACTCCTCCCTGGATACAATGAGAAACAATTATCATAATGATTCACATGAACAGATGAAAGGGAAGAAGAAGTTAAAGCCACATAGTATCTAATAAGAAAGAGAGTAATCTCAAAGAGAGCCATAGACTCTTAGAAAAAGAATATGTTCTCATAGAACAGCTACTTTCATCATCTATATGTAAGATCATACATGATATTTTATTAAAGAATAAAAGCAATAACCCTAAAAAAAGGTTAAGTCAGTTGGAAAAAACATATAGAAGAAATATCTTAGATGTAAACAAGCACTTGATATGTGATATAAAAAAGGGATAAAATTATTTTCTTTTTCATTTATTTTCTCTCAGACAATATATGCTGACTGCAGTCTCCTCTCCCTACACTCCCAGTATCTCCCTCCCCCAGATCCATTCCTCCTCTATTTCCTTTCAGAAAATATCAGGCTTTCCAGGTATTGATATCCAGGGATAACCAAACACAAAATACAAATTACAATAAGATTAGGCAAATAATACCCTCATATCAAGACTGGGTGAGCCAACCAATTAGGAGTAAAATAATCTCAAAGGCAGATAAAAGAGTCAGAGACACACCTATTCCAGTTGTTGTGAAAACACAAAGCACATCAAGCTAACAACCATAACATATAAGAAGAGGACATAGCACAGACCCACACAGGTCAGACCCACACAGGGTCTGTGGTTACTGTTTCAATCTCTGAGAGCTCCTATACATACTGCTTAACTGAATCTGTAGGATATGTTCTCATGGTGTCCTCCACTTATCTGTCTCCTACAAATCCCCCTCCCCCTTTTTAGCAGGGTTCTTAGAGCTTCAAGGGGAGACACCCCATGGAAATCTCCAATTTGAGATGTTTCCACTTAATGTTTAGCTGTGAGTCCCTGCATCTGTTCCTGTAAGCTTTTGGCAAAGGCCTCTCAAATGATGATTGGATTAGTCTCTGAACACTGAGTACACCAGGATGTAAATAGGAATTGTTTTCTTGATTTTTTTCTCTCTTTCCAAGGTTTCTGAGCTGTCCAGCCTCTGGTATCTCATCCATGCAATGTCTGGCATAGAATCCCTCTAGTGACATGGGCTTCAAATTAGACCAGTAGGTCATTGGTTGTCCACTCTCACAAATCTGTACCTTCCTTGCCTCAGTAAATCTTGCTGACAAGTAGATTGTAGGTGGAAGGTTTTGTTTCTGCATTGGTGTCTCAGTCCCATTACTAGAAGCCTTTCCTGAATACAGTAGATGACCAATTCAGGCTCTATATCCTCCATTACTAAGAGTCCTTGTTATGGTCACTTTGTAGATTCCTAAGTGTTCTATTTCACTGGATTTCCACATTACTTCACAAATGTCCTCCATTTCCAATCTTCTCTCCTTGTGCTCTTTCTCTGTCTCCATTCATTCCCACTACTGTTCTCTCCTATTCCCAACCCTACCTGCCCTCAGTCCACCTGCAAATTCTATCCTACCGCCCCTTTCCATAGAGACTCATGTGTCCCCCTTAGAGCCCTCCTTGGCACTCAGCCTTTCAGAATCATTACTATTTACTTAAGAGCTAATATCTACTTATATGTGAGTACACACCATATTTGTCTTTCTGAGTATGGGTTACCACACTCTGGGTGATTTTTATAGTTCTATTTGCCTGCAAATTTCATGATGCTGTTTTTGACAGCTGAGTAATACTCCATTTTATAAATGTTCCAAATTTTTAGTCCATTCTTTGTCTGAGGGACATCTAGGTTGTTTCCAGTTTTGGACTTTTATGAATAACACCTTATAAAGTAAAGCTGGATCTTGCAGTAAATAGATTCCCAGTTTTCTGAAAAACTGCCATATCTGTGTCCATAGTGGCTGCACAAGTGTGCAATCTCACCAGGAATGGAGGAGTGTTTTCCTTGCTCCTTATCCTTGCTAGCATAAGTAGTCATTTGTCTTACTGATCTAATTCAAGAGGAGACTTTAATATTTTAAAGTTTGTAGAGCAGTAATTATGAAGGACTTACCTACCCTGTCTTGGCAGAGTAGGCTGTCGACTTACCTGCTTCCAAGTTTTGTCCTTTTTGGACAGCATTCTGTATACAGTTGAAGCAAGGGGTTTTTCTTGCCAAGAGATAGGTTTGCCACTAATTCAACCATCTCACACTGGAGATCATAATTCCTGCTCTACAATCAATGTATGTAAGAGAAACAGGGCCAAAAGGCTGAAGATTGATGCTGTAATGCATTGAGAGAAAATGGGAACTGTCCAGGCAGCCACTGGTATGTCATTTCTTAGTTTTGGAAGCTGCGGGCCCTGCACTTCCTATAAAATCAGATATATTTATCCCTCTCAGGTCTCTGAGGTGGTTGAAGAATAGATAGCTAGAGTCTCATAGTTAAATTTTGAGTTGTTTAGGATTCAAGAGGTTGTTCTGGATCTAAGAAGATGTCTTTAAAATTGTGAGGCAAGTTAGTATGAAAGCTGAGTTAGATATAGAACTGTCCAGGCAGCCACTGGTATGTCATTTCTTAGTTTGGGAAGCTGCAGGCCCTGTACTTCCTATAAAATCAGATATATTTATCCCTCTCAGGTCTCTGAGGTGGTTGAAGAATAGATAGCTAGAGTCTCATAATTAAATTTTGAGTAGTTTAGGAGTCAAGAGAGTGTTAATAGATCTAGGAAGATGCTTTTAAAATTGTGTTGCAAGTTAGTATGAATGATGAGTTAGATATAGAACTTTAAACTCATGGAGATGGTTAGATAGTAGAAAGTTAAAGTCAGGTGCCAAATACATATGGACTAGACATTGGGAATGTACGCTAAGCCATATAACCCTCATAACTGTGGCCTAATTACCTCTGTTGTTTTATATTGTATCTATTATTATAAGAGAAAGAGCCATTTGTTGGTCTGAAAGGGGGAGCTGTTAGGAGAAATAGGATATACCTTAAACTTTTTAAAAAAAAAGGAAGAGGATGGGGTTTGAGAGTGGGAGGGTGGAACTGGAGGGGGGAGTAGGGAAGGGATTGCCATCGAGATGTAACTTGAAGAAATAAAAGAAAAGAAAAGAAAAGAAAAATCCCATTTAGAGCTGGGTTTGGTGGCACATGCCTTTAATCCTGATACTTGGAGGCAGAGGCAGGCGGATTTTTGTGAGTTCAAGGCCTGTCTGATCTACAAGGTGAGTCCAGGAGAGCCAGGGCAGCACAGAGAAAACTTATCTCCAGTAACAAACAAAGAAATGAATGAGCAAACAAGAATAATCCCATTTAGTCAGATGTTGTAAACTTTGACTAAGAGATAGGGATTAATTTAATGTTTGGAGACAAATTCTACAATGTCCTCTCTGGAAACTGACTTTATTACTTGGATTACAGAGTTTAAGCTGTACAGTGGTCAGGAAATTCACTATTCAAAAAGTTGAGGATCTAAAAATAAAATAGCAACGAAATCTGGAGTGTCTCATTTTTCTGAATTTTATCTAAAAATAACAGCTGGAATTTGATGAAGAATGTGCTGAAGACTTAGTTCCTCAGCTGCAAAAGTAGACAGTCATAGAGTTGTGGCAAACAAACGGTGATTTCTCTTGAGTTTTTGGAAAGAGAGGTCAACTATATGACACTGTCAGTTGCCAAAACTTGCTTGAATCAGATTTACAGAACAAACAACAGAAGGCTTGTTGAGTTGACTAACAGAATTGCTTTATGTGAGCAGATTTGGATCAAACCTAAGAGACCAGGCTTTTTGATCAAGCGTGACTGCACAGAAGCTGTCAAAGAAAATGTGTTCATAACTTGGATGTAGGTAGACTAGTTTGTTGAGAATTCTCACCATGCAGTGCCAGACCTACTAACAGACAGGATTTTACCCTTGTGGAGACTGGCTTGGTTGTAGAATTTCATTCAACGAAGCTATAGTTTTTTTCTTTTTTTTAATACTTTGTTTTTTTTCTTCAAGTTACATCTCACTCACAAACCCCTCCCTATTCCCCCTTCCAATCCCACCCTTCCACCCTCTTCCCCCCAGAAGTTTCCCCTTTCAGTCCTACAGATGGTTCCTTCTCTTATAACAGTAAGTATTATACAAAACAACAGATGTAAATATGCCACATTTATGAGTGTTAAATGGCCCAGTATACCTTCCCAATGTCCAGTTTATACATATTTGGCCTCTGACTTTAACATTCTACTATCTAACCATCTCCATGAGTTTAAAGGTCTATATCTGACTCAACATTCATATTAACTTGCAACACACTTTTAAGAGTATCTTCTTAGATCTATAACACCCTCTTGATTCCTAAACAACTCAAAATTTAACTATGAGACTCTAGCTGTCTATTCTTCAACCACCTCAGAGACCTGAGAGGGATAAATATATCTGCTTATATAGGAAGTGCAGGGCCTGCAGCTTCCAAAACTAAGAAAGGACATACCAATGACTGCCTGGACAGTTCCCATTTTCTCTCCATACATTCCTGCATCAGTCTTCAGCCTTTGGGTCCTGTTTCTATGACAGACATTTGTTGTAGAGCAGGGATTATGAAGGACTTACCTACCCTGTCTTGGCAGATTTAGGCTGTCGACTTCCCTGCTACCAAGTTTTGTTGGACAGCAGTCTGTCTGCAGTTGGTGCAAGGGGTTTTTTCATGCCAAGAGATAGGCTTGCCACTAATTCAACCATCTTACAGTGGAAGTTCTTCGATGCTTATCTTCTACTTGGAGTAGAATAGGGGGTGCTGTCAGGTGCTGATATGTCTCGATATAAAAAAAAAGAAAATCTTGATTTAAGATAACATCTTTGAATGCCATATTCTGCAGATCTCTTGCGGTTTTTGAAGATGCCCTATCCATCTCTTGTATTTAGATAAACAAATGTTGCTTGTCTCTTAGCAACTTGATTACTGGGTAGTTTAGAGAATATCTGTGATAGACTGTCATAGTAGCTAACAAAGTGACATGTTTGCATGACTAGGAGTTTGTTTTACTTAACTATCCTAGACCGTTTTAGATGGTTGGTATCAAGAAGTCAGAGCTTCACATTTTATTTTTAAGTATCTCTAGGTATGATACCATTAGGAAGCTTTACCTTTAAATTTGTATCAATATACAAAGATCTATTCAATTGTGGTTAATGGTATTGACCCTTGTATATGGATGTAATATTAAGATTGTATTGGGCTACATAGGCATTGATATTTGTATATTGATATATAGTTTTTTTTCTTTACCCAACAGAAATGATAACACAAAGTGTTATGGCTGAAAGCCATATTGGAAATTAGCCAGTTTGACATTTAACCTAATAATTTATCAAATTTAGTGTTTATCTGTTTCTATTTCTTTATGCATTCTCAAATACTGCTAAAACTACTGAATCCATTACTGCTTTCATCACTAAATAATGATTCAAATATCAGCTTTGACAAATGCTCATTTAACATTTGTATGAACATTTTGGTTCTAACCTTTTGAAAATCACAATTAGATCACCCTTTTTAATCAGCGTCTGAAAATGTTTGAAAGCATCTACCATTGTCCAGGTTTTAAGGATTAATATATTAGCATATTACTATAATCTGTAGCAAACTCTAGGTCCCATATTTCCTATTCAGAAGAATCTTAATTATAATACAGATACTTAGTTCTCTGAGATATGCTTTTTTATTGTGTAAATATAGAATGCATTTATTAATGCTATTCTAAAAGTTGGATTTCAAAGAATTGTGTTTGCCAAACACTCTCTGTTTACAATATGTTAGACTCTCAAAAGAATGTTCTTGAGATTAGCAACTGATGCAACTGCAAAGTCTTTTTTCTGGAGAAATAGAGCAGCCTGCTGTCACCTGATGAGGCTGATACTTGACTTTTCATAATGTTTTTTATACAATGTAACTCTGAAGAACTATTCAAGTAAATCATATAGCCTGCATTAAACACATTTAAAAAGGTTATAAACTGGCTTTTACCTGTAGCCTTATAACTTAGTGAGTTTGAACATTTTTGCTAGGATGCAGTGGCAGAAATATGCAGAGAGACAACAAAAATATAGAAAATGTAAATGCCATCTTTTGCATAAGTGTGAATGAGAAATCATGATTATAATTGCATCAGATGTACCCTGCAGAAAAATGATTGTGATTATTTACAACATTTATAATCACAGAATATTTAAGAGTAAACATATTTTTCTACAGGCAATCTGTGTTAATTAATGATATCATCCTTATTATACCTACAATATTTTAAAATCTATTTTTATGTTTTATTTCTATTAAATATAGCAGATGGCATCACATTTAAAAGTACACAAAAATAAAATAAACTTATCCATGCATTTACATAGAAGAGACTAAAATTATGAATCCTCAAATTTATAATTTTTAAGTCAAATTGTTTTTCTTTCAAAATATTGAATTTTGAAAGACTACATGTACAATCCTCCCTGTAAATAAAATAAAATAAAACAAAAGAAGAAAGAAAGAAACAAAGAAAGAAAATAAATGCCTAGTGCATGGTGGAGGGTAACTGATCAATATCTGATTTCACTTAAGGCCCTCTCCATCGAACTCACACCTGACAATGCCTGAATGACCAAGAATCCAAGACTCCATAGCCCAGGGACCTAAGGCAAATAATAATAATAATAATTATACTGGTCTTACAAAAAAAATGGAGTGATAAATTGCCTCCTTTGTTTATAAGATCAGTGTTGTTTTCAACCATCATCAGAGAAGGTTCTTCCTGCAGTGATTGAGAACAAATACAGAGACCTACAGCCAGAAATTTTGCAGAGAGATCTTGGAACACTCAGTCATAAATGGTAATGTTTCCATCAAATTCCTGCCCTCAGAACTTAGGGAATCCAGTGGAAAAGGAGTCTGAAAGAGTGTAGGAGCCTTAGAGAGAATAGGATACAAGAAAATCACACCCTCTAAAACAGCATAATCAGAAGTCATATACACTCACAGAGACTACGGCAGCATGAACAGGGCCTACTTAGGTCTGCTCCAGGTCCTCCGATTATATAATATGGCTTCCAGGTTAGTGTTTTTATTGGATTCCTGATAGTGCAAATGAGTGTGTCTCTTATTCTCCTGCATTCTCTTAGGCTCTTTTCCTTTGATTTGCTTGTTTTTCCAATTCTAATATGTTAATTTTTGTTTTATCGTGTTATATTTTATCTTATTATCACTTAGAAGCCTGTTTCTTTGGAATGAGAAATACAAAGGAATTATATTTGGATGAGAGGGGAGGTGGAGAGGAGAAAGGAGAAGTAGAGGGAGGGGAAACTGTAATCATAATATATTATGTGAGAAAAAAATCTGTTTTTAATAAAAGGTAAAATAAATGCATGAATATTATACTGGTTTGTTGAATGTACTCTGAAGTAACAGTAACTTCAGAATAGTCTCTGCAGTATATTTTCTTATTTGAAGTGAATAGGATATAGACTGTTCTTGTACTACATCACAAGAATTAGTTTCTTGGGATTAGCATAATGCAGTTCTCTGAATCCTCTTTCCCACTTTACTGTTTCTATGTGCCTGTTTGTTTATAAGACAGTGCTATCATTCACTTCGATTCATTAAAGAAGTGCCTAAGCAGCATAGTTCTGAATAATTTTGAGCATCGTTTTAAAAATTGTGCATGAGAAATTGGATCTGTGTAATTTTTTATTCTGCTTTAACACTTTCCGTTGAGACATATACTGGATTTACCTCAGTGCTGATTATGCCAAAATATGATCAAAGGGCTATAAAAGTGTATAAAAGCAGCTACACTTTTCATTAAATAGGTTCATTTTGATATGAATATTGTTTGTTATGGGCTAACAGGGAAGATGTTTTGCTATTTCTATTATGGAAAAATTATATCCAACTGCTATCTAGCATTTCATTGCAAAATATAGCACAAGTGGGGATTATATATTACCAAATAAAATGGAAAATGTTTTTGGATATTTTGGTCAGCTGAACAATAAGGGTTCAAAGTGGAACATATTGCTTTGGATATTGAGAACATTACTCTAGATCAATCTACTTTCTGGTCCATCATTTACTATTTAACATAAAAAATTATCTTTGAACACATAGCTGCCATTTAACTTCATTTTCTATCATGTGTTCCATACCAAATCTAATCTTGCATAAATTTCCCTAAATCATACAGTAAACATCACAAATATTTGCCCATTTTGTGAATGAGTTCACATACATTTACTATTATGTGTTACCTATCTGGATCCAACCCAGTTGATAAATAATATCACATGGAGAGGTAAATTCATGTTGGAATATATCCTGATTAAAATATTGTTGCCCTTTTTAAAATATAGGTTTGAATACACAATACAAACTAAATGGTATATAAAGAAAAATTAGGAATGTTGAATGTTGTTAGACCTCTCTGACTCAAGGAGACACACAATCATGGTAGCATTCTCTGTACTGAAGTGCCTCCATCTTCTGTTGCAATTGTCTTTCCCAATCTTTTAACAATTTTTTTCAAGAAAGTTTTACTTTTCTAAATGTAGGTTTATTTTCTCCTTGACAACATGCTCACAAAGGAATTCTGACTCAAGAAGATAATTAGAAATTCTATTTCTTCTTTTCAGCTATTTAATTAAACATCCATTTGTCCCAAAACATTAATTTTCCCTGAGATATATTCTACTTCAAGCTTTTTGATACTAGTAGGAAGAATATCTGAAAAGTCAATGAACTATATTTCCAAAATTCTTCTAAACCTTCTTTTTCAAGTTTGAATCAGAGAAAAATATTTGAAAATTTAATTAAACAAAATGAGTCATAACTTACAATTTAATATGAAAGTGAAATGCAGTAAATAACTCCTTTGTTTTTAAACAATAGAGAAAATACATTAAAACTCTATATAATAATGACCTTTCTTATGATGTTAATACACATGAAAACATGGAGAGTGCTTAAATCAGGTTAAAAATATTTATATCCTCAATCATTTATTTTTCATCATGGCAAAAAGATTCATAGGACCAGTCCCCATGGTTGTCTATGTAGTAGGAATTGTTAATTACAGGACATTTCTCCAGCTAGCAAACATATTCTCCTGCCTATCAGTTGTGCAGGGCCTTAAGGAAGCAGCTTTTTGTGTCATCTCTTGCTGGAGTGGGCTTCTCAATAATGCCCCAAGTTTCCGTAAGGAGCCCCAATAATATCATTGTTTGGCTAAACTACTCTTGAGTGTCATTGTTAATTGGGTTGTCTAGGGTACAGAGGGAAAGTCTCTTGAGGAAACTTTACACAATACCTTCTCTCCCTCTCTGAATGCTTATGCTTAAAGTTAATATTTCAACTCAAATTTTGCTTCCTAAAAATATGCAAACTGGAAAGGTATATTTCACTCTAATTATCACATTGAAACACTTTGATCATCTCTTCCTCCTTACAGTTTTCAGCCTTTGTAAACCACCATCCCACTTGCTACTTGTATAATCTCAACATTGCTTTATACTATAGATATTAATAATATCATCTAGTCTCTTTTTATGCTCTGTGTAGGTTATTTCAGGTCAGAATCTCTAATTGCACCTTTTAATTTCAAATAAAATATTTTTAAGGGAGAGGTGTGTAGGCATAAAGTTATTGTGTAATTCAAATGTTGATTTCTGTACCCCACTCATATTTGTTTTAAGTCTTTGTTATGGGAAACTCCTATCTCAATGTTGTATAAACACTGCTCTCCAATTGTTCCCTGATATGCCAATAAAGCCCCTTACAACCTTTCTCTGAGCAGAGGAGAGAATAGGGCTGGAGTTTGTCCCCTGCATGGGAGGAAGAGTTAGAGAGAAGAAATAGAGAATTCAGTCACAGGCAGAGATGCAGGAGACATCAGGAGACAGGAGACAGGAAAATGGAAAGCCAAAAAGTGCAAATATCTCTGTCATTTATGTTGGGAGGAAGCCAGGTTATTTTAGCAGATTAAGAATAGATTAATAACTGTTCAATTCTTGTTTGGTGAAGCTTGTTTAACACGCAATATAATAGGATCTCAATTACTTGTGTGGGATGTTGAGGGAAGGTCTAATATTGTTTCTGATACATTGAATTCAATGCTGAGATCTGGTTATCGCCCCTTCTGAGACATTCTCTTGATTGGTTAATAAAAGTTGCTTATGGCCAATTAGCTGGGCAGAAAGAGTATAGGAAGGTGAGACTTCCTCAGATCACAGCAGGAATTCCACACACACGGAGACTCGCCTTTTCCGCTGGGAGACACAGAAGGAGACAGACGTCTGGAGAAGTCTGGAAGGTACTCACAGGCACATGTTGGTTTGGGGTTAACTTATAGTAGCTAATTGAGAGTCTGCCCAGCTAAGGGATAAGTGTTAAAATATTAAAAGGTCTTAGTGTGTTTAATTATTGGGGAAAAGACTGTGGCGGCTTATAGGCCCTCAGTCCAAGCAGTCCCGGGCTGTTGGATTCCCAGACTCCCCTTGAGTCCAGGCGAATCTCCCGCCAAGCCACCGGTAATTCTACCAGCCTAATATAACAACTTATATTAATTAACAGAGTTTAGGTTATAGGTGGTGTAGGCCACCTTTGGTCCCGGGGCTCTTTCTCCAGGATAAGTTAGGCAACTGGTTAAGGCACTCAGGCCAGGCTGCCTGCTCCTCTGCCAAGCCACCGATTACTCCACCGGCTACTCTGCAGGCCTAATATTACAGTTTATACTTACTAATAACTACATTAAATAATTAATTTGCAGTTTTCAGTGGGATAAGAGAGAAACTGAGAAATAAACACAATTATATAAAGTTATATTAACACAGGTTTATATGACAAGTGTATCTTCTGTCTGTATTGCTTCATTTGTTGATCAACAATTAGGTTCATAGGAAATCTTCACAAATTTGCATGGTTCTGAAATAAACATGAGATTCCACATGTCTCTTCCATACATTGATTTCTTTTCTTTTTTGTGGAAATAAGTGTAGAAATGACTTTACAAAATTCATAGTAGTTTTCTTATACTTTTTAGTGCTTTTGAAAATAGCTATGCTCACTAGAATGGATTGATAGATCATTGTGACTTTCAGTTGCCTTCCCTGATGATAGGTATTTTCATGTGCTTCTTAAGCAATCTCTGCTGTCCATTTCATATTCAGTTTGTTTGTCTTCAATGAAGTATTTGGAGTTTATCAGGTGTGTTTGGCTCTACCCTTCCCCTTTTATAAAGTTTACTATAAAACTTTACTATAATGCTTGGATTTTTTGCTATGCATAATATCTTAGGCTCAAAAAAATCATATTTGTGTAATTTTGCTTTTGTTTCTTCTATTTTGAAGTATCCACCCCCAAATATATTTGTTTTCCAGTGTCCTGTAGCATTATTTTCTTCTATAACTTCTTGCATTTCAGGGCTTATACACAAGATTTTAACTGATCGTTTTACACTGATGAAAGAAGCAGGTCAAATTTCATGCTTTATGGGGGGTGTTTTATTCTCTTAGCACCATTTCATGAGGACCATCTTTTCTTTTCCTAGTGGGTATTCTCAACATCATTATGCAAAATGAACTGATTTCTGTACAATTTTTCTGTTCTTTTTTTCCCTTGTTCTCTGCCATTGTGGCATGAAGCATGTCTATGTTGTTATTCCTATTGTTTTGTAATACAGGTATTTTGAAATCAGGTATTGTGACAGTTCCAGCTTCAAGAGAAGACAGTTCTTAGTCTCAAGATTTCTTCAGCGATTTTGTATTGTTTCATTTTTATTTTTCCTGTCTTATACATACAGGAAAATATGTATACTTTCAAAATATTATTTTTCCAATCCAAGAACATAAGAATATTTCATTCTTTGATACTTAATAGATATATTTTTTATTTGATTGCCCAATGTGTGTCTTCATTTATACAAAAATGTTTTTATGCAAGGTAGGTGAAGTTCAAACGCTCTTGGAACCAACACATTTTTCAAGTTTCTGCAAATACTGTGGCTTCTTCTGAGTAGAAAATTGTTTTTGGAGAGAGAATGAATGACTCAAGTCAAAAGCCAAAATTATCTCAAGATCTTAATCACTTTGACCAATACTTAATTTTAAGCTTTTGTGAACTGAAATTTCTTGGGATGGTATACATGTAGAAAACATCCTAAGTAGTTCATACATGTATTTTATATATTTCTATTTTATATTGTTATATTTTATACTGTTTATAAAATACCTTATATTTCAGGCCAAATTATTCTTGGATTATTTTAACCATTACTATCCTTTCTCTAAATGTGACTTAACATCTCTGTTCCTATTATTTCATTTCCTTTGCAATGTAGAAACAGAAGGTAAGATTTTAGATACTGCCCTTAAGGAGGGGAGTAGACACTCTTCATATCTTATCTAGTACCTCTCTAAACCATGAACCTTATTTCATATAACAGCCTCAAAGGTAGGATCAAGTAATAGAATTAGCTTTCAAAGTTATGTCCTGTCTTGTAACTTCACTAATCTTCTAAGCTTAGCTACTCCACCACTCTGCTCAAAGACATTTTACCTCTTAAGGTTATAATGCTAAAACAAACAAACAAACAAACAAACAAAAAAATCCCTTTGTTCTCAGTTGCCCATGGATCTCCTATATCAAATTCTTCTTCTGAGAGTGACCAGCATTACTAAATGATATTTCTCAAGAAATTACTTTCAGTGCATCTCTCTATGAATCTGGAAAGTATTACCAGACATGGTTTGAGGTTTTTAACAATATCTTCCCTTCTGTGTAACCTACTGGTCTAGTATTTTCACCAGTACAGAAAAATGTCTCTATTCATAAATTTTGTTATTTTAAAACTTCAAGGAACTATCAACAAGTTGGAACATGTTCCGCCATGAAAGTTTACATGGACTTTGATAACCACATAACACAGAATGTCATAAACTGTGACTTAACATCTTGTTCCTATCATTTTATTTCCTTTGCAATATAGAAACAAAAGGTAACAGTTTAGATACTGCCTGTAAGAAGGGGAGTAGCCATTCTTCATATCTTATCTAGTACCTTTCTAAACTATGAATCTTATTTCATGTAGCAGCCTGAAAGGCAGGATGGGGTATATATTTTACAGAATGCATTGATGGGTGAACTACAGGAAAATATGGCAGCATTTCCTATGTTTTTAACATGTTGTCACATTTTTAGCCTCAGGGTTTGTGGAGGTAAGATACCTATGTTTAATTATGAATTCTGAGTTTTGTCACAAACATGTCATTCTGAGTAACTTCAGCTCATATTCCTGGATCATTGTCATTCATGTTTGACTGATAATAAACTTTCTTCTTCTTTGTCCTCTTGTTCCTTTTCTTCCTACTCCTCCTTTGCCATATTTCTCTCTCTGTATCTTTGTCTTGCTTCTGTTGTTGCTTTTTCTTAGTAGTTTCCATTATACTAAGCACCAATTCTAATATCACACTAAAGATGTACAAGTGTTATTTGCCTATACAAAAGAAAGCAGAATACGTTTTTTTTAATTGTTGTTGTTTTACAATCAGTTCACTTAATTCCTTGACTAACATTTATTCCAAGACATTTAAATTATTTTGTTAGCATTGTAAACATGAATCCTTTCATGAATCATTGCATGGCAATCTTAGTAGTATGTAAAATTACTACTCATTTATTATGTTGAGTTTGTTTGCTGCAACTTTACTGAATTCATCTACAAGTTTCAAAAGTTTTTAGTGTGATCTTTAGGTTATTCTACTAGTAGGGCTAAGCTAATGGTAAACAAGAATCTTTTTTTTTTTTTGCTTTATTTTTTATTTCTTCAAGTTACATCTCAATCGCAGTCCCCTCCCTATTCCCCCTCCAGTCCCACCCTCCCACCTCAACCCCCCATCCTCTTCCCTTTTTTTTTTTAAGTTTAAGGTATATCTTATTTCCCCCTACAGTTTCCCCTTTCAGTCCAACAAAGGGCTCTTTCTCTTATAATAACAAATACAATACAGTACAACAGAGGTAATTAGGCCACAGTTATGAGGGTTATATGGCTTAACGTACATTCCCAATGACCAGTCCATATGTATTTGGTACTTGACTTTAACATTCTACTTTCTAAACATCTCCATGAGTTTAAAGGTCTATATCTGACTCAACATTCATACTAACTTGCAACACAATTTTAAAAGTATTTTCTTAGATCTATAACACTCTCTTGACTCCTAAACAACTCAAAATTAAATTAGGAGACTCTAGCTATCTGTTCTTCAACCACCTCAGAGACCTGAGAGGGATAAATATATCTGATTTTATAGGAAGTACAGGGCCTGCAGCTTCCCAAACTAAGAAATAACATACCTATGGCTGCCTGGACAGTTCCTATTTTCTTTCCATACATTACAGCATCAATCTTCAGTCATTTGGCCCCGTTTCTCTGACAGACATTGATTGTAGAGCAGGGGTTATGAAGGACTTACCTACCCTGACTTGGCAGAGCTAGGCTGTCGACTTACCTGCTTCCAGGTTTTGTCCTTTTTGGACAGCATTCTGTCTACAGTTGGAGCAAGAGGCTTTTCCTACCAAGAGATAGGCTTGCGACTAATTCAATCATCTCCCACTGGAGATTCTTCGATGCTCATCTTCTACTTGGAGGAGAATAGGGGTGCTGTCAGGAGTTGATATGTCTTGTTATAAAAAAATTTAAAGTTATAAAAACATCTTATGATATATTCTTTCTTATCCCAAGTGGACTTAATTCAGAGGCAAAAGGGCTAAATGTTTTTCCTTGCCAGAGTCTCCCCATGTCAGTGTTCTAGGTCCTTTTTCCTCATGAATTTTAAGGAAGTATTTCATAGACAATAAATCATGAAATTTTTGAATAAAGGTGTTTTATAGATAGAAAGCAAGCTGAGTTCTTTTATAGCAGTATTGCTCTCCAGAGATC
The DNA here is from genome assembly GCA_907164525.1 of Lophiomys imhausi. NCBI lineage: Eukaryota > Metazoa > Chordata > Mammalia > Rodentia > Muridae > Lophiomys > Lophiomys imhausi. Next base: position 9,832,703 of record CAJQZJ010018033.1, on the reverse strand, counting down.
TTCAGTAAGATTAAGGCTCACAGGTAAAGAAGAAATAATTTACTAAAGGGGGCAATAGAACATAGGAGATAGAAAAGATGAAGAATTACCTGGGGTTGAGGGTTTTAATGGGGAATAGAAGCCTGGAGGTAAGGAAGGATAAGGAGTGGATTAACTAAAACTAAGGATACATGAAAAAGTGCTATTAAAATTTACTAGTTTGTATATAAGTTATATATCTATCTATCATCTATCAATCTATTTACTTACTTATCGTGGAAGTTTAATCAGAAGTACCTTCCATTAGTTGACAATGCTGCTACCAAAAGCAGTGGATTGTTAAAGAAAAATATTAGTGTTAGGCACAGAAAGTCTCCTTATGAATTACTCAAAAATGGGACCCCTGAGACTTTCAAAACAACAGAGATTATTTCATTGTTTTTGATTGCCTACCATGAATACATGATAAAACCCTATTGCTTAAGATACCACTTACTTAGATAGGACATAGAGAAATCTACCTGAACTGATGAGAAAACTTTCTCCCTGGTGAATAGCTATTATAGTACCAGAAAATGCATGCTGGTTGTTGAGACCAATGGTTTTACCCAGCACTGTATCCTGTGTGCTACTCTGTGGTGGAAATTTTGATTTCTTTAAAAACACTATTGTGTTGAATAAATGTATTTTTGGTTTTGGTCTCAAGTGTGGGATGTAGGAGTTCTTGTCCACCACCGAAAACAGACTCATGAGAGGGGCATGAGGAACATCCTCATGGAAGAGCTCATGATGTTTTGTCAGCCAGAAACTGCCAGGTTCAGGGAATATGCTTTTTGCTGGAAGACATCCTTTGATGGATGGACTCCTTGGAGAGCATGTGATTTTAGTCAATAGGAAGTGCCTCGTGCAGAGGGTGTGCTGTTGGTCAATTGGAAAACATCTGTGTGCAGGGACTTAGAAGGTTATAAATGGAAACTAAAATACAGAGAAGCATCACTTTTTACTTGACTCTGGTTCTCATTACTGCTTCCCTTGGATATACTCCAGACAAGGCTTCCAGACTTGCTTCTGCTTAGACTTATTTCTGCTTTCACTGTTGAAGAAAAAAGCCTAGGTCAGGATGAGATCCTAGGCCCAAATGTGGGTGTGAGAACTGCTGTTGTTTCTTCTATCCCAGCTGGTGATCCCCAGATCTGCTGCTGGTTTTCTCGTTGGCTGTATTCCAGTTGCTGCTGCTATCTGTTACTTTGTATGCTGTTTGAGTGGACTGCTGGAATTCTGAGCAGTCGCCCCAAAGACCTAAGTCTACAGAGGTGTACCTGTTCTGTCTCTACTAACCTTTTTTTTTTCTCCTGTACCTCAGGTAGGTGGGTTGAAAGGAAGGTAGAGATATTAATATATCAACAAATAAATAGTACAAAAGTATGCTTTCACTACCCTCCAGTTTAAATACACTCACTGATAAAATAATGGCATTGCAAATCTAAGGATAACCAAGCCCTTTTTGATTTGATGCAAAGCTGATAATGTCATGCCTATTAATGTAACCTGTGCAATATACCATGACTGGAGTTATCATATGCCCTAAGGTGAAATCACTATTTCTATTTTGGTAAATGGTCATACTGTCAAACTGTATTCCAAAAACTTGTATTTATGTTCATACATTTGTGCTTCTTGAAACTTTGATCAGAAAAGTTTCTTTTTGCATTCTGTAGGGGTGAATATGAAGAATCACAACTGGTCAAAATTCTGAGTACAAATAAATCCCATGTTCATTTCTGGACATGTCATATATATCAACTTCCTAAATGCATGGTTCAAGGAAATTAATGAAAAAAAGGTATAAAGAATGTATAATCCCCTGCCCATAGAGGCATCACAGATGTGGCTGCTATGTCATATGTGCAAAAGTAGGTGGCAGAGAAGAGAGAGGTTAAACTGCATTCAGTGTTCTGACCTATGAACATCTGAATGAATAGTAGCTTAACATTCCTTGAAAAGAAAGCAAGCTGGATATGAACACAACGTTGGCTCCATGGGGTAGCCTGTGATGACTACAAGACCAGTACCAGGAAAGCACCATATGGGTTTCCAGGACAGGAAACAACCCAGAAACTAGAAGAACTCTGCCTGGCCCTGCATGTGGGGGTTGTGAAGACCCAACCCTGGGATGAGATCTGGCCAAATGGGGTCACAAGAGCAGGAGAGATTTCCCTGACACTCATATGCTGCAGCACTCAGGAGAGCAGGTTCTGTACCTTGCTTGCCAGGACTATAGCTGGTCCTGGATATGGGGGTTTTGGGTGAGCCAGCCCTGAGAGAGTCAATGTGAGAGAGCCAGCCCTGCCTTCTGCCTGCTATGTGGTGTTGTTGGCTAGGGAGAGATCCCCTCCCCTCCCTTTTGCCCTCACCACCATTGGGCAACAAGAGATCTGGCCCAGGTGGGGTCACAAGAGCAGGAGAGCTGTTCTTACTCCTCATATGCTGCAGCACTTGGGAGAGCAAGCCCTGTACCTTTCCATAGTGGAACTGGCCATGCAAGTGAGGGTTGGAGGTCAAGAACCAGGGCTTTTAGTTGGCCCAACCCAACATCTACCAACATCTACATATATTGGCCAAATATATATTAACCTTAATGATTAAACAATATGATTTAAACACAGGTTCCTAGGGATAATGGGAGGTGCTCCCTAAAAAGAAGTTTGTTGCAGAGCATCCTTTATCTAGGCTTTATTCTAAGTAAAATGGTATTCAATGTGATTGGATAAATCAAAAAGAGATAGACTGATTATGCTAATTGGATCAACCATAGATTCCTCTAGAGTTGTTGATGTGTCTTTACATTGCAGAGATGCAACTGGGATTCTAGAGCACTCTAGTGCACACTTCTGAGGATCCATAAAGTATCTGATCATGTAAAGCTTTCAGGCAACCTTGATCATTAAGATGCTTTGAAAGAAGACAGATTCCAAAATTGAAAAACAGAAATTTACCAGTGCCTCTGACTGAATCATATCTTCATATCATAATTCTGGCCTCCCAGAACTGCCCAAAGAACTAAGGACATTCCTGTCTTCTGGACAAGGCAGAACTGTTTGTTTTGGAAATCTCCAACTCTCTCACAGGTTTCTCTTATTCTTATCGTAGTAAAGTTACATAAAAAATATATGAAATTATTTGATGTGCCATAGACATGTGAGATAATAAGGTTAAATTGTATTTACATGGAGAAACTATAGATTTTAAAAATAATTTTATATTTATGACTTCTTGTGGGCAGCTTAAAATATCTTTACCATTCTTATTGCACTTTTCCCCAATATTATGTCTATAGACAATTTGGAGAAATGATTTCCAAAGGATTTATGCCATGGAGTAGCTGTTGCAATTAAAAATAAACCACAACCTGATATAAAAAAAATCTAAAGTTACAAAAACATCTTTGAATGCCATATTCTGCAGATCTCTTGAGGTTTTTGAAGAGGCCCTATCTATCTCTTATATTAGGGTAAGCAGATGTTGCTTGTCTCTTAGCAGGTTTATTTCTGATTAGCTTAGCAAGTAACTATAATAGGCTGTCATAGTACCTAACAGAATGACCGGCTTGCATAACCATTAGTTTGCATTTCTTAATTATCTAAAACAGTTTATGACAGTTAGTAGTAAAAGGCCAAAACATCACATTTCATTTTTTTATCTTTACCTCCTAACCCTTCCATCCCATTTCTCTGGGGTGGAGTGTCCTTATATAACAGTCCCTCATCTCAGTTGAGAGGTCGTATGAGGGCCAAGAGCCTCTTCATTCATTGTGGGTCTACGAAGCAGTGCCATCAGTGAAAAGTGTCTCGTTGCCCGGGAGAGAGAACTACTAAACAAACAAATCAATAAGCATACAATAGATAAAAAAAGACTAAAAAATAGAAAAAAATATAACTAATATATAAAAAATAAATAAAAATTAAAAATAAGAAGTCTATGTCCAAGTTCCCTTGGACATATCAACTCCTGACAGCACCTCCTAATCTCCTCCAAGTAGAAGACGAGCATCAAATAATCTCCAGTGGGAGATGATTGAATTAGTCGCAAGCCTATCTCTTGGTAGGAAAAGCCCCTTGCTCCCACTGTAGACAGAATGCTGTTCAAAAAGGACAAAACCTGGAAGCAGGTAAGTCGACAGCCTATCTCTGCCAAGACAGGGTAGGTAAGTCCTTAATAACCCCTGCTCCACAATCAATGTCTGTCAGAGAAGCGGGGCCAAACGACTGAAGAGCGATGCTGTAATGTATGGAGAGAAAATGGGAACTGTCCAGGCAGCCACTGGTATGTCATTTCTTAGTTTGGGAAGCTGCAGACCCTGTACTTCCTACAAAATCAGATATATTTATCCCTCTCAGGTCTCTGAGGTGATTGAAGAACAGATAGATAGAGTCTCATAATTAAATTTTGAGTTGTTTAGGAGTAAAGAGAGTGTTATACATCTAAGAAGATACTTTTAAAATTGTGTTGCAATTAGTATGAATGTTGAGTCAGGTATAGAACTTTAAACTCATGGAGATGGTTAGATAGTAGAATGTTAAAGTCAAGTACCAAATACATATGGACTGGTCATTGGGAATGTACGTTAAGCCATATAACCCTCATAACTGTGGCCTAATTACCTCTGTTGTACTGTATTGTATTTATTATTATAAGAGAAAGAGCCATTTGTTGGACTGAAAGGGGAAACTGTAGGGGGAAATAAGATATACCTTAAACTTAAAAGAAAAAAAAAGGGAAGTGGATGGGGGGTTGAGGGTGGGAGGGTGGGACTGGAGGGGGAATAGGGAGGGGACTGCGATTGAGATGTAACTTGAAGAAATAAAAAATAAAGGAAAAAAATAAAAAATAAATAAACCACAACCTGTACAATATACATCAGTCCTCATAACAGATGAAACAAAGAAAACACAATGTTAGTCACAAAATATCTACTTTAAAAACAAAAACCAAACAAAAACACCAAATACATGGAGCTGGATGGATGATTGAGCAGTTAGGAACACTTTCTGCTCTTTTAGAAGTCCATGTCCAGTTCCCATCAGTCATACGACAACACACAACAATTTCTAACTCCAGTTCAAGAGGATGCAATATACAAGCAGGCAAACCACTCATGCCCATAAAATTACAAAACAAAAAACAAAAAAAAGAACTTTAATAAAATCAATAAATCTTTAAAAGAAAAACTCTCTTTTTTTCCTAGCTATATGGTTTATGAAGATGGATAAAGGAATCTTAAAATAATGGTATTGATAATGTTAGAACATATCATTCATCTTATAAAATAAATTAGTTTTCAATCATTTAAAGTTCATGTTATATTCTTTTGAATAAAGAGAAATAAAATGCAAAATTAAACATTAGAATTCAAATTTGAACATTTCTGCTGGATTACTTTCCTTTTGAGGCAAAGTGATTGGAATAAAGACTTCTGCTGCAATTTTTGTTGTTGTTTTTTTTGTTTAAGTGGAGATGGAATTTGATCCTTACCATCTTCCTTCTGTAACCTCTGTCTCATCAAAAACTAATCATTTATTGTATGTCTAGAATCTATAAAATGTTTGTAATGATGATAAGAGTCTAAAAAGAAAACTATCTTTTAAAGCTTGGCAGAAAAAGTGAGGACACATTTGTTTTTATAGTTTAAACCTGATTTGTTTACCATTCCTTGAGAGCATTTTTCAACTAAAAAAGCTTACTGTTTATTGAGTTTCTTTTCTTACCTTATTTTTTTAATAGAACATTTAAAATAAGTAGTAGATTGAAATAACTCTGTATTGTTGACAATAAATTTTTAACATAATAAACTATAAATATTGTAATCTCCTATTTTCAGAATAAGCAAAAATGATTAAATACACAAAGGCACCTGAATAGAAAACATACACTAAATTGATAATTGGAGAAAATGTGGTGTCTAAGCTGTACTTATTTATGGAATATGAATAACTTTTTATATAGAATATTTCAGTTTCAAAGAATTTGATTTTAATGGAGTATCTTATATCATAAAATAAGCTTTGGAATGATTTCTTGAATCATTTTTGAGAGCCTGAAGTATGTTGTCTTTGAGACCAACATAAACATCTAAATATTGCCATTCACCATTTATCAAGAAAAGATTTCCATCTCCTTTAGAAACAAAATATTCTTTTTTATTTTATTTTTTTTTTGGGTGGGGGGTATTGACCATTTTATTTATTTATTTTTATTCATTTATTTTCAAAATTTATTTCTTCAAGTTACATCTCAACCATAGTCCCCTTCCAGTCCCACCCACCTACCCTCTTCCCCCTCACCCTCCTATCTGCTTTTCTTTTTTTTTTTTAATTTAAGGTATATTCCCCCTCCCCAACAGCTCCCTCTTTTAGTCCAATAAAAAGGCTCTTTTTCTTATTTTCTTATAAGTTGCGGTTTGAGTCTCATAGCTAAATTTTGAGTTGTTTAGGAATCAAGAGGGCGTTCTAGATCTAAGAAGATGGTTATAATAGTGATGCAAGTTAGTATGAAAACTAAATCAGTTATAGAACTTTAAACTCATGGAGATGGTTAGAAGGTAGAAGGTTAAAGTCAGGGGCCAAATATGTGTGAACTGGACATTGGGAAGGTATACTGGGCCATTTAACTCTCATAAATGTGGCATATTTAATTCTGCTGTTTTGTATAGAATTTACTGTTATAAGAGAAAGAACCATTTGTTGGAATGAAAAGAGAAGCTGTTGGGGGGGAAGAGGGTGGAAGGGTGGGACAGGAAGGGGGAATAGGGAAGGGTTTGCGACTGAGATGTAACTTGAAAAAAAAATAAAGTACTTATAAAAAAAAAAAAGGAAGAATGGCAGGATTCTACATGATCTGGATCCCGACTCATCCTGAATATAACAATCTCACATTGGATAAGCACCCTGACAGTATGGACAAAATAGCAGGGATACTGAGTGGGCCAAGTTCCATGTTTCCCGTGCTAATCCTCATCAGTTCATCTCTGAGATGAGGTGAGCCAGCCGATCACTGCTGGCATGCTAAGAAGAACAGCATTGTGCTGATGAAGATCTCACAGAGGACAGACAGTGGCATGGCTCAGTCTATCCCTGCCTGTTCTAGTGAGAACAGGATGTGGTTTTAAAAATTGAGGCATGCTTAGGACACTCCAGGACTGCAATCCCACGGTCCCTCTGGTGCTGCTCATTCTGGGGGCATGTTGCAGAAACAAAATATTCTTATTAGCACGTATTTTCAAGCCCCTTATTGTGTTTAGCTATGAGCCAGAGGTGGGATGTATGTAAACATAGGATACCAACAGCAGAGAGAGACCCATGTTGTGCTGTTGCCAGGCTAAGACAAGCATGAAATAATTCCAGGACTCAATGATTGAGCTAGATCAGAAAGCATCAGAATTGTTACCAATTTATTTCTCCCAAGATATATTCTTCATCATGGTGATTTTCATTTGCCAATTATCGTCTGATGACTTTCAAGTAAATTCAGACTTTGCAGGAGCTGATAATAAGGATAGTGATGTTTAGTTGATTTTATCATTATGCATAGGTTAGGAATAAAGATAATAGGCTGGGCTATTATTTAGATGTCTAAGACTAGGGTTCTTGACATTCAATCATAAAGACCTCATTTCAGATATCCTAATGAATAAGCAAGTAAATCTCATATACCAGTGAGTCCAGCACTGTGGAGGCAAGAGAAAAGAGGACTCTGGGGCCTTGCTGGGAAGCCAGTCCAGGCAATCAGAAAGCTTCAGGTTCAGTGAAAGACTGCTCTCAAATAGTAAAAATAAAATTATGTGGAAAACAATAAGGGAAGATACCTTATGTTGACTTCTAATCTCCACACACATGCAAATGTACACATGCATACACCTGCACATACATTAGATACACTTGTGAAGAGGCAAACATGTATATTACACAAGGACACACACATACTCCCCACACATATGTCATACAAACACATACACACAGACATATACACACAGACTTAATGTGGCATACACTCTCATTTACAAGTTCTGCAAATGAATGCTGAGTTAACTTTTTTTTTTGTAAATTGTAATCTTGAGTATCCTATTATACTACTATACTCCCATCCCACATGTTTGGGTAGTGACCAATCACAATTAGCATACCCAGAGATAATTGTCCCCAACATAAAATTGTAGGAAAAGAAAAAACTATTTTCACATTGGTGTGCATCATACATCTAATAAATACTACTGCACAGTGACTATTGGGGAAAATTTCTAAAGCCAATAAATTTCTTATATTAATTTCTGCATAATGTGTTTCATTAAAATTTGCATTTATTAAGAGCAGAGCATGCAGTTTAAAAGACTTTAAGGGGGGCTGGAGAGATGGCTCAGCAGTTAAGAGCACTGCCTAGTGCTCTTCCAAAGGTCCTGAGTTCAATTCCCAGCAACCACATGGTGGCTCACAACCATCCACAATGTGATCTGGTGCCCTCTTCTGGAATGCAGGTGTACATGCAGATAGAGCACACATATGCATAAAATAAATAAAATAAATCTTAAAAAAAAAGACTTTAAGGAAGTACATAAAAATAATTTAAATCTTGTGTATTACAATTATATTATTCATAAAATATTTTCATAATTCAGATTGGTGAACAAAAAGAATTTTCTCAAACTCATGTAGCTTAATGGGAGACAAAATTTAGATCAGTAGAAAATATTTTTTTTTAAATTAAGTGAGATTTCTCACTTTAGTTTCCCTTCATTCTCTGTTCTTTTACTCAATTATTCTAGTCTTGGAAGTAGAAAGCAACTTTTTAATTTATAGTTTCCCTTCTATAGGGTTTATACAGGACTTTTTATGAACATTGTCCTAAAACAACAGTACTTTTCCATGAGAAAATGTATGTGATAATGAGAGGACCTAACCCAATCCATTTTCAATCAGGCCTGCTATAGTGGGCTTAAGTTCCTGTTTCATGGAGAGGATAGTCAGACGTAATACCACAAAGATAGGACAATCAATCAGAAATCGCCTTGCAATTTGGCCTGTGGTTAAACCGAGTATGAGCCAAACTTGACATGAGCTACCAACAACTGTAAAATAATCAAAACACACAGGTAGCTTTTGCCACCAGGACCAACCAATCACAATAAAGATTATGCAAATGCAGCTGGAAATCCCTTAGCAGGCTTTAAAAGGAGCCAGCTAACTTCCCTCCAGGTCAACTCCTGCATGTTGATTGCTTCTGCATAATTAATGCCCTTTGCTTCTACATATGAAGTCTGAGGTCATACTTGAGTGGTTCTAAGACCTTTACAATCTAAACAATAAATTTGTGAATTCTTACTGTTCACAAATATGATGATATGATGAGATATGGTGCAGAATCCGCTCAAAATACAAAATGTTCAATATGGGAGGTAAAATAAACCCCACGATTATATTATTTAAGAATAAGTCACCAGGAGCTGTGGAAACATCACGGAGGTTAAGATCATTTTTGTTTTTCTGAGAGAAAAGAAGTTGATTTCTCAGCAATGAAATTGGGCAGCTCCAGGGGCCTCAACACCTTCTGAACTCCTCACATGTGCAAATGGCTAGGCTCACACAGACACACATATAGAAATAATAGTCTGAAAAAATAATAAGTTGCCAAGAGTGCATCCTCAGCAGGGATGTTTCACAGGAGAGTTTTGAGTATGCGAGCTGTCACTTGCTTTGTTATGTTGTTATCTCAGGAACTTTTCAGAAATTGGACCTTGAAGAAAAATACCCAACCAAAACAAAAACATGAATTTGGAGAGTTGGAAATATTCATGTTGTTTGCATGGCCCATCAGCGGACATCTCTGAGTTACTCCTTTGAGAAGTTGGCCTTGTTTTACAGGATTTTTCTTTTCCTTTCTTTCTTTTCTTTTCTTTCTTTCCTTTTGTTTTTTTGTTGGTATTTTGCTTTTTCTTTCATGGGTTTCTTTCGGATTTTTTTTTGTGTGTGTATGTTTGATTTTTGGGTTTTTTTTTTTTTTAGATCATTTGTGGTGTGCACTCCACCATTTTTGACCTTGTCAAAATGTCAAAATGATGGGTTTAACTTACATGACTAAGTTCCAAGAGCAACTAGGTTTACAGAATCAGTAACATGAGCTGAGAGCAGTTATTTCTGCTTGTATCTAACAAAGAATGTGGCAGTGGGATATGGGGGATGGTAATCTGATGCAAGAAGTAAGTGAAATTACAGATGAAATCCTAGCACATAGCTACAAATGCCATCATAAATTTGAGGTCATTTTAAGTCTCTTTATCAGCTTCCTGGTAAGCTGCTCATACATACCCACAACAGACAACTATGATGGTAATATGAATGCAATTTTATTAGAGATTTAGCATTTCATTTTTCTTTTCTGAAGCCTGCAAAGGTATTGCCATTGATGCGTTTTTCAAAAAAGAGATCTAAAGAAATTAAGAATGTTCAGGAACATGAAAATTCTTACTTTGAGCAATTGTAATCTAGTCTACCTTCAAGTATCTTCTGATAACAATTTGAAATTTCTTGTAAGATGTATAAAATTAATTTCTACACACAGTTAATTTGGCTACAGAGTTATTTTCAGGCCAACATAAACCATGCAAAATACCACATAGGAAGTTGAACAGAGCTAATCAATAATTATAAATAAAATGCTTGATCATGTTTATTATATTTACATCAATAATTTAATCAATTTTATTTTAGCAGGTTATGAATATTAAAATAAGTAGTTATTGAAGTTGCTTATGAAGTTCCAGGAATACAGGAGTGGCTATGGCTGAAAAAATATAATTTTTATGGTTTGCTTGCAAGTATATTACTTATTACTTTGGGTTTTCTTCTGTTTGTTTTGTAGTATTTAACAGAATGTATATTTTGTTTGTTACTTGTTTTATTAAGCACATGTTGTGTTAAGAATGTATATCCAAACCAAGACCTGAAGACATTGACATCAAATCTGATATACACTTCGGATAATAAAGGGAATCTTCATGGGAAATTCTTCTACTATATATAGTTGCAACATACTTTTATTAAAAAAATATATACCTTATGCTACCTACTGTTAACCAAGGACAACATGATAATGTATTTTGCTTTATGCTCTCAGACTCATCATGCTAGGCTTTCAATGTCTCTATTAGGATATGCATTCACATATTATTAGGTAAAAATTGTTGAGCTAATTTCTATTTCTATCTAACCAGATTGTTTCAGGTACAGAATTAAGGATGTGTTTGCATTCATATAATGAATCAGATGGCAAGGTTTTCATTAAGTGTGTATGTTCTCTTTGCTTGCCAGGCAAGCCAGAATGTGGTTCTTGTGTACTTAGAACTTTATTGTTTTATGTATATTTTCCTAAGGTTTTTATAATTATTTATCTATCTGTATGTGTTTCTACATCCCATTACACACATTTAAAGGTTGGAGGAAAACTTGACTGAGACAGTTCTCTTCTTCCAACATGTGGAATCAGGGATCCATCTCAAATTAGCAGGCTTGGTGGCAAGTGCCTTTACCGGCTGAGTCATCCTGTCAGCCTGATATGTACATTTTCTAAGATATCTTTTTTCCAGAGTGACAATGGTGCAATATAGTAAGGAGAGTAGCACTTATAGACATAGGGCATATATGTTACATTGTAAGATGGTGGACAATGAAAATCGAATAAAATATTTATATTTTATTGGTATGAACATATGCTGTGCTATCATCAATTCTGTGTAGTAATGCATACTACAAGTATGATTTTCAGGAGAGTAATTGTGTGATTAAGCACATTTTCTCTATTTCTGTAACTTCGGAATTCGATGATATAGCTCTTCAACTATACAATGGGAGACTATTGTGTCAGAGGAGAAATAAAAGTGTTTCTTCAGGAGGAAAATGCTTCATTATACCCTCTCTAACAATACTAGATAAACCGACATGTAGAGATGGAATGAGATGGGCTCATAGGTAAGTGTGCTAGCTATGCAAACTTGATCATGATTTCCATCTCCACAGGGACCATTGAAGGAGAGAAGTAAATTCTGAAGATTGTTCTCTAATATCCATATGCATACATGCATATGTACCCACACTCAAACCTCAGACACACATCACACACACACACACACACACACACACACACACACACACACACACAC
>CAJQZJ010018033.1:9788046-9820509 GCA_907164525.1 Lophiomys imhausi | reverse complement strand
ACACACACACACACACACACACACACACACACACACACACACACACAAACACACACACACATACAGAGATAGGGTGAAAGAGAGGTAAACATATATTCCAACCACAATAAATAATGATAAGCAATATTAAACAAGAGATATATGGTGTGTATACTAACATTAATGAAGACATAATCTGTAAAAATCTTTTATGAGATGCTAATAAAAACATTTAAAGAGTTGGAAAACACTGTGAGAATATATTGCATATAACAGTCTATGGCTACTTTGCAAAAGCTCACATATGGTACCTTATCCTCAAAGTAAATTCATTTATTCTATACTTTTATTTGTAATTTGAGGAAAAATGTATGTTTACTATAGGTATTCTAGGTCATTTAAAATAATTTTATGGTCTTTAGACTATTTTGTCTTTTTTTTTTGTTTTGTTTTGTTTGTTTTGTTTTTGTTTTTTCGAGACAAGGTTTCTCTGTGTAACCCTGGCTGTCCTGGACTCACTTTGTAGACCAGGCTGGCCTCAAACTCACAAAGATCCGCCTGCCTCTGCCTCCCAAGTGCTGGGATTAAAGGCATGCGCCACCACCGCCCAGCTATTTTGTCATTTTTTAAAATGACTGTATTTAAAAAAATTACTTTTTATTTCTTTTAAGATTATAATGGAACAGCAAGGCAATGATGGCACATGCCTTTACTCCTAACCATCAGGAGACAGAGGCAGACAGATATCTATGTCTTCAAAGCCAGGCCCATCTACAGAGCTAGTTCTTGGACAACCAATGATACATAAAGAAATTATGTCTCTAAAAGAGAGCAATAACAAAAAGAAAAGAAAAGAAAAAAATTATAATAGAATTGCATCATTTTCATCTTCCCTCTTTCCTTTCAAATGCTCCAATATAACCCACTTTGCTTTCTTTCAAATTAATGGCCTCTTTGTTTCATTAATTGCTCTTACATACATATGTATATATGTATACACACACACACATATATCCTGCACAGTTGGTATATTATAATTTGTAGGTATATTTTCATGCCTGGATATTTGGTAGTAGATAAACAATTGATTTGCTCTTCCCTGGGGAAGAGTATGTTTCCTTGATGCAGTGAGCTGCTATGTATTCTAAATGTTAATTAATTGCTCCCAGAGGCCTCCTTGCTCTCTGTTACTTTGCTTGTTAACCATTGTCTCTGATTGGTCGAATAAACGCTGAAGCCTGACAGAGATAGGAGGGAATAAGGTGTGCAGGCTTTTGAAGCAGAGAGAAGGATCATGGGAAGAAGAAGAAGCCAGACATGAGGAAGGAGGAAGACACAATGGGGTAAATGGAAGAAGATCATTCCACGGAAATAATATGGCATATATATATGGAGTTTTATTTGGGGAATAGAATTATAAGCTAGTTTAGTTGGGTCAAGATTGCATGATACAGGCTAAGGCTTGCTAAAATCCATCAGGTGTCTGTGTGTTTTATTTATGATGGTGGATTAAGGATTAACATTGCTGACCAAGTAACTATAATATAAATATGGCTAATAATTTAATTAGTTATTACTGCATTCCCTGCATTCCTTAGCATTCCTTCATTGACTTTCATTCTTTAGGTAAGTTTGAAGCCTTCTTACCTTTCCCCATCCATGTTAGCAAGTCGACAGGTCTCATTTTATGCAATCATATTGTTGAACCTTAAGGGAGATAGGTTCTGACATTTGTAGGACACACTATCTCACAGCAAGTTCCCTGTTTTTCTAACTCTTACTACCTATGCCCTCTTCCATAATAATCCCTGAGCCTAGATGTATCTGTTAGGAATAGGCTCTGCAACTCTACATTTTTATTGGTTGCAGTTTTCTTTAATGGTAACCTTCTGTTGCAAAAAGAAATTTCCTGGATTGATGAGGTGTAAAGACCACACTGTGGGAAGAAGTAAAAATATTTAGAACATGGTTAGAGATTATGCTGGTTTAATAAAGTCATGATTGTAGGTTCTCTTCCTAGAGCCCTAAATTCCCTAGCCCTAGGTAGTTGTATCATAGCTTGACTTTTGCTCCTTGTATTCAAATGTTAATTTCTTGTCCTTTGTCTTCCTTACTATACAAGCTGGCACTAATGTACCCCAAAATGACATTTGTAATTCTTACCTCCTCCATATTCCCTGATTGGAGAATAAATTGCTGACCCTGTGCAGAGCAGGAAGAGTTGGTCAGAGTGAGGAACACAGTATTTGAGGGTCAGGAGAGAGAAGCAGGAGGGAAAGAAAAAAGGAAGAATTCCAGAGAAGACAACACCAGCAAGTATTGGAGACTTTCAATAGTTAGAAGATAAGGACAGTAGGGCAGTAGACTAAATTTTATGGTCAACTCAGTGTTTAGCCTTGAAATCATAGTCTGCATGCATGGTTATTTGGAGAAGTTGGTGATTAAAGAGTAACTAAGCTTTGTTAACAATATGAATGACTATTAATTATTAATATTCATCAACATAGTTGGCTAGGTTTCTGATAAAGATATGAGTTCCCTCTTGTTGAGTATGTATTAAGTTCAATTAGAGAACTGTTGGTCATCTCTAAGGTATGTGGGCTGTTATTGCACTCTTAGGGTAATTATGTCATTCTGATTGTTGTTATGGTTCATATATGTCACAGCTGCACAAGATTGTTAGGAGCTTTCTCCTTGACAGCTTACATGGTGACTTATGGTACTATGGAACGACAATCATCAGGGAAGTAGGTTCCAGCTCAGAGGATTCTTAGCCCTGTGTATCACAGGCATGATGTCTTCTGTAATTGGGACTTACCTTCCATTTATAGAAGGCAACAAAGGTCAATAACAGTGGCCTGTAATGTTCTGGGTGTCTCTTAGACATCTCTGCCCAGTAACTCAAAGGAATTCCCTTGCCCTTAGGTGGTGTGTAGCTCTTCAAGGACACATTATCATTCCAGATGAGAAATATTCATTTAATCTCTACATGTATATTTATATACAGAATTACATGTGGTATGGGTATTTTAGGTAGAATCTTACTATTGTAAATTCCATTTATAATTTTTCCAGATATCATTAATGTTAATTTCCCCTCTTCTCTTTCTTCTCTGTCTGTCTACCTTCATTATTCATAATTAGATCCCACATCCATTTTTCTATTCTCATCCTAACAATCACATTTACCCTGCTATTCGATTCCTCCCTCCACTGTCCTCACTATCAAAATGGACTCCTTTTTCTTTCGTAGTGACTGTGGTTGCTCCAGGTTATGTACTTACACTTTACAATTTGGAACTATGCCATCATATGGGAGAGAATATTCATTGTTTGTCTTTTTGAGGTCTATGTTACCTCACTCAATATGATGCTTTCTAGTTCTACCCATTTACCTGCAAATTCTGTTTAGAGCTGAATAGTATTCCATAGTATATAATTACCACATTTTCATTATCCATTCATCAATTGAAAGACACTGAGATTGCTTACATTTTTTAGCTATTGTGACTTATATATGTAATTTTTTCAAACACTGGTATTTAAATAAATGTTCACTTCAAAAATATTTTGAAATAAATTGAAAATTTTAAACAAATAAATGTATAATGACAACATAGCCATTAATGAGTCTTTGTTAATGTAAAAAATAGTTCCTTTCTTCTTGCCAAGAGAATGGCTTACCACCAATTTAATCATATCCCACAAACCACATGCTTCAACTGTAGACAGACTTCTGTCCAAAAAGGACAAAACTTGGAAGCAGGTAAGTCGACAGCCTAGCTCTGCCAAGACAGGGTAGGTAAGTCCTTCATAATTCCTGCTCTACAACCAATGTCTGTCAGAGAAATGGGGCCAAATGGCTGAAGATTGATGCTGTAATGTATGGAGAGAAAACGGGAACTGTCCAGGCAGCCACTGGTATGTCATTTTTTAGTTTTGGAAGCTGCAGGCCCTGCACTTCCTATATAATCAGATATATTTATCCCTCTCAGGTCTCTGAGGTGGTTGAAGAATAGATACCTAGAGTGTCATAGTTAAATTTTGAGTTGTTTAGGAATCAAGAGGGTGTTCTGGATCTAAGAAGATATTTTTAAAATTATGAGGCAAGTTAGTATGAAAGCTGAGTTAGATATAGGACTTTAAACTCATGGAGATGGTTAGATAGTAGAATGTCAAAGTCAGGTGCCAAATACATATGGACTGGACATTGGGAATGTATGCTAAGCCATATAACTCTTATAATCATGGCCTATTTATTTCTGTTGTTTTGTATTGTATTTATAGTTATAAGAAAAAGAACCATTATTTGGACTGAAAGGGAGAGTTGTTGGGGGGAAAAATAAATACCTTAAACAAAAAAAAAAAAAAAAAAAGAAGGGAAGAGGATGGTGGGGCTGAGGGGGAGGAGGGTGGAAGGGTGGGACTGGAGGGGGGAGTAGGGAGGGGATTGTGATTGAGATGTAACTTGAAGAAATAAAAAATAAATTATTAAAAAAAAATAGTTCCTTTTTTAAAATAAATTACAAAGAATAAAAAGTGTATGACATATTTTGTTTCATTATATATTTTCATTCAAATATGTGTTGAAGAAAGTCTTCTACATGGTTTTCAGAGGCTGATTTCAGTGCTTGGATATCTGGTTTCCACCCTTTCTGAGGCACTCTCTGATTGGATAATAAAAATTGCTGATGGCAATTTAGCTGAGCAGAGAGAGAATATAAGGGCAAGACTTCCTGGGAGGAAGAGAGGAACCTTGGAATTACACAGAGGAAATGCTTTTCTCTACCAGGAGACTCAGGAGACTGGGAAGGCGACTGATGGATATTTCAGTGTGATCTCTGAAGGTATATAGCAAGCCACATGGTGAATTGAAAATAGTTGATTGGGTTACTTTATAGGAGCTAGTTGGAGGTCAGCTAAGGACTATGCGTTAAAACATTAAAAGATCTTGGTGTATTTTATTATTGGGAAAAGGATGGCCCTTGGTCTCTGGCTTTTTCACCAGGATAGGTCAGACCACCAGCTAAGGAAATCCAGACCTGTCAGGCTTAACCTAACAGGCCCGCTGGCCTTTTGCCTAATATAACAGTTTAGAGTTATTAATAAATATATTTGTTAACAATGTTTTGGTTTTAAATATATATGTAAACTGTTTAGTATACTAATTATGTACTAATTTTACATTTGTTAAATAGAATTTTTCATTATTACTTAACACATTGTTTCTTAAACATTTAAATACTTTCTGATCTTGAGATCCCTTTATATTCTCTGTGAATTGAACCAGCCTTGGAGGTGGGAACACTTGCAGACATTTTATCATTTATTACCCTTAATTGGTAGTAGATTGTGTTACCATGTGCTAGTTATACATTTTTTATTTAAATTTCCCATATTTTAGCTGAAGTCTACTAGTAAATATGCCTTTTCTTTAAAACAATTCATGTCATAGTATGAGTTCAGTTTTTCACCTTTGTCCTGCTTATAAGAGAAGTATTTGGAATTGAACATGGAGAGCTCTCCAGGCTCTGTTCATTACTCTATTCATAAGAATTTACATGTTTCCCATAAAAAAATCAGTTTCTGTTTGTACACTGAAGAATTTTTGTAAGAATTAATTGAAAATTAGTATGATGACTTCAAAAATCAATTGTAAAATATTAGCAACTAAGTTGTCTTCAAACTCAAACACATAATTATGTTATGAATAATAGTATCATTATCTCAAGACTAACAAAACCATCCTACTTATATACCCTATGATAGGAATAAGAGAGGGAACATAGCAAATTCATCCTCAACCTAAAAACCCAGTCTTTATATTTTGAAGAAAAAATTGAACAGCTGTTGAACATTTATAAACATCTAAAATTATACTTTATAAAAGTAAAATGCTAATATAAATATGCCTTTAAATTATTTAGTTATTTACTTACTTACTTACTTACTTACTTATTCACTTTATAGCCTATCTCAGTCCCCTCCCTCCTCTCCTCCAAGTCACACACTCATTTCCCTCTCCCCTTCCTGCTCCCCCTCAATTTTTTTCTCGATGAAAGAGAAGCCCCCATAGGTACCAGTACACTCTGGGACTGAGAGCATCATATTTTTCCCCACTGAGGCCACAGGAGGGAGTGCTACTAAGGAAAAGGGACCCAAAGTCAGGCAACTGAGTCAGAGATAGTCCCTGCTGCAAATGTTAGGGGACTCACATGAAGAACAACTGCACATCTACTACCTAGGGTAGGATGCATAGATTACAGTCCATGAATTTTCTTTGGTTGGTGCTTCAGTCCCTGTGAGCACCCATGAGTCCAGGTTAGTTTACTCTGTAGGTCTTCTTGTGGTGTTCTAGACCCCTCCAGTTCCCTCAATCCTTCCCCCAACTCTTCCACAAGACTCCCCAAGCTCTGCCTAATTTTAGGCTGTTTTTCTTTGCATCTGTTTCTACCAGCTGCTGTATGAAACCACTCAAAAGACAGTTACAGCAGGCTTTTGTCCACAAGCAGAGCAGAGTATCATTAATAGTGTCATGGATTGGCTCTCTCTCATGGGGTGAGTCTCAAGTTGGGCCAATCACTGGTTGGCCATTCCCTCAATCTCTGCACTACCTTTATCCCTGCACTTATTGTCAGCATGACAAATTTTTGGTCAAAGGCTATTTGGGTGGATTGGTGTCCCCCTCCCTCCACTGGAAGTCTTACATGGCTGTAAGACATGGACTCATCAAGTTCTATGTCCCCTGCTTTTAAGAGTCTCAGCTAGGCTTACCCCCATAGACCCTCAGAAGCCACCCCATTGCCAGAGTTGCCTCCCCACCTATTTCCATTAATTCTTCCAGCCCTCATCCCTTCTACCCATACCTGATATTTACTGTCCTTCCTGGCCCACTCTCTCCCTCTTTCCATCCCTCTACTTCAAATGTCTACTTTACTTCTATCTACTTCAAATGTCTACTTCACCTTCTGAATGAGATTCAATCATCTTTGTTTGAGCACTCCCTCTTCCTTATCTTCTTTGGGTCTCTGGATTGTCTCAAGGTTATCCTATACTTTGTGGCTAATATTTACTTATATTCTTACATTTTTGTATTCTGTTGGTGATGCTTGTGTTCATAGTTCCCACTTTCTTTCCTATATTTCCCATCTCTAGGACTGTCTTGGCTTGAATTTTCTTTATTGTTTCTATTTCCAATTTCAGGTCTTTTAAAAATTAAAAAAAAATTTAATATTTATTACTTCAGGTTACATCTCCATCACAGTGTCCTCTTTCCACCCCTCCCAGTCCCGCCCTCCCACCCTTTACCCCCTATCCCAACCACCCCACTCCTCTGGAGTGGAGTGTCCCTACATGACAGTCCCCCGCCACAGTTCAGCAGTCATATGAGGGTCTTGATCCATTTTATTCATTTCCTTTTCCCTTTTGATTGTGTTTTCCTGTATTTCTTTAAAAGGTTAATCCATGTTCTTCACCTGTTTGATTCAGTTTTCCTGTGTTTCTTTGAAGGATTTGTTCTCTTCTTGTAAGGACTCAATCATTTTCATAATCATGGATTTAAAGTCATTTTCTTTTTTCCTCAACTGTGTTAGGATATGCTTGCTAGTCTTGGTGTAGTAGCATAGTTGGGTTCGTGTGGTGCCATATTGCCCTGACTCTTGATTGTGGTCTTATTCTGGCCTTTGGCTATCTGGTTATCTTGGGATGATCCTGGATGTTCCTGATCCAACAGGCTTGGATGATCATGGTGAAGCTGCTCTGAATTTCCTCGTGATATAGGCTTAGTGATGGCTAGAGGAAGAGGATCCAGGCAATGGCCCTGGACTTCCTTGTGCCACAGACCTGGATTTGTCTAGGTGCAGTAGACCTGGTGAAGGCTGGTGCCTCAAGTTCCTGATGATGGCAGTTGGAGTACAGCACACAGCTGGGCTTTTCTCAGTGGATTCAGGAGAGCAGAGGATTTCTGGGTAGGTGAACTAACCTGGGTGCCCCAGGCGCCACTGGCCTTGAGGTTGCTAGTGGAGTAGTGGCCCAACACTGGAGCTCAGGAAGATAGCAAACAGTTCAGGGCAGGTGGGGGTGCTCCCATGTCTGGGTGGAATGGAGATCTGGGGTGGGATCTGGGGAAGGAACTAACCTGGATTTCCTTATGCAGCAGGCTTGGTGAGGGCCAGTGGCACAGGGTCCAGACAGTGGTGCTTGGGGTACAGCACACATTTCAGAGCACTTATGCGTGCCCCAGGGAATTCATGGAGTAGGAGACCAGAGCTGGATGCCACAGGTGACACTGGGCATGTGGGTGCCAAAGGGGCAATGCTGGACTTTGGAAGAACAGCACACAGGCTCAGGGGAGTTGGGTGTGCTCCTAGAGTGTCTCTACCTGGAGGCTATTTGGACTCACTTGAGGGTTTGATGTTAGCCATTCTAACAGTGTAAGATGGAATGGAAGAATCATTTGATTTATATTTGCCTGATGACTAAGGACATTTGAACATTTCTTGAAGTGATTATCAGCGATTACAGATTTCTCTGCTGAGAATTCCCTATTTTTTAATTGCATTATTTGGTTTGTTGTTATTTAATTTGAATTCTTTGTATATTTTGTATATTAGCAATCTGTCGGTTATAGGGTTAGTATAGATCTTTTCCTACTCTCTTAGCTGCCTTTTTGTCCTATTGACAGTATCCTTTGCCCTACAGAAGATTTTCAGTTTCATGAGGTCCCATTTGTTAATTGTTGATCTTAGGGCATGAACTGTTAGTGTTCTGTTCAGGAAGTTGTCTTCTGTACCAAAATATTTAAGGTTATTCCTCACTCTCTTCTATTACATTTAGTGTATGTGGATTTACATTGAGGTCTTTGATCTCCTTGGATTTGAGTTTTGTGCAGAGTGATATATTTGGATCTATTTCTATTCTTTTACATGGAAACATCTAGTTAGACCAAAACAATTTGTTGAAGATGGTTTCTTTTTTTTTTCTCTTTTCTTTTTTTTTTTTCCATTGCATGGTTTTGGCTTCTTTGTTAAAAATCAAGTGTTCATTGGTGTGGGTTTATTTCTGGGTCGTTGATTCTAGTCCATTGATCAATCTGTCTGTTTTTATGCAAAAACTATACAATTTTTATTACTATTGCTCTGTAGTAACAGCTTCTTCTTCTTCTTTTTTTTTTTAAACAGAATTGTTTTAGGTATCCTGGGATTTTTATTTTTCCATATGAAGTTGAGAGTTGTTTTTTCAAGGTTTATAAAGAATTTGAATGAACTTTTATGGAAATTGGAGTTATTCTGTAAATTGCTTTTGGTAAAATGGCCATTTTTATGATGTTACTCCTACAGATCCATGAGCAAAAGAGATCATTCCATCTTCTGATATTTTCTTCAATTTCTTTCTTCAGGGACACGAAATTGTCATCTAGGACCTTCACTTACTTGGTTAGAGTTACCTCCAGGTATTTAAATTATTTGTGGCTATTGTGAAGGGTGCTTTTGCCCTATTTTTTTTTCAGCTTATTTATAGTATGTATAAAGGAAGGCTACAAATTTTGGGGAGTTAATTTTGTATCCAGTCTTTTTGCTGATTTTTTTTTTATCAGCTGTAGCAGTTCTCTGATAGAATTTTTGGGGAATGTAATCTCCAATATATATATTGACTTCTTCCTTTCCAAATTATATTCCCTTGATCTTGTTTAGTTGTCTGATTGCTCTGGCTAGAACTTCAAGTGCTATACTGAATAGATATATAGAGAGAATGCAGCCTTGTCTTATTGCTGATTTCAGTGGAATTGCTTTATGTTTCTCTCTATTCATTTGATATTGTCTATTGGCTTGCTGTATATTGCCTTTATTATGTTCAGGTATGAGCCTCGTATCCCTAATCTCTCCAAGACTTATAACATGAAGCAGTGTCAGATTTTGCCAAAGCATTTTCAGCATCTAATGAGATAATCATGTGTTTTTTGTTTGTTTTTAATTTTTTTTGTCTTTCAGTTTGCTTATAAGGTGGATTACATTTTTTTTTTTTGGTATATTGAACCATCCCTGAGATGAAGCCTACTTGATCATGGTGGATGATATTTTCTATGTGTTCTTGGATTTGGTTGCAAGTATTTTATTGAATATTTTTGCATCAATGTTCATAAGGGAAATTTATCTGATATTTTCTTTCTTTAATGAGTCTTTGTGTTGTTTAGGTATCATGGTGACTGTGGCCTCTTAGAATGAGTTTGTCAATATTCCCTCTGTTTCTGTTTAATGGAATACTTTCAGTAGTAATAGAACTAGCTCTTCTTTGAAAGTCTGGTAGAATTCTGCACTAAAGCCATCTGGCTCTAGGCTTTTTGTTTGTTTGTTTGCTTGCTTGTTTGTTTGTTTGTTTGGAAGATGTTAATGACTGCTTCTATTTTCTTAGGGGTTATATGAACATTTAACTTTTTTCTTGATTTTGATTTAAGATTGGTAAATTGTATCTGTCAAGAAAATTGTCCAATTCTTCTAGATTTTCCAATTTTGTGGAGTATAGTCTTTGAAGTAAGATCGAATAACTCTTTGGTTTTCCTCAATGTCTGTTGTTATGCCTCCTTTCCATTTCTGATTTTGTTAGTTTGGATACTCTCTATCTTATAGTTAGTTTGATTAAGTGTTTGTCCATCTTGTTGATTTTATCAAAGAACTATCTTGTTGTATTGTTCCCTTTGTTTCTATATGGTCCATGAGTTGCTCAGAAGAAAGTGTATTATTTTCGTTTGGGTGAAATATTCTCTAGATATCTGTTAGGTCCATTTGACTCATAATGTTGGTTAGTCTCATTATGTCTCTACTTAGATTCTATCTGGATGATCTACCCTTTGTTGAGAGTGGAGTGGTGAAATCTCTCATGATAAATGTACGAGGTTCCAAGTGAAATTTGACCTTTACTAATTTTTTTTCTTACAAATGTTGTTGCCCTTGGATTTGGGGCATATATGTTCAGAATTGAGATGTCATCTTGTTAGATTTTTCCTTTGATGAGTTTGAAGTTTCTCTCCCTATCTCTTGATTAATTTTGGTTGAAGTTCTATTTTGCTAGATATTAGAACAGCTACTCCAGTTTGCTTCTTGGGTTCATTTTCTCAGAAAACATTTCTGAGATAATGTTTATATGTTTCACTGAGGTCTTCTTCTTGTTTGCAGCAGAATGAAGCCTCCTATTTTCAAATCTATTTTGTTAGCCTGTGTCTGTTTATTGGGGGACTGAGTCCATTTGAGAGATATTAATGATCAATAATTGTTAATTCCTGTTATTTTGATCACAGTAGTTGTAGTGTGTGTGTGTGTGTGTGTGTGTGTGTGTGTGTGTGTGTGTGTGTGTGTGTTTCACTTCTTTTGATTTTTTTTGGTTTGGGTTTTTTTTTTTAATTTCTCCTGTTTTCTTGGGTGTTGTCAACCTCCTTTGCTTGGATATGTTGATAGATCTTGTAAAATTTTGTATTGTGGTGGAATATCCTGCTTTATCTGTCTATGATAATTAAAACTTTGCTGGGTATACTACTCTGGCTGACATCTGTAGTCTCTTATAATATGTAATATATCTGTTCAGGCCCTTCTCACTTTTAGAATCAGGTATGATTCTAATACATCTGCATTTATATGTAACTTCATAATTTTCCCTTGCAGCTTTTAATATTTTTCCCTTGTTCTTTACATAGTTTTTTTTATTATTATGTGGTGGGAGGATATTATTTTTGTTTTTGTTTTGTTTGGTCTAATCAATTTGATATCCAATAAGCATCTTGTATGTTTATATGCATCACTTTCTTTAGGTTGGAGAAGTTTTCTTCTGTTATTTTGTTGAAAAATTTTTGGGCCTTGGACTGGGAATCTACTTTATCTATTCTTTATTCTTAGGTTTTGTCTTTTCATAGTGTCCCAGATTTCCTGGGTGGTTTGCATCAAGAACATTTTAGAGGTAACATTTTCTTTGACTGGTATATTAATTTCTTCAAGCATATCTTTTATGCCTTCAATTCTCTTTTCCATCTCTTAAATTCTATATTGGTGATGTTTGTGTCTATAGTTCATGTTCTCTTCATAGGTTTTTCATATTCTAGAATTTCCTCAATTTGCTTTTTCTTTATTGCTTCTATTTCCGTTTTCAGGTCTTGAACAATTTTATTTATTTTCTTCACCTGCTTTATTGTATTTTTCTGTATTTATATAAAGGATTCAATCAGTTCCTTTATAAAGGACTCTACCATCTTCATAAGATTGGATGTAAGGTCATCTTCTTGTGGTTCAGCTGTGTTATGATATCCATGTCTTGCTGTAGTACAGCTGGGCTCTAGTGGTGGTATACTTCCCTGGCTCTTGCTGATTGTGTCCTTACATTGGCCTTTAACGATCTGATTGCCCTTGGTGTTTGATCGATGTTCCTGAGGCCCATAGGATTCCTTAGGGAGTCAGTCAGAGCCTTGGCAAGAGGCTTAGGTTGCAACACACTGCTCACCTCTGCGGACTGTGTGCCAAGTGGACATGACTGTTCTTGGACACCTTCAGGCCTCCTCAGGAAGGCAGATGGTAGAGATGTAGAGCTTGGGGAGCTAGGGGACACAGCATAAAGCTCATGTCTGTTGGGTGCTCCCCAGCTAGAGTAGGCAGGCAGGCAATGGCAGGAACCAGGAGTTGTGCGGGTTGGGGTTCTAACATGAATGATCCTGTCCCCACTCTCATACTCTGCTTCCTCTGGAAGGTGATGAACATAGGTGGGACAGTGTGTAGCTGACTTCTGTTGGCTGTGTACCAGGGGGACCAGGCATGCAGGGGAATGGTGGGAAAATTTCTAATCTGGATGTTCCTGGAGCCCTGCAAATCTCCTCTGATATGCATGTGATAGAACTCAGGTAACAGCATGCAGTGAACTCACGGGACAGCTAGCAGATAAATTCTTATAATATAAATGAGTTAAATTTTGATTACAGATATTGAATAATTACTTGATACTTTCTGAATATATTTTATAAGAGTCTAACCTAAAGAAACATCCAATTCTACTTCAAGATTTCATTAAAGTGGTTAGGCTTTAATCTAAGATAAAGCAAATTCCATCATGTGGCTTAAATTCACCTAATCTGTAATGAAATTGAAATACTAAAGGTGTCATCGACATTCTGACATATTTCAAGTAGCTCATAAATAATCTTGAATCTGTATTTGTTTTAAACAATGGTTTATAAATATTGGCTATTCAATAGTTTATATTGTATGGTATCTTGAACTGCTATTTTAGAAAGTAAGTATTTAAATAATTGTACTAACAGATATTTTTCACGCTGTGGACCATGGAACTAAAGATAATATATGAATGAGAGATCTTGCTATGATCTTGCTAATTGAAGACATCCTTAAAACTTGTGCATGAAATGAAAAACTGTGGATTAATATTAACAGGATGAATTTCCTTTCAGTTAATGAATTTCCATACAATTTGAATACTGTGAAAAATTTGGAGAGGCTTTGATAGTTTTCCATAGTACATTTTTACATTTCCAATTAATAGAAATGGATCAGTGACTCAGCATTAGTTCAAAGAGGCATTAAATTTCTATGCAAATAAAAAAGCAAGCAGTAAAATTTTAAATGCTCAGACCAAAAAATTTGAACATGACTATCCAGCACAAGGAACTTTTCCAACTTCAGCAGAACCAGGTATTGTGGGTCATGTCCAGGCCGGGCGGTGGTGGTGCACGCCTTTAATCCCAGCACTTGGGAGGCAGAGGCAGGCGGATCTTTGCGAGTTCGAGGCCAGCCTGGTCTACAAAGTGAGTCCAGGACAGCCAGGGCTACACAAAGAAACCCTGTCTCGAAAAACCTAAAAAAAAAAAAAAAAAAAAAAAAAGTCCATTACTTTTAAGTTAGAGGCAGAGAGATTGATGGAAGTTCAAGGCTAGCTAGGGTATAACATGAATTCCATGCAAACTTCAGCTATATAATGCTATCTAATCAAAACACAAAATTAGTCAATAAGAGTAAACAACAACAAACATGAACAATATTGTAATATAAATGTATAATTTTAAAATGTCCTACTTTTCATATTTACCTTCTACCTTTCAATATTTTTTTCTTTATTTCTTCAAGTTACATCTCAATCGCAATCTCCTCCCTATTCTCCCCTCCAGTCTCACCCTCCCACCCTCAACCTCCCATCCTCTTCCCCTTTTTTTTAAGTTTAAGGTGTATCTTATTTCCCCCTACAGTTTCCCCTTTCAGTCCAACAAATGGCTCTTTCTCTTATAATAATAAATACAATACAGTACAACAGAGGTAAATAGGCCACAGTTATGAGGGTTATATGGCTTAACTTACATTCCCAATGTCCAGTCCATATGTATTTGGTACCTGACTTTAACATTCTACTATCTAACCATCTCCATGAGTTTAAAGTTTATATCTGACTCAGCTTTCATACTAACTTGCCTCACAATTTTAAAAACATCTTCTTAGATCCAGAACACCCTCTTCATTCCTAAACAATTCAAAATTTAAATATGAGACTCTAGCTATCTATTCTTCAACCACCTAAGAGACCTGAGATGTATAAATATATCTGATTTTATAGGAAGTACAGAGCCTGCAGCTTCCCAAACTAAGAAATGACATACCAGTGGCTGCCTGGATAATTCCCATTTTCTCTCCATACATTACAGCATCGATCTTCAGTCGTTTGGCCCCTTTTCTCTGACAGACATTGATTGTAGAGCTGGGGTAATGAAGGACTCGCCTACCCTGTCTTGGCAGAGTCAGGCTGTCAACTTACCTGTTTCCAAATTTTGTCCTTTTTGGACAGCATTCTGTCTACAGTTGGAGCAAGGGGCTTTTCCTACCAAGAGATAGGCTTGCGACTAATTCAATCATCTCCCACTGGAGATTCTTCAATGCTCATCTTCTACTTGGAGGAGAATACGGGGTGCTATCAGGACTTGATATGTCGCCATATAAAAAAAAATCTAAAGTTACGAAAACATCTTTGAATGCCATATTCTGCAGATCTCTTGAGGTTTTTGAAGAGGCCCTATCTATCTCTTATGTTAGGATAAGCAGATGTTGCTTGTCTCTTAGCAGCTTTATTTCTGATTAGCTTAGAAAATAACTATAATGGCTGTCATAGTACCTAAAAAAATGTCTGGCTTGCATAATTATTAGTTTGAATGTCTTAATTATCCTAAACAGTTTATAACACTTAGTAGTAAAAGGCAGAAACATCACATTTCATTTTTATTTCTTTACCTCCTATCCATTCCATCCCATTTCTTTGGGGTGAGGTATCCTTATATAACAGTCTCTCATCTCAGTTGAGAGGTCATATGAGGACCAAGAGCCTCCTCATTCATTGGGGGTCTACTAGGCAGTACCACCAGTGAAAAGTTTCTCATTGTCCAGGAGAGAGAACTAAAAAACAAACAAACAAATAAGCAGAAAAACAAATAAAAGACAATAAAAATAGAAAAAAATATATAAAAAATAAGTAAAAAATAAAAAATAAAAAGTCTATGTCCAAGTTCTCTTGGTTTGTTAGTTTTAGTATCGATATCCTCCACTATATAGCTAAAATCCTACTATAAGTGAATACATGCCATATGCATCCTTCTGAGTCTGGGTTAGCTCACCCAGGATGAGCTTTTCTAGTTCCAACCATTTGGCTGCAAATTGCATAATTTCATTGTTCCTGATAGCTGAATAATATTCCATTGTGTAGATGTACCACAGTTTTTTAACCCATTCTTTGATTGAGGGACATCTGGGTTGTTTCCAGTTTCTAGCTATTACAAATAAGGCTGCTATGAACATAGATGAGGAAACTTCCTTATGATTCCATGAAGAGGCATTTGGGTGTGTATACCTAGAAGTGGTATGGCTGGGTCCTGAGGCAAAACGATTCCAAGTTTTCTAAGATATCACCAGACTGACCTCCATAGTAGTTGCACAATCCTGCACTCCCACCAGCAATGGAGTAGTGTACCCCTTTCTCCACACCCTCGCCAGCATGTGCTGTCATTTGAGTTTTTGACCTTAGCCATTCTGACAGGTGTGAGATGGAATCTCAGCGTCTTCTTGAGTAGCATTTCTCTGATGGTTAAGGATGTTGAGCATTTCTTCAAGTGTCTCTCAGCCATTAGGGATTCCTACTTTGTTAATTCTCTATATATCTCTGTCCCCCATATTTTGATTGGATTATTTGGTTTCTTGGCATTTAATTTCTTGAGTTCTTTGTAGATTTTGGATAATAGCCCTCTATCAGATGTGGGGTTGGTGAAGATTTTCTCCTAGTCTGTAGGCTGCCATTTTGTTCGAATGACAGTGTCTTTTGCCTTACAGAAGTTTCTCAGTTTCATGAGGTCCCATTTATTGATTGTTGATCTCAGGTCCTGAGCTGTTGATGTTCTGTTCAGGAAGTTGTCGCCTGTGCCAATTAGTTTGAGGGTTTCTCCCACTTTTCCTTCTAGTATCTTTAGTGTGGCCAGCCTTATGTTAAGGTCTTTCATCCACTTGGACTTATGTTTTGTACAAGGTGATAAGTATGGGTCTAATTTTATTCTTTTACAAGTGGACATCCAGTTGGACCAGCACCATTTGTGGAAGATGCTGTCCTTCTTCCATTGTGCCGTTTTGGCTTCTTTGTCAAAAATTAGGTGGCCATAAGTGTATGGGTCTATTTCAGGATCTTCAATTCGATTCCATTGATCTACTGGTCTGTTTTTATACCAATACCATGCTGTTTTTAAAACTATTGCTCTGTAGTACAGCTTGAAATCTGGGATGGTGATACTTCCAGATGTTTTTTTTATTGTACAGGATTGATTTAGCTATTCTAGGCTTTTTGTTGTTCCATATGAAATTGAGAATAGCTCTTTCCAAGTCTATAAAAAATTGTGTTGGTATTTTGATTGGAATTGCATTGAATCTATATATTGCTTTTGGTTGGATGGCCATTTTTATTATGTTGATCCTACCTATCCATGAGCATGGGAGATCTTTCCATCTTCTAAAGGCTTCTTCCATTTCTTTCTTCAAGGGCTTGAAGTTCTTGTTGTACAGGTCCTTTACTTGCTTGGTTAGAGTTACCCCAGGTATTTTATGTTGTTTGTGGCTATTGTGAAGGGGGATGTTTCCCTGATTTTTTTCTCAGCCCATTTCTTTTTGTACAAAGAAGGACTTCTGATTTTTTGGATTAATTTTGTATCCAGCCACTTTGCTGAAAGTGTTTATCAGCTGTAAGAGTTCTCTGGTAGAATTTTTGGGGTTGCTTATGTATACTATCATATCATCTGCAAATAGGGATAATTTGACTTCTTTGTTTCCAATATTTATCCCCTTGATCTCATTTAGTTGTCTTATTGCTCTAGCAAGAACTTCAAGTACTATATTGAAGAGTTATTGTGAAAGTGGGCATTCTTGTCTTGTCCCTGAGTTTAGAGGAAATTCTTCAATTTTCTCTCCATTTAATTTGATGTTGCCCACTGGCCTGCTGTATATTGCCTTTATTATTTCTAAGTATGGTCCTTGTATGCCCGTTCTCTCCATAACTTTTAGCAAGAAGGTGTGTTGGATTTTGTCAAATGCTTTTTCTGCATCTAGTGAGATTGTCATGTGGTTTTTGCTATCATCTTCTTTATATGGTGAACGACGTTGATAGACTTTCATATGTTTAAACACCCCTGCATTCCTGGGATGAAGCCTATTTTATCATGGTGTGTGTAGTTTTGATGTGTTCTTGAATTCGGTTTGCTACTATTTTATTAAGTATTTTTGCATCTATGTTCATGAGGGAGATTGGTTTGAAGTTCTCTTTCTTTGTTGGGTCTTTGTGTGGTTTAGGAATCAGGGTGACTGTGGCCTCATAGAATGAGTTTGGCAATGTTCTTTCAGATTTTATTTTGTGAAAGAGTTTGAAAAGTATTGATGTTAGCTCCTCTTTGAAAGTCCGGTAGAATTCCGTGCTAAAGCCATCTGGCCCTGGGCTTTTTTTGGTTGGGAGGTTTTTAATGACTGCTTCTATTTCCTTAAGGATTATAGGGCTGTTTAATCTGTTAATCTGATCTTGATTTAGCTTCGGTAGGTGGAATCTATCAAGAAAATTTTGCATTTCACTTAAGTTTTCAAATTTGGTGGAGTATAGATTTTTAAAGTAGGATCCAAATATTCTCTGGATTTCCTCAATGTCTGTCGTTATTTCTCTGTTTTCTTTTCTGATTTTGTTGATTTGGGTTTTCTCCCTCTGTCTTTTAGTTAATTTGGCTAAGGGTCTGTCTATTTTGTTGATTTTCTCAAAGAACCAACTCTTGGTTTCATTGATTCTTTGTATAGTTCTTTTTGTTTCTAAGTTGTTGATTTCAGCCCTAAGTTTGATGATCTCCTGCCTTCTGCTCCTCTTGGGAGTGTTTCCTTCTTTTTTTTCCAATTCACCCAGTTTAGCTGTTAATTCGCTAATGTGTCACAATTTTCTTTTTGAAGGCACTTAGTGCTATGAACTTTCCTCGTAGCACAGCTTTCATTGTGTCCCATAGGTTTGGGTATGTTGTGTCTTCATTTTCGTTGGATTTTAAGAAGTCTTTGATTTCCTTCTTTATTTCTTCCCTGACCCAGTGTTCCTCTACTAAAGAGTTGTTCAATTTCCATGTGTGTGTAGTCTTTCTGTTGATTCTTTTGCTATTGAAATCCAGCTTTATTCCATGGTGGTCTGATAAGATACGAATGGTTATTTCAATTTTCTTGTTTCTGTTGAGGCTATCTTTGTGTCCAACTATATGGTCGATTTTGGTGAAGGTTCCATGAGGTGCTTAGAAGAAGGTGTATTCTTTTGTGTTTGGGTGAAACGTTCTGTAGATATCTGTTAGGTCCATTTGGTTCATGATCTCTGTTTGACTCATTATTTCTCTGTTTGGCTTCTGTCTTGATGATCTGTCTGTAGTTGTGAATGTGGTGTTGAAGTCTCCCCCTCTTAAAGTGTTTGGATCGATGTGCGATTTAAGTTTTAGAAGCGTTTGTTTTATAAATGTAGGTGGTTTGTATTTGGGGCATAGTTGTTCAATATTGAGATGTCCTCTTGGTGGATATTTCCTGTAATGCCCTTCTCTTTATTTTTTTATTAACCTCAATTGGAAGTCTATTTTGTTTGATATTAGGGTGGCTACTCCAGCTTGTTTCCTGGGTCCATTTGCTTGGAAAACCTTTTCCCAGCCCTTTACTCTGAGATAGTGTTTATCTTCAATAGTGAGATATGTTTCTTGAATGAAGGAAAAAGATGGTTCTAGTTTGTGGATCCAGTCTGTAAGTCTGTGTATTTTTATTGGCGATTTGAGTCCATTGATGTTGATGGATATTAGTGACCAAGGGTTGTTAATTCCCATTATTTTGGTATATTTCCTCTGTTTTCTTGGGTGTAGTTATCTTCTCTGTGTTGGAATTTTCCTTCTAGGATCTTCTGTAGGGCTGGGTTTGTGGGTAGATATTGTTTAAACTTGATTTTGTCATGGAATATCTTGTTTTCTCCTTCTATGTTGATAGAGAGTTTTGCTGGGTATAGTAGTCTGGCTGGGCACCTATGATCTCTCAGGACTTGTAGTATATCTGACCAGGCCCTTCTAGCTTTTAAAGTTTCTGAGGAGAACTCAGGTGTAATTCTGATGGCTCTGCCATTGTATGTGACTTGGCCTTTTTCTCTTACAGCTTTTAATATCCTTTCTTTGTTCTCTACATTTGGAGTTTCTATTATAATGTGGCGAGAGGAGTTTCTTTTCTGATTTAATCTGTTTGATGTTCTGTAAGCCTCTTGGATTTTTACTGGCATCTCTTTCTTTAGGTTTGGGAAGTTTTCTTCTATGATTTTGTTGAAGATATTTCCTGGACCATGGATTCTGGAGTCTTCTCTTTCCTCTATGCCTATAGTTCTTAAGTCATGTCTTTTCATTGAGTCCTTGATTTCTTGGATATTGTGGTTGAGAGATTTTTTAGCTTTCTCATTTTCTTTGGATGTTGTATTGATTTCTTCCATAGAATTTTTCATGCCTGAGATCCTGCCTTCCATCTCTTGAATCCTGCTTTTGGTACTCAAATCTATAGTTGCTGTTCTCTCCCCTTGAGTCTCCATTTCCATTTTTAACTTCTTGTGTGATGTTATTTTCATTTCTTGAGTGATGTTATTTGTTTTGTACATTTCCTGATCCAGTTTGCTTTCTTTGCCTGGAAGTCTGCAATTGCCCTCTCTTTTTCTTATTCAAGTTGACTCATCTTGTTCTGAAGTTCTCTAATGGTGTTTTCCATCATTTTCATATGTGCAATTTTAGCTTCTTTGAATTCCTTCATAGATTTAAGTTCTTCTTGAAGGGACTCTATCACTTTCCATAATGTAGAATTGTCATCGTTTTCATGTGTTTCAACTGTGGTGAGGTGGTTCGTGGTTCGGGCTGGATGGAATAGCGTTGGTTTCTTTTGTTGGATTCATTTCGCTGTTTTTTTTTTTTTTTTTGGCTGGGGCCTCTGGCCAGGTGGAATTTTTTAGCTGTCTTCTGGACTTGGGTGCAAAGGGGGCGCTTTGGTGTAGGAGTTGAGTTGCCTTACTCCACCCCTATAAGGTGAGTCATTCAGCCCCGCCTCCTAGGTGGAGACCTAACTAATCCAGGGGATGGCACTGTGTACAAGTAAGCTCTAGTTCCCCGCCAAAAGGCCCGGTAATGGTAAAAAAGTCCGATATACAACAGTTTCAAATACCTCACAGTTTGCCTGGGGTTGGCTTCTGTGGTGGGTAAATCTGCCTTCACCCCCAATAGCCTTGCCATTCCCACAGCCTGGAAACTGGCCAGTGACGTCACCACAGTGGGTTGCAATCTGCAGCCTGAAGGCTCCTTACAGCTGAGCTGTGCTCACTTCCAAGGGTCGCAACCTTTCGCCAGATAGCTGGATAGTCTGTGAGAAACGTTGGGGTGCCCAGCAGGGTGGAGATTATCTCTGCGTGGGGTCTGAATCTGTCCACTGGGTATTAGATTGGAACTCTCCTGTTGGGGTGGGGGGATCCCGATTCCCAGATTCAGCAGCTTCCTTGCGTGTCCGAGAGTGAGAGGGAGCGTTCTGCCCAGGGGCCCCCAGTGGTCCCTGGGTAGTTGGGTGAGATCCAGAGGGGTCGAGCCATTTGTACAACGTCCTGCAACACTCACTGCCCTGTGACTGTTAACCCTGAAATCAAAATAAGTCCTTGCAGGCTGCTGCCATCTTGGATCCCCTCTCAATATTTTATTTATCAAGAATTATCACATATGTAGTCATGGAGTAATCAACAATTTTCCATCACTTTGAAATAAATAGTCATGTTGAATATATTATTTAAAACACAACTGATTTTTTTCTAAAGTATATTTACAATATTCTGTTCACAATAGCCAGGAAACAGGAGTATCTTAAGTATTCATCTCTGGAAGGATGTATTTAAAACAGTAATACATATGCTCAGAGGATATATATATATATACACACATATATATATATATATATATATATATATATACACACCCATACATATATGTGTGTGCGCTATTTCTAGTTCCTATAACAACAAAGATGGAAATGGCAATTATGACATGTGCAAAACATTAGAAAATATAAGTTAAATGTTTCTTTTCTCACTCTCATGTCAAATCTAAAGAAGATGATCTCATGGAAGTCAACAGAAGAGTAGTTGTTATGATGAGTCTGAAAGAAAAAGTGTTAGTGAGAGAGACTAGGTTATAATTAGCATAGAAAGTTCTGATATGGTATGGCAGAATAGCTTGGTTATGGCTTGTTAATCTAGTATATATTTCAAATACATATAAGAAAGTATTTTAAACATTTTCACTGGAAGAAAATAATAAATATTTGAAGAGACAGATATATGGAATCTGATGTGTTAAAATTTTCACATGTTCCCTCTGAATTGGGTATACATCTTATGTTTTGTATATAAATTAAAATGAATTTCATAAAATAACATTGATATATAATTAACTTATGTGACTTCTTAATATGGGAACAAGATTAAAATTATTGTGTCATAGTGCATATTGCATTAATCCATACAGAGTGCTCAGCTTTGATGATATTAGCAAGACTCATAGAAATAAAATATAACAGTACTAAATGAAAGCAGAATAGTTTATAAAGCACAAATATGCTACAAGAAGAACTGGCTGTGATTTTTTTTTTTTTTTACTATGCTCTACAAGATCACAGCTGTGTCTTCAGTAGATAGGTCATATTTTACACATGTATCTGATATAGTATGTTTCATATATATATATGAGATTATATAATCCATTAATATATACACAATTATACTATTCATCAGAATATAACTTATTTGATCATTTTGATGGTTTGATAATTATTTTGCAAGTTCTATTAAGCTTATTAAAACTGTCATTTAGAGATGGTAAAAGAATGTTTTAATGCTTCTTATATTTTGGACACTTGTTGTTCTCAGAAACCCCTATTCTCCATGTCTTTGCTGATAATAATTGAGTAGAAGTTGTCACTAGGCAGTGCGGTTCCATTAAATTTACTTCCGGAGTGTGATAGCATCTTGTTGCTAGATGAGAACTGACTGTCAGTTGGTTGAAAGACCTTCTTCATTTTTCAAATGTGCTCTTCTGAGAAAAAGATGGTTATCTAGTTGTTAGAAAACTTCCAGTGATATTTTCGCTTGGATACAGTGTTAGCACTTTCCATTGTCTAGATATTTTTAATTTTTATAAACCTCCTTTTATGTGAATGAATTCCACAAATTTATATATTTGTCTCATAGAGTGTGCCCTGTTGATTCTTGACTCTAAACAGGGCTTTTTCAATTCTTACATATATTTAAAATAATGCAATTGGGATTCCCTAAAGAGTTCTTACATTCTCAGTAAAGGCATTCTTCTGTTGATGTAACTTATGAAAGATATGAGTTGTACTCATCAACAGTGTGGTTAATCAATTTTAATTCCTCTAGCAACAAACAAAATGTCAGTTATGATAATGGTATTGCTTGAAGTACAAATTCACTTCATATCTTCTTTTGAAGTCTCTTAGTAATTTTTTAATTGCTAATTTTATTAATTGTATTAAATTACTAATACAATTGTGTATTGTTGTTTAGTACATTCACAAAGAGGAAAGTGTGTCTCCATGACACCCCCTTATATCTTAATAATGCATCTTTGTGGTAATTCACACAAGCAAATGAATTATAAAGAGGGAAGTTGTTGGTCATTGAAAGGGTCTCCAATCCTAAAATAAAATTGAAACAAAATGAAATGAAACACTAAGAGAAATAGACTGTACAAATGTTGACATTGTTATTAAGAAATACCTGATTTCTAGTTATAAAATCTTAGTAATGGAAAACTTGTGAGCAATTTCTTCTGAAGTAACATCTTCTGATGAAGATGTTCTAGGATGGTAGGCACTACTAAGATGCCCCATTATGAGCTCCTAGAAATGATTCACAGCACTAAAAATATAACATGAATGGTTCATAGAACTTTTCTGAGGATTGCTGATCTTTCTCTCCGTGTTGTATATGGCAACTGATATGGAATTCTGGACTCCTATCAGAACTCTTTGCATAATGAGCTTTCTCTATCAATACCCTACTTTTTTTTTTCTCACAGTCAAGATGATTTTTCTGTTTCTTTTCCCCTTTTCTTTTCATCTTTCTTTTCTTTTTAAATTTTGATATCAAGTAGAAAAATATTCTTTCCACGTTGTGACTTTTTACCTAACAGAAGAAAAAGATGACAAGAGGGTGACATCATTGAAGATTTCTCTTAATTTATTCAGCAGTGTTGGTCCATGAATGACTATTTGAGTTACAGTGGGAAGATCAGAGCAGTAAAATTTCCCTCTCCTTAACCTCTGTCATTTAAATTTTCTCTGCTGCTTTGTTGATTTTTTAATTCAAATGATACATTCATGGTTCTTAAGAAGTTTAACATTATCTATCTCTCTCATTTTTAGCTTATTTATGCATGTATTCTTCTCTGTATATAGATTCTCCTCTGGATTCTTTGAGGCATAGCATCCCTCTTCTTCTTGAATTCATTATGTAATTCAGCCCAGTAGCAAACTTGTGATCCTCCTACATCACCTTCTATCTTCTGGGATCACAGGATTAAACCACAGTTTTTATTGAAACTGAAATTTAACTAATTATTGTAGTTATTAGTAAGAATAAACTGTAAGATTAAGCTGGTGGAGCAGTCAGCGGCTTGGCAGAGGAGCGGATGGCCTGACCAGAGTGCTTTAACTGGTTGCTTGATTTGTCCTGGGGAAAGAGCCCTGGGACCAAGGTTGGCCTACACCACCTGTAACCTAAACTCTGTTAATTAATATAAGTTGTTATATTAGGCCGGTAGAATTACCAGCAGCTTTGTGGAAGATCCGCCTAGGTTCAAGGGGAGTCCTGGAGTCAGAGAGTTTGACGGCCCAGGACTGCTTGGACTGAGGCCTATAAATTGCTACACTGCTTTCCTCAATAATTAAATATACCAAGACCTTTTTATGTTTTAACGCTTAGTCCTTAGTTGGGCAGACTATCAATTAGCTACTCTAAATTAACCTGGATCACCTAATCCCAAACCACCATGTGCCTGTGATTACCCTCCAGCTTTCTCAAAAACGACTATCTCCTTCTGTATCTCCCAGCAGAAAGGGATATTCTGTCTCTATAGTGCAGAGTTCCTGTTCTAATCTCAGGAAGTCCCACCTTCCTTTACTCTCTCTGCCCATCTAATTGGCCATCAGCGACTTTTATTAACCAATCAAGAGAATGCCTCAGAAGGTGTGGTAACCAGATCTCAACATTGAAATAAGCCTATTAGAAGCAATGTTATTAGATTTTCCTCAACAGTTTATCATATTATTATTCCATAAATTTTATATGGAAAGAATAACCAAAAAGTGAAAAAATAAAGCTCAAGAAGAAAATCTATTTAAAATAGCTTTTACTGATGTAATGCTTAGTGTTATGTTCCTAATTTTGCCTAGAAACAGAAAAGTCTCAAGTAATTGTAGTTTTTCCTGTTTACTGTATCAGGTACTTTGCATGTATTATCAAACCACTGTGACAAAAATGGAACTGAATTTTTTCTCTCAAGCTATTCCCCTACTCCATTATTAGAAGTGGAAATTCATCTTGTAAACCAAACATTTATAATTAATTTTCTGTGAGGCAGAGAGATATCTTTATTTTAACATAAAATATAGGGTGAAAAGTGTTGAAATGTCTAATTATAGTGATTACTTAAAATGAAGCAAACCAGATTGTCATAAAGGACTCAGGATCTCATATATATTGTAAATATTTCAATACATATATATATATATATAATTATATATATATAAATTTTTAATACATATATATGTATTGAGTATATATAGTGAGTATATAATGAATATATACATATATTCCCTTTCTTTCAGAATATGAAAATTGGATTTAATGGCTAGCTTTTTATGATGAAGAAAGGATAAGTTTTCATATTTAAATATGCAAATTATATAGATAAAATGAAGCATAATGATAAAGTGGAAACGGGTGAAGATGATAGATAACTATGGTGATTTGTATGTGATAACCCTGTAGTCTTATTTACTTGAATTGTTGGTTCCCAGTTGATGATGCTGTTTGCTGAGGTCAAGGATGTATGGCCTTTCTGGGGTAAGTATGTCACTGGTGGTGGGCTTTGTAAGTACATAATCTCATCAAATCTGGTATATTTTTCCTGCTTTGTATTCGAAGACCAAGATGTGAACTGCCAATGTGTTTCTCCTAATGTCATATCTTCACTTTTCCCATCATGATGTAGGTCCTTTTGAAATTGTAAGTAAATAAACACTGAATGTTACTTTGTCACTGTGTTTTATACCCACAATAGAAAGGTAACTAATACAGTTATTTAGTTTGAATACTGTGGTCAATAAAGAACTTGCTAAGATAGCCTTTGAGTGGATACGGTAATGTCACAGGTATATGAGCTTAGAAATGAAAGTCACTGTAAAATCTTTTGCAATAAAATTGTAAGTAGAGGTAAGAGAAAGATGTATCTGAGGTTAGGAAAACTCACACATATGTTTTTAAGGATAAGCACATGACTAATATCAATAAATTAAAATGGAAATGAAATGTGGTATAAAATGATGTCTGAGATGGAAAGCATACTTATGGTCATGTCCTTGAAAACACCATAGATGTGATTTTTTTTTTTTCATTCTAATAGCACAGAAAAAGAATTACCTCTCTGGAATGATAACTACCAATGACTTTCTCTATTCATCAGTAGTTATATGACAGACTCTTCTATAAAGAAGTAACATAGTAAGAAAGTCATATTTGAAGTAGAGAGAATAATGGTAAATGCATAAGATAATTCTACTTAAATATGTTTTTACCTGCAGCTGGGGCATGAAGTGGAGAAATTATATAGCTTGTGGATCTGATGAATGTCATTAAAAGAATGAAATTAGTTGAGATCAAATCAGTGAACAAATATAAATGGACTAAGGACTAAGGATAAATTTCTTGGGGATAAAATTCTAAAAGTATCAAGAAAAATGGAAAAGTTAATAGACAAGGTGATAGGGGAAATGTCTGTAGTACCATTAGTGGAAGAATAGATAGGAAAATTTTCAAGGAAAATATAAAGCGTAGCAACAGCTAAAACAATGTAATTAAGTGAAATTTAAATATTATTTGCCAACGTTTGCAATATAGGGAGGTAAGAAATGAAGTTTGATACATTATAGGAAATGACACTAGCAATAACCATACTTTGTCATTATAAATAATCATACTTTAACACCTCCTCAGATTATCTTTTGCATATTTGAAAATAATTAAAACATTTAGAAATTATAGGTGTACGGTCACAAAACAAATTCTTTGATTTGAAACAAGATTATAGTAGTTTAAACAGTACCAAGTTAAGCATATGTTAAAAAACACATTTGTGGGCTGGCCTCTGTTCTCCACTGTGCCTGGCACTGTGTCGGTAGCCGCTGCCGCCACCGCACGAGGAGTGGGGATGTGTGCCATGGAGGAGACACCGCCCCCACTTCAAGCAACAAGTTACACCTAGAGAAGTTAACCCTGGGCGTCACTTGCATCCTACAATCTTCCCCAGGTGTGACAGAGGTGAGCATAATATAAAAACTGCCTACTTCTTCATGGGAATAGAAAAACAATTGTGTGATGCCTGAGGATGTGAGAAACTTCTACTTGGTGACCAATGGTTTTCACATGACATGGAGTGTGAAGCTAGATGACATATCGTTCCACTGGGAAGCATGGTGATTAACGGCATTTCAAAACTGATTCAGCGCGTCCATTCCTCCATGTATTCACTTCCTACTGCAGCAATTCTGACAGACGTAGATGATGACATTCAAGAAGCCAATGAAGACCAGCCAGAGAAGCCTCACTTTTGACTGTGGCAGTGCAGTATTTGAGCTGGAATCATGCAACGGGAATGGGAAAGTTTGCCTCATCTGCAAAAATGAGAAACCTGGATTGGCTCATGACACTGAGATATGGTTCCTGGACAGAGTGTCATACTGGCATTTTCTCACAGATATCTGTACTGCCTACAACCCTCTGCTCATCACCCATCTGGGCTTGCCCCAGTGGCAGTATGCATGACTTCACTAGCTATGCCATTAGCCCAAAGGCCAAACAATGGTTCAGCATGTACAAACCCATCACCTACAACACAAGCCTGCTTACAGACGAGTCAGATGCCTTTGTGAACTGGATCCCAGCAAAGTTTTCAAGTGCAAGAACAAAATCTTAATCCCAAAGAGAAAGGGCCTGTGCAGCCTGCCAGTGGCCAGAAAGGCCTTGGGCCCTTAGTTCCTGCTCCACCTACGCCTTCCCTGAGCTCTGGAAACCCTGTCCAAAAATAAGCATCCCATCAACCTCACCATAGTGATGCCAGTGCACAGATGCCCTGGGGTGGTCCCAACCTTAAACATTTGATGACTCTAGGCATTCTCCTGAGTGACCAAAGCCCTAAGCCTTTACTCCCACTATTATTAGTGAGGAGGTGAGAAGACCACATTGAATTCTTCCCCAGGAGTCCTTTTTTCCTTTTTTGTGCCAACCCCATCTCCAAAACCAGCTAAGACTTTGAGATGTACCTAGAGCTTTCTTATGTCTGTAATCCTTAACTTCTTAGCAGGAGCTAGAGAGGTCCCCCCAAATAAACCCACGGTTCCACTCATGAAACATCAATAAGTACTAGTCATGTCACCACATCAGTTTGAAAATTTCACACCCTCAGTTGCATTAGCCACACTTTATGTATACACATGACAGTAGACTCCATATTAGACAGCACAGAGATGGGAGCATTTCTGTGATGGAAGTGTTTTGGACAGCATTGCATGTGAACGTTCTTCAGATGAGATAATGTTGATGCCTTAGCTTAGTGGGCTGTATCTTTTAAGAAAACATTTTCAAAGACATAGCCTTGTGTTCTTTATGACCTAGACCATAAAATGTGTCTCACTTGAGTCACTTTGTTTTTTTAATTCGCTATAAAATGCCATGTTCCTGATCAGTTTCCTATAAGGTGTTTTGTTTTGAGCTTTGTAATAATATTGCTTTGTACTAATATTTCTACATTTGCCAAAATCATCTTTGAAAGAAACTGACCCTTATTGTATTTTATTTGTTAAAACTCTGGGCATCCATTTGCAGATATAGCCGGTCTGTTCTTAAGAATCTCTAGCTATTTTTCTTACTCACAGTTGGGAGCTGTCTCTCCCAACTTCCTCTGGACTAAGTAGTAGGCTGCCTAGAACAGTGTAGGGTACAAGAGTCCTTTGTTCACAAGTGTCCTGTTCAAAAGGCATTTTCCCATAGAAACATGATGGTGTTAGACACTAGGCCACCACACAGATTTATCTTCTATCAAATGTTAGGCATATAGCATGATTTCTGTAAACAAGGGCATCACTCTGATTTTCAGTTAAGAATATCTGACTCCTTCGTCTGCAGTCCTGGCAATGGGCAGCAGTTTCCCGTTCAGCCCCAACATCCTTGATGGCTGCAATTTTTGTGCCGATATTCCAGAAGTAGAATAAAGAGTTCTAGGAGGGGCAGACTGCACACTCCCTTTGCAATTGGCCAACTTACTCTTTCTTACCTTTTTCACA
Source organism: Lophiomys imhausi (assembly GCA_907164525.1). Lineage (NCBI taxonomy): Eukaryota > Metazoa > Chordata > Mammalia > Rodentia > Muridae > Lophiomys > Lophiomys imhausi. Next base: position 9,791,329 of record CAJQZJ010018033.1, on the reverse strand, counting down.
CTGCGGTTGTCTAGGCTGCTTTTTGCACTGCTTCTACCTACTAGCCATTCTAGGGCTCTTGTATTCTGTGATGGGAGCGCAAAGTCCTTTTTGTCCTCTACCTGTACTTGTTCGAGGTCACTTTGAATGTTTAGTGAAAATTTCACATCATTTTGGGGACTGAAAACACGGCTCAGCAGTTAAGAGCCTGCATTGCTCATGCAGCACCCATATGAAGCAGCTCACAGCCACCTATAACTCCAACTCCAACAGGCTCAAAGTCCTGTCTGGACACCTGTGCACACACATAAAGAATAAAGAAAATTTAAAACTTAAAAAATGGAATAAATTTGTTTAAAGAATGAAATAATATAATAAGAATTTCTGTTGGTTCCAGGATTCAAATTTTGTGCAAAAAATATATTTTCAAGGATATTATAGGATGTATCTAAAATATCGATTATAGATTTTAAAATGACACAATTTCTGGAGTGATTTCACGAGAGAAGCACTACAGAAATAACATGGAAAGGGTGAAGTTTTGGAGCTCTGTACCTCTGAGTTATGTGAAGTATTAAAAAGGCTTATTCCATAGACTTTCCATATCAGCTTTCCAAATAAGACTGCATCATACCTGGTACTTTACCATAGGCTTCATACAATATGATAACTCTCATATTTTCATAAGCAAACAAAAGTTTTATTCTAGGTATTTCAAGCAGAAAATTATTTTGTACAGGAATGTTGACAAGATTGTACTCTTATTTAAATGGACAAACTTTTTTTGTTTTTTAAGGAGAGTTGTGTTACCCACGTGTCAACAACACATTAGGGAATTGATATGTCTAGAAAGGAACAGAAATTTTCCTACACTGTCGATATAATAGACCAAACAAAACCTGAAATTCATAGCAAGTTCCTACTACTCTTTGGTCTGCTCTTGTCACCAGCATTGTGTACATTAAACAGAAGCATATACTTACAATGTGATAATAGTACCTTAAGAAATATAAATGCTAGGGTTACAGCAACTGTGATACAAAAATGAATGTTGAAACAGGAGGAATATTGCTAAATGTTGGAGCATCGTCTGATGTCAGTCCTGTCGCCTGATCTTAAGGAATGATGCCATTAAGTATGGTGAGCACAGATTTGGATTAGCCAGGAGTTTCATCTTAGGCCTTTAAAAATGCATATATTCATAGACATAATTATTTATTGTCTTCGTTTATACTCCCTTTATATTGTGAGAGCCATACAACGTACAAATTTTAGGTCAAAAAACCTCTTCTGCCATGAAGCTTATCCAGTTTGTTTCTTTTTTCCTCCATCTCTCCCTCCCTCCTTCCGTCCTTCCCTGCCTTTCTTCCTTTCCTTCCTCCCTTCCTTTCCTTCCCCCTTACTTTGTTCCTTGCTTGCTGTGGAGTTTGCGGACCATGGCTTGCCTGTTTGCATTGTGGGGCTTTTGGACCAGGCATCCAGGAGATTTGGCATGGAGCTGGGGAAATGGAGCATGTTCAAACACCAGAAATTTCGAACTTGGGATGTACCACCAAAGAATGGAAAGTGTGGGACAGAGCACTCTCACTGCTCCTACCTTCCTCAGGAGCATGTGAACTCAACTCCAAGATGTGTTTGTGGCCAAGCATGTATGTCACCCCCTGTTACTTCCTTGGAGCATGTAATACAAACCTCCTACCAGGAGGTAACAGGTAGCTAGTCATGTACTCAACACCTACGATGCTTCCCTATGTAAACAGGGCATTGACAGCATCTTAGTCTCAGCCAATAGAAAGCGTTCACCCCTAAATTAGATTCCCACTTCCCACGACTCATAAACCCTCATTCATCCCCGAACAGAGTTACCTAAGCTGATTCACCCAGTAGTGTCTGAGCTGTTTTAATACTGTATGAAAGGACTGTAATATTTTGATTGCAGGAGAAATCGTCGACCTTTGTGATCCTGTGCTGGACTGAAGGTCCTCCAGAACCTCACTGGTTCTGGACCCCTCTCTGTACTCTCCAGTTCACTGTACCCACAGGATCCCAGATGATCCAGGAGGAGCAGTCGAAGAAAGTCTCTCTGATATGACTCTGTCTCAGTCATCTCCAGCATGATGTGTCACAGTAGAGACTGGGACAACCCCAGACAAGAAACGGATCCATAGCTCCATGCTTTTACTTTCATGTCTGGTGCCCTGTGGTGTCCAGGCACAACAGAGAGAAACACATGATACTTGCTTGCTTCTTTCTTCGCTTTCTTTCTTCTTCTTTCCTCCCTTTCTTTTTTCCTTTTGTTATTCTTTTCTTTTCTCTTCCCAGGAATTATTCTCTTCAATTACTTCCAATAGCAAGAGTTTAGTATTCTCTTAGTAGATTATTACAATATGAAGAAAACCTATTTTATAATATAAAAGAGGTTATAAATAAAAAATAAAATAATAGTATTTTTTCAGACTACATAATGCATACTATTGTGTCCTTTTTTCTTCAGTATGAAACACAGTAGTTCTTGAAAAGGTTGACATTCTCCATTTGTTATCTTATATCTTTTCAAATTTAAACATCCTTTTCTCTCTTCAGTTGCAACAACATCAAATAATTATATTTCCAAATTTAATCTCCTGGAAAGATAAGAACAGAGTCCTGCCCTAATCTCAACTCTGGAGCACTACATTTTTTTCTTTTTTTTGGGGGGGGGGGGGCGGGGTGGGCAGGTAATATCTTTCCTAGAGCCAATTGATTTTTTTTTAAATACTTTATTTTTTTTCTTCAAGTTACATCTCAGTCACAAACCCTCCCTATTCCCCCTTCCTATCCCGCCCTTCCACCCTCTTCCCCCCAGAAGTTTCCCCTTTCAGTCCAAAATATGGTTCCTTCTCTTATAGCAGTAAGTATTATACAAAACAACAGATATAAATATGCCACATTTGTGAGAGTTAAATGGCCCAGTATACCTTCCCAATGTCCAGTTTATACACATTTGGCCCCTGACTTTAACATTCTACTATCTAACCATCTCCATGAGTTTAAAGGTCTATATCTGACTCAACATTCATACTAACTTGCAACACACTTTTAAGAGTATCTTCTTAGATCTATAACACCCTCTTGATTCCTAAACAACTCAGAATTTAACTATGAGACTCTAGCTGTCTATTCTTCAACCACCTCAGAGACCTGAGAGAGAAAAATATATCTGCTTATATAGGAAGTGCAAGGCCTGCAGCTTCCAAAACTAAGAAAGGATATACCAATGACTGTCTGGACAGTTGCCATTTTCTCTCCATACATTCCTGCATCA
>CAJQZJ010018033.1:9760791-9787946 GCA_907164525.1 Lophiomys imhausi | reverse complement strand
CTGTCTGCAGTTGGTGCAAGGGGTTTTTTTCATGCCAAGAGATAGGCTTGCCACTAATTCAACCATCTTACAGTGGAGGTTCTTCGATGCTTATCTTCTACTTGGAGTAGAACAGGGGGTGCTGTCAGGCGCTGATATGTCTCGATATCAAAAAAAAATCTTAATTTAACATCTTTGAATGCCATATTCTGCAGATCTCTTGGGGTTTTTGAAGATGCCCTATCCATCTCTTGTATTTAGATAAACAAATGTTGCTTGTCTCTTAGCAACTTGATTACTGGGTAGTTTAGAGAATATCTGTGATAGACTGTCATAGTAGCTAACAAAGTGACATGTTTGCATGACTAGGAGTTTGTTTTACTTAACTATCCTAGACCGTTTTAGACGGTTGGTATCAAGAGGCCAGAGCTTCACATTTTATTTTTAAGTATCTCTAGGTATGATACCATTAGGAAGCATTACCTTTAATTTTGTATCAGTATACAAAGATCTATTCAATTGTGGTTAAATATACTCTTAATTATGCATCAATATACAAAGGTCAATGCCTATGTAGCCCAATACAATCTTAATATTACGTCCATATAAAAGGGTCAATACCATTGTGGCCAACTATAATCTTAATTTTGTATCAATATACAAAGGTCAATACCGATGTAATCCAATACAATCTTATTTTTGCACAATAAACAATGGTCAATACCACTTTAGCAAAATAAACTACTAATTTTGTATCAATATACAAAGGTGTAAGGGCATATTCAATAATCTGCCCCTTCTTCTTGGACCTTCTTATGCTATGTCTATATCTCATTTTTTTCAAGCCTATGCAGTCCTACATAGGAGAGGAAGAAGGATACAGAAAAGAAAAAGTAGGAAGTCCCTGGGGCTAACCTCCAAAACCCATTAAACAGGACCATTTGTCAGCTTGTAATCTCTTCCCCTAAATATCGGAGTTTTCAGTTATCCTTCAAATAACCAAAAAGAAGGGCGGAGAAACACCTTCCCCACCCTCTGGGCATGGGACATCTCTCTCTTAAAGTGACTTCCTGCTGATTTGGGTAGTAGTAGACCTGTTTGGGGCCTGAACCCAAATGGAAAAAATGGTTAAAAATGTTAGTACACTCCTTTTATGTTCAGTCCTTCTGTTCTCAGCTGTTTAGATGACCTAAGGGGTTTGTAGGCAGAAGCTGATCTTGCAGGCTTCACTGAGGTTCCTGCTGGGGCATTGTGTAGAGCTGAACAGTCCCAGTGACATTGGATTGCCGTGGTGGTTGCAGGCCCCCGATGGAGACAGCTATTGAGGAAGTCTGCCAGGCAGAGTCAACTGGGTCACTTGTCCTCCTTGGTGCCTGATTCTGCTCTCTGCTGTGGTTTCTGCTGTCCAGCCGTCTCCGGGCTCCCCTAATGGACGCTTCGATTCTCCTGGAAAGATAAAAGCAGAGCCCTGCTCCAATCCCAACCCTGGGACAATTGCCCTCTTTTTTTTTGGGGGGGGGGCTAGGTAGTACTTCTCCTGAAACAAATTTGGCCTTTCGAAAACATACAAAGCGTTATCTTTCAATCCGGGTTAAAGAAGAAATCATTCTGTCACCTTGGAGCTAAACCAGCTCTAGTGTATATATTTTGAGATCCCAAAGGACAATCTGCCTGCATCGAGAAGGCCTTTTGTAAGTAGCCTCCAAACCTAGGTCCCTCCAAATCCCATGTATGTGTCTCTGAACTCTAATTATTGGGATCAGAGACCTGTGTTTCCCATCTGAAGGGATCAAATATGTGTTCCACCACTCCTGGATCGAAGTTTTTCTCTATTTAGAGTTTGCCCTGCATCCGGCTGACCTTGAGCTCCGGGATCTGCCCATTTCTATCTCCAGTGTGCTGGGAGCTGGGACCAAGGGTGTACTCTTCTTGAATGATGGGACCAAGAGTATGCACCCTCACCACCCCGCTCCGTATGACTCCAGAATACATAAGACCACCAACGCTACGGTGCTCCCCCCCCCCTTCTCCGCTGAAGTCAAAGGCATGGGCCAATACCACAATTCTCTTGTATTTTACCTTAGCTCCATGTCTTCTCTACTCCTGGAGGTCTGCAAAACCAGGCCAAATGGCTGTATCCTCTATTCCATTCACAGTGTTTCAGCCCTGCCACCTGCCTTTTTTTTTTTTTTTTAGTTAATAAATTTATTTGTTTGTTGCTTCAGGCTACATCCTTATCATATTGTCCTCTTTTCCCGCTTCCCAGCCCCAACCTCCCATGCTCTACCCCCTGATCCTTCCGTCTTGTTCCTCTGGGGTGGAGTGGCCCTGCCTAACAGTCTCTCACCACAGATCAGGAGGCATATGAGGGCCAAGAGCCTCTTCATTCTCCAGGGGCCTACGAGGCAGTACTGCCAGTAAAAGGTGTCTCCTTGCTACTGGGGGAATACTAAAAAAAAAGACCAACAAACACACAAACCCACAAAAACAAAGAATAACAACAAAAAAAGAGAGGAAAAAGAGAAGGGAAAAGGAAAAAGAAAAAAGAAAAAAAGAAGGAAAAAGAAAAAGATAAAAAAAAATTTATGTCCATGTTCCTTTTGGTGTGTTGGTTGTAGTACAGATATCCTGTATGATATAGCTAAAATCCTATTATAAGTGAATAGATGCCATGTGCATCCTTCTGAGACTGGGTTAGCTCACTCAGGATGAGCTCCTCTAGATCCATTCATTTGGTTGCAAATTGCATGATTTCATTGTTTCTTATAGTTGAGTAATATTCCATTGTATAGACGTACCACAATTTTTTAATCCATTCTTCAGTTGAGGGACATCTGGGTTGTTTCCAATTTCTAGCTATTACAAACAAGGCTGCTATGAACATAGATGAGGAGACTTCCCTATGTCTCCGTGAGAGGTCCTTTGGGTGTATACCCAGAAGTGGTATGGCTGGGTCCTGAGGCAAGGTTATTCCTAGATTTCTATGATATCGCCAGACAGACCTCCATAGTGGTTGCACAAGCCTGCACTCCCACCAGCAATGGAGTAGGGGTCCCCTTTCTCCACACCCTCGACAACATGCGCTATCATTTGAGCTCTTTATCTTAGCCATTCTAACAGGTGGATTCTCAGGGTCGTCTTGAGTTGCATTTCTCTGATGATTGAGGAAGTTGAACATTTCTTCAGGTGTCTCTCAGCCCTTAGGGATTCCTCCTTTGTGAATTCTCTATTTAGCTCCATCTCCCATTTTTTGATTGGATTATTTGGTTTCTTGGCATTTAGTTTCTTGAGTTCTTTGTAGATTTTAGATAATAGCCCTCTATCAGATGTGGGGTTGGTGAAGATTTTCTCCCAGTCTGTTGGTTGCCGTTTTGTTCGAATGACAGTGTCCTTTTCCTTACAGAAGCTTTTCAGTTTCATGAGGTCCCATTCATTGATTGTTGATCTCAGGTCCTGAGCTGTTGGTGTTCTGTTCAGGAAGTTGTCACCTGTGCCAATGAGTTCGAGGGTTTCTCCTACTTTTTCTTCTAGTATCTTTAGTGTGGCCGGCCTTCTGTTATGGTCTTTGATCAACTTGGAATTAAGTTTTGTACAAGGTAATAGGTATAGGTCTAATTTCATTCTTTTGCAAGTGGACATCCAGTTGGACCAGCACCATTTGTTGAAAATGCTGTCCTTCTTCCATTGTGCATTTTTGGCTTCTTTGTCAAAGATTAGTTGGCCATAGGTGTGTGGGTCCATGTATGGGTCTTCAATTCGATTCCATTGATCCACTGGTCTGTTTCTATACCAGTACCATGCTGTTTTTATTACTGTTGCTCTGTAGTACAGCTTGAAATCTGGGATGGTGATACCTCCAGATGTTTTTCATTGGACAGGATTGATTTAGCTATTCTGGGCTTTTTGTTGTTCCATATGAAGTTGAGAATAGCTTTTTCCAGGTCTATAAAGAATTGTGTTGGTATTTTGATAGGAATTGCATTAAATCTATATATTGCTTTTGGTAGGAGAGCCATTTTTATTATGTAGATCTTACCTATCCATGAGCATGGGAGATCTTTCCATCTTCTAAAGGCCTCTTCCATTTCTTTCTGCAGGGGCTTGAAATTCTTGTTGTATAGGTCCTTTACATGCTTGGTTAGAGTTACCCCCAGGTATTTTATGTTGTTTGTGGCTATTATGAAGGGGGTTGTTTCCCTTATTTCTTTCTCGGTATATTTGTTTGTTGTATAAAGAAGGGCTTCTGATTTTTTTGAGTTAATTTTGTATCCAGCCACCCTGCTGAAGTTGTTTATCAGCTGTAAGAGTTCTTTGGTGGAGTTTTTGGGGTCGCTTATGTATACTAACATATCATCTGCGAATAGGGGTAATTTGACTTCTTCATTTCCAATTTTTATCCCTTTGATCTCCTTTAGTTGTCTTATTGCTCTAGCAAGGACTTCAAGTACTATATTGAAGAGATATGGTGAAAGTGGACATCCTTGTCTTGTCCCTGAGTTTAGAGGAAATGCTTCAAGCTTCTCTCCATTTAATTTGATGTTGGCTACTGGCTTGCTGTATATTGCCTTTATTATTTCTAGGTATGGTCTTTGCATGCCCGTTCTCTCCAGAACTTTTAGCATGAAGGGGTGTTGGATTTTGTCAAATGCTTTTTCTGCATCTAGCGAGATTATCATGTGTTTTTTTCTTTCAACTTGTTTATGTGGTGAATTACATTGATAGACTTTCGTATATTGAACCATCCCTGCATTCCAGGGATGAAGCCTACTTGATCATGGTGTATGATACTTTTGATGTGTTCTTGAATTCGGTTTGCTAGTATTTTATTAAGTATTTTTGCATCTATGTTCATGAGGGAGATTGGTCTGAAGTTCTCTTTCTTTGCTGGGTCTTTGTGTGGTTTAGGAATCAGAATGACAGTGGCCTCATAGAATGCATTTGGCAGTGTTCTTTCTGTTTCTATGTGGTGGAAGAGTTTGAAAAGTAATGGTGTTAGCTCCTCTTTGAAGATCCTGTAGAATTCCGTGCTAAAGCCATCTGGCCCTGGGCTTTTTTTGGTTGGAAGATTATTAATGACTGTTTCTATTTCCTTGGGTGTTATTTGGCTGTTTAAGCTGTTATCTGATTTTGATTTAGTTTTGGTAGGTGGAATTTATCGAGGAAATTGTCCATTTCACTTAAGTTTTCAAATTTAGTGGAATATAGATTTTTAAAGTAATGCCCGAATATTTTCTGGATCTCTTCAATGTCTGTTGTTATTTCTCCCTTTTCATTTCTGATTTTGTTGATTTGTGTTCTTTCCCTTTGCCTTTTAGTTAATTTGGCTAAGGGTCTGTCTATTTTGTTGATTTTTCTCAAAGAACCAACTCTTGGTTTCATTGATTCTTTGTATAGTTCTTTTTGATTCTAAGTTGTTGATTTCAGCCCTAAGTTTGAATATTTCCTGCCTTCTGCTCTTCTTGGGAGTGTTTGTTTCTTTTTTTCCAATTCACCCAGCTTAGCTGTTAGTTCACTAATATGAGCTGTCACAATTTTCTTTTTGAAAGCACTTAGTGCTATGAACTTTCCTCGTAGCATAGCTTTCAATGTATCCCATAGGTTTGGGTATGTTGTGTCTTCATTGTCGTTGGATTTTAAGAAGTCGTTGATTTCCTTCTTTATTTCTTCCCTGACCCAGTGGTCATCCAGTAAGGAGCTGTTCAATTCCATGTGTGTGTAGGCTTTCTGTTGATTCTTTTGCTGTTGAAGACCAGCTTTATTCCGTGGTGGTCTGATAAGATACAAGGTGTTATTTCAATTTTCTTGTATCTATTGAGACTATCCTTGTGACCAACTATGTTGTCGATTTTGGAGAAGATTCTCTGGGGTGATGAGAAAAAGGTGTATTCCTTTGTGTTTGGGTGAAACGTTCTGTAGATATCTGTTAGGTCCATTTGGTTCATGATCTCTGTTAGACTCAATATTTTTCTGTTTGTCTTCTGTCTTGATGATCTGTCCATTGTTGTGAGTGGGGTGTTGAAGTCTCCCACTACTAATGTGTTGTGTTCGATGGGCGTTTTAAGTTTTAGAAGTGTTTCTTTTACGAAAGTAGGTGCCTTTGTATTTGGGGCACAAATGTTCAGTATTGAGATTTCCTCTTGATGAATATTCCCTTTAATGAGTATAGAGTGCCCTTCTTTGTCTTTCTTCATTAACTTCAATTGGAAGTCTATTTTGTTTGATATTAGGATGGCTACTCCAGCTTGCTTCCTGGGTCCTTTTGCTTGGAAAACCATTTCCCAGCCCTTTACTCTGAGGCAGTGTCTATCTTTCATGGTTAGATGTGTCTCTTGTATGCAGCATAAGGAAGGGTCTTGCTTGCGGATCCACTCTGTAAACCTATGTCTTTTTATTGGGGAGTTGAGTCCATTGATGTTGATGGATATTAGTGACCTGGGGTTGTTATTTCCCATTAGTTTGGTATAGGTGGTGGTCCTGTGCCTCTTTTGGTTTAGTTGCTGAGTGGTTTTCTATTCCCTTTGTTTTCTTGAGTGGAGTTTTCTTCTCTGGGTTTGGATTTTCCTTCTAGGATTTTCTGTAGGGCTGGGTTTGTGGGGAGATATTGTTTAAATTTGATTTTGTCGTGGAATATCTTGTTTTCTCCACTTATGTTGATAGAGAGTTTTGCTGGGTACAGTAGTCTGGCTGGGCACCTATGATCTCTCAGGACTTGTAGTATATCTGACCAGGCCCTTCTAGCTTTTAAAGTTTCTGAGGAGAAGTCAGGTGTAATTCTGATTGGTCTGCCATTGTATGTGACTTGTCCTTTTTCTCTTACAGCTTTTAATATTCTTTCTTTGTTCTGTACATTTGGTGTTTCAATTATTATGTGGCGAGAGGAGTTTCTTTTCTGGTCTAATCTGTTTGGTGTTCTGTAAGCCTCTTGGATTTTTATTGGCATCTCTTTTTTCAGGTTTGGGAAGCTTTCCTCTATGATTTTGTTGAAGATATTTCCTGGACCTTGGAGTCGGGAGTCCTCTCTTTCCTCTATACCTATAATTCTTAGGTTCCGTCTTTTCATTGAGTCCTTGATTTCTTGGATGTTGTGGGTGAGAGATTTTTAAGACTTCTCATTTTCTTTGGATGTTGTACTGATTTCTTCCACTGAATCTTCCATGCCTGAGATCCTGTCTTCCATCTCTTGCATCCTATTGTTGATACTCACATCTGTAGTTTCTGTTCTCTTCCCTTGGTTCTCCACTTCCTCTTTTAACTCTGACAGTGTTTTCTTTATTGTTTCTATTTCTATTTTCATGTCTTGTATGGTTTTGTTCGTTTTGTACATTTCCTTCTCCAGCTTGTTTGTTTTTGTATGAAAATCTTTCATTGCTTTTTCCTTTTCCTGTTCAAGCTCTGTCACCCTGGCTTGGAGCTCTTTAATGGTGTTGTTCCTTGTTTTGACTTGTAGAATTGTGGCTTCTTTGAATTCCTTCATAGATTTAAGTTCTTCTTGCAGGGACTCTATCACTTTCCATAATGCAGAATTGTCAACGTTTTCATGTGTTTCTGTTGGTGTGAGGTCATCCGAATTGGATGAGCTAGGATAATTCTGCTTTGTTGGAGTCATATTTCCTTGATTTCTGGGGTTTTTTTTTGTTTGTTTGTTTGTTTTTTTTACCTTTGGCCATTGGATGCGTTTAGCTGTCTGTTCTTGTCGTTTTCTGTGCTTGGATACACAGTGGATGATTTGGTGCAGGGGACGAGTTACTTGGCTATCTGTCGTTGCTTACCAGGGGGATTTCAGGGTCACTGTGGTTTTAATCGCCTGAGGCACTGTGAGCTGGTGCAGCCTATTCCCAGGTTGTGAGTTATGGACCAGGATTGTTTCATTGCTCCCAATTCAGACTTCTCTATGTTGCACTCTGAATAATCAGCCTGTAATGGTTCTGATGGTATGGACCTGTTTGCCCAGGCACAGATTCTGTGGGCTATGTTTTTTCATCACGGAGGCTGACAGGGTCTGGCTCCACACCTAATATGTCTGGATTTTCCAGAATACAGCTATGGTCCCGATTTCTGGTTTCTCACTAGGCTTCTTGCCACAGACCTGGCCTCTGTGCCTGATTCCCTCCCTTTCTGCGCAGCTGCGGGTCTCCTTCCCTGGCTGCTTGGCCGTGGGTGCATGGAGCCCAGGATCATCCTGCCGCCAGAGTGGTCCTCTTGCCCCAGCAGCTCAGCCGTGGGTGCGTGGGTCCCTGGCCCCGCCCACGCCTTACTCTCTCCCCAGTTGTCCTGCCGTGGGTTTGCGGGGATTTGGCCCTGCCAGCCGGGCTCCCTCCCCAGCTGCGCTGCTGTGAGTGGGTGGGATTCGGCCCCTCCCGCCCGCCTTTGTGTTCCTGTCTTCCCATGCTCTCTCAGAACCTCCCGCCCTCAGCTTCACGAGCGGCTGCGGACCACCCGCTGAGCCCCCTGTTTGTTCCTTGCTAAGACTTCCACTATCTTGCAAAATTTTTTAAGTGGGTAAAAGTTCTACCTGAGGTGTGGGGAGTCTAATAGGCTAGTGAACTATCATCAAGTGGCCTCTGATTCTGCCTGCTGTGTTGGGATCGATCTTACCAGGCGCCTCTCCAAATGGGAGTTCCTGAATCCCGGGTTTAGTGGCTTCCATGTCTGCGAGAGTTGCCAATTGATTTTTGACAATACAAAAGTATTATCTTTCAATTGAAATAAAAAATGTTTTCATATTTTTGAACTAAACATACCTTTAAGTGTATATATTTTGATATAACAAAGGACAATTCACTTTTAATTTCAGCATGCCTTTTGTGAGCAGCTTTTAAGCTTAAATCATTGCAAATTCTATGTGCCTTCCTCTGCCTTCCAAGTATTAGGATCAAAAGGATGTATCTCCCAATTGTTGGGATTAAAGGTATGTATTACCAACCCTGGATCAAAGTTTTTTGTCTGTTTGGGGCTTGCTCTGTATCAGGCTGCCCTAGATCTTCATGTTTTAATCTACAGTGTGTCGGAATTAAAGGTGTATGCCTCTCAAGTGATGGGATTAAAGGTGTGAACCATCACCACCCTGTTCATTGTAACTCTAGAATTTACAAGACCACTGACGCTATAATGATCCTCTTGTCTTGTCTCTGCTGGAGTTAAAGGCATGGGCTAACACCACAATTCTCAAATATTTTATCTTAGCTCCAAATTAATTAGAGGTTTAGAGAACTAGGTTGACATGTAGTAACCTTTAATTTACTTGCAACATTTAAGGCTTAGCACCTTGAGTCTGGCGCCTTAGACCACTCGGCCATCCTGACACCCTACTTGCAACATTTAAAACATCTTAAGTGCCTTTTAAATACCAAACAACAAAAATAACCTTTATATATAGGAAAAAAAACTTATAAGTTGATATCCAGGAGTGTGTGAGCTATGCCGCAACCTGTAGTCTAACATTCTAACCTGAAATTAAGACCATTTTTCCTTTCATGCCTGTAAGGCAAGTATGCCTTTGGTAAATTATCACTTGAAAATTCTATATTTTATTTTCCAAATTTATTTTTTCTTAATATATGTTTGTGTGTGTTATATCAACATTGTCTGTTAGTCATCCATATGCCTGTCCCTGTGGAGATCAGAATAGCACATCAGAATCCTTGTAACTGGGATTTCAGATAGGTATAAGTTACCATGTATGAACTGGGAATCAAATCCAGTTTTAGAAGCATAGTGATTTTAACCACTGAGCTATTTCTGTAGGTCCTATGTTTATAACTAAATGTCACAGTTTTTTTTAATTGATATGCCATAAACTTTGGAAATATCCACTTGTTTAAAAAAAAAACTTTCTCTGTTTTCTTAACAGTAAATTCTCTATTTACTTGAATATAGCACTTTTATCCAGACCTCATATTTTTAGCGGGCCCTCCCTGTTGATCTTCAAATATTATGTTTATTATGTTAGGCATCTTGGGATTTTCTTTTTAAACATGTTAAAATTTTATTTATGTGTGTGTGTGTGTGTGTGTGTGTGTGTGTGAGAGAGAGAGAGATGTTTGCATGACATCTATATTAGTATACATAGGCAAGAGCCATGACAGATATGTAGAAGTTATAGGACAATTTTCTAGAGTTATTTCTATCCTTCTATTATGGGTTCTTAATATGGAATTCAGGTTGTCAGTCTTATGCTGAAGCATGTACATTTACCTGATGAACTATTGTTCTGGTTCCTATTTTCCATTGTAATATACATGGGTGATTTTTTCATCTCCTTACATACCTTCCACTACAGCTATACAGATTCATTTGTAACTGATAACTTTAGAGTAACATATGAATAACAAGCTAATCATGTGAGTTTTCAACTATAATATAGTAGAAAGATAGAATCTTTGATATTTTTCAACATTTACTAAATTGCTCATTCATTTATCATGTCCACCTTCATACCACTCCAACAAATCATGCTATTTCATATCCCAAAACAAATAAAAATTTTGGATTCAGTTGAAATTTCTCCACCTCCATTAGTTTATCCTGAGTCCACAGAATACTCAGTTCTGGCCTTAGAAATTGTAGGAATATCTAAAATTTATCTGTGAGTCTACCCTTGGTACCTGGAAGTCATGGTCCACCTAACCTGCTACATCTCCACTAAGCAGCCCCTGCAAATTATTTCAAGTGAAATCAGACCACTTCACTTACTTACTTTAAATAATTCAGTGACCTTCCATTTTAATTGAAATAAAACTCAGTCTGCTATTCTGATTTACAAATTGCTACATGAGTTGACTTTTATCTAGCTGACTAAACTGTTCTAGCATCCCTCTCCCACACGTCCTTTAATTCCAGGCAACAGACCTACTTTCTGTTTCTTGAATCTGTCAAGTTTGTTTTAGCTTTAAAGTCTTTGTTCTAGCTGATGTCTGCCTAAAATGAGCACCAGCATACTGAAATTGCTTCACTTTCATCTTCGACCCTGGCTAGGTCTCTAAGAGACTGACCCTACTATGGTTAGCCAGCCAGTGCTAGCATAAAACCAGATATGAACTTGTTAGCTACAAACACGTCTCATCTCTTGTTTATAATTAGCAATTTAGAATCTGGAAACCAGCCTAGCATTCCATTAGGAAGAAAAAAAAAGCATAACATGATGAATGAAGAAGGTATTTAATTTTAAAGTTAATTATGTCATTAATGTAACTGTAAATTTATTCTCATTTCTTATATTTAGGCAAGTATTTAAAACCTTATTTCCTAATTTACCAAATATTAAATATGTTTAAATTTTGTCATCCATAGAATTCATTTGTGACTGTCTAAGCATGGGAGTACAAAAGCTCCCAAAGAAAATGAGTGAATGGATAAGCATTGGTGCATTGAGGTGACACTGTATTTATAGCAAAATGGCTAGATTTTAGTATAGAGCTCTGGTGTGTCAACTCCCAATCTAGAGTCAATGCAAATTATGTGTGATATAATGTTACATGAAATTATTTAAAGAGGAGTCCCAATAAATTTTCTGGCTCTACTTTATATATTCCAAATAATACAAATCCTCAAAATTTTTAAACTATAATAGCTACCAAACCATCATTTTGTCTCAGTCTTTCCCATCACTTCATCTGAGTCATCCCCTTTCAATATTATTTATTCTGAGATACACTATATTTCTTCTAATCACAGTGTGTTTATGACTTTGTTTTAAACATGTCTTTCTTTTTAAAAGAAAGTAGATGCACATGGCATCTACACACTTATAATTGGATTTTAGCCATGTAGTACAGAATAACTATGCTACAACATGTTGAGGGAAGGTCTAATATTGTTTCTGATACATTGAATTCAATGCTGAGATCTGGTTACCACCTCCTCTGAGGCATTCTCCTGATTTGTTAATAAAAGTCGCTTATGGCCAATTAGCTGGGCAGAAAGAGTATAGGAAGGCGGGACTTCCTGAGATCAGAAAAGGAATTCTGGGCAAACACAGAAATTCTTTTTTTTTTTCTGCCGGAGACACACAAGGAGACAGACTGTCTGGAGAATGCTGGAAGTTACTCACAGGCACATGGTGGTTTGGGATTAGGTGATCCAGGTCAACTTAGAGCAGCTAATTGAGAGTCTGCCCAGCTAAGGACTAAGCGTTAAAACATTAAAAGGTCTTGGTGTGTTTAATTATTGGAGAAAAGACTTTGGCGGCTTATAGGCCCTCAGTCCAAGCAGTCCCGGGCCTTTGGACTTCCAGACTCTCAGACTCCCCTTGAGCCCAGGCGAATCTCCCACCAAGCCGCTGGTAATTCTACCAGCCTAATATAACAACTTATATTAATTAACAGAGTTTAGGTTACAGGTGGTGTATGCCACCCTTGGTCCTGGGGCTCTTTCTCCAGGATAAGTTAGGCAACTGGTTAAGGCAGTCGGGCCAGGCCACCTGCTCCTCTGCCAAGCCACCAGCTACTCCTAATCTTACAGTTTATACTTACTAATAACTACATTAATTAATTAATTTGCAGTTTTCAACAACCAACACACCAAAAAGAACAAGAATATAGATTTTGTTACCTGTTAATGGGACACTTTCCCCTAGTGAAACTGCCGTGTAGGCCCTCATTGCAAGAGGAAGCTCTTAGCCCTCATATGACTGCTGAACTGAGAGGAGGAGCTGATATGTAGAAACACTCCATTCTGGAGGAGTAGGATAAGTGGGAGAGGAGGGAGAGTGTTGGATGGTGGGACTGGGAGTGGTGGAGAAAGGGGACTGTGATGGAGATGTAACTGTAAGTAATAAATAAACACTAAATAAAATAGTAATTTTTTTGGGGTTTGGAAAGATGCTTCTATTCATTTTAGATAAGGCAACAGGACTTCTGGGCAAAGCTCTAAATATACATGAATAAAACCACCCACTTCATCAGTACTTGAATTATGAAATATATAAAGTTGTGATAAGTGTACTTTATTTAATTCCTGAATGCGTGTGTCCACACTGGAGTAAACTACTGTTGGCATTTATGGGGTTTTCCTTATTTCCAACTTATTTTATTCTTTTCTTTCTTAACTTTTCTGATCATTCTGCTATCATACCATTTTTTAAAAAACTTTTTATGTTTTTCTTTCACTTTATTCCCACTCATTCCAGTCATAATACTGAGGTTTGCCATACACACAACAGAAGTTTAATTGGTCTCTTCCTAGACAACGGCTTTAGAATTTTGTCATTGTTGTTGTTGCGCTGTTTAATCTTGATTGTCAACTTGATGAAATCTAAAATCTTCCTGGAGATATGCCTTTGAGTTTACCAGTAGAGGTTATTTATTTAGTTTAATTGAGGTAGATATGTTTATCACCAGGAGTAACATGATTTCCTTGGTTGGGGTCCTGGACAGTACAAACAAGGATAAAGTGAGCCTTGTACAAGCATTCATTGTTCTTTGTTTAGTGGATGTAATGTCACCAGCTACTCAAACTCTTTCCTTTGTAATTCCCCTGGATTGTTAGACTACCTGCATCTATGAGCCAAAGTAAACTCTTCCTTAAATTGCTTTAATCAGAGTATTTTGTCGTAACTACTAGAGGAGTAAATACAATAATTAGCATCCCTTTATCTCGAAAAAATTATCCAATGAGTTCTCTCACAGTCTGGTTGCCTTATCTTTCTTTCTGATTCTGTTCTGTACTTTCTGTCTACGACTTTACCACTTTACTATATATTTTCATTTTCACATGTTGTGTTGTAGTTTTTCACAATAATATATTAATCAATTAATTTTGCAATAAGTATTATTAATAATTAATAATGCACTCCATAAGGGAAAAAATAGATCAACCACTCACACATATCACCAACTTTGCCATGCAGCCATCCTACTGCTTTTCTCTATTCTTTTATTTAGAGTTTATTTTCTGAAAATAACTAATCATTCTCTGAATACAACAGTTTCTATTACTTATCTCCAAACATATTCCAGTCTCACCCTGTCTCTTAATGACACTAAAACAAGTAATATTGATGAATTGATGAACTCAATTTATATATTCCAGTTAATCTGGGTTTTCTTGGATTCACTTTAATCTTCTTTCTTTTGTGATTTTTTTTTCTCAAGACCTAGTTACTCCAAAGTGATATTTCTAGTCTATCCTAAGCTGAAATGATGACAGTAGACAATACATAATTTTATCCAGGATCTTGTTTGGATATTTTATATTTTGTTCAAATCTGTTGCTAATTCTCTTGGAAAACTTCATGTGCAATACTGAAAGCTTGGCAGTTTTGTTTTCCATGGTCACTGATACTTGTCCTTAACATGGCTCCTGCAAAAACTCTGTAAATCCCTTTTCCTGTGTAATCTCTTAGAAGACTTTCTTCAGAGGCTGCCTATTCTTCTCTGTCTTAGCTCCTAAAGATAAAACATCTGTCAAATGACCTAACTTATTTCTGCATGTCCTTATTTTTAAATTTATTTTTAATTTTTAATGTTTTTTCTTATTGTCAGTTCACAATAATAGATACTCTTTCTGTGAAGTACTTTTTTTGAAAGAAGTGATAAACATACTTTTTTGGCTTCTATATTTTACTCATACTCTTGAACTTAGCTTTCAGTTGATCATTTTTATTTGATTCATATATTTTTAGTTTGTTTAGTTTCTGTGAATCTGTCTTTAAGATGACTTTTTTCATTTTCTTAATTGAATTATTAGGCAGCACTAGTTTATTTGATAGGTGGCAATTGAGTCCAGGGCCTTGACACATGTTAAGTACTTATTATATTTTTCAGCTGCAGTCCTTTAATTCATCTTAAGATTTCTATTTTGGCATGGTGATTTTCATAATTTCAATTGTATTTCTGAATAAATATAAGAAAATGTATCTGAACAAACTGTGCTCTTAGTCTTTTAATCATACTCTGTGGTTGTTTTGTTTGGAAAGTCAAAAAACTCAATATATCCAAAATTGACCTCACATTTCCTCACTAAAAAGTGCCTATCAAATTAATCTATTTCAGAACTCTTTTTCTTTTCCTTTTACTTCTTATTTCCTTCTTCTTTTTCTCCGTATTTATTATTATAATTTTACCTGAAGACTTAATTAGTGGCAAATATGGTCTTTTCCTCTGTTTTGGCTTAATGATTTTTTTCACTTTGAGGAGTCCTTGAATTTTATCTCTTCTGCACTTTTTCCAGTGATCTGTGTGTCTGTTTCTTCTTGATATACTCTTCCTAGCAATGGAAGAACTGTGTTAGAATCCTATGGGTCATGGAATATTTTTTTCCTGAAATCCCCACAATATTTATATGTCCACAATATTTATACTGAATTTTTCCCTATCAATGCAGGGCATACCTCACAGGAATAGCACACACTCATGCGTAACAAGAAACAAAAAACAAAAAATACTGATAACATCCAGGAACAAAGGACTGAATGAATTTATGAGTCATCAACCATTTATAGAAACTGAATAACTTCATGCTAAAAAGGGCTACATAATTAGCACACCAATGTGTGATGTTAACTAGTAATCATCAGTTGAAGTTATGCAAAGCCTAACTTTATTCAAGGAAGACAGTTTTACTAGAGTTTAAAAAACAAATTAGGACAGGACAGCTGTAAATCTTGGCAGCTACTTGAAGGAGTATCATGGAGGAGAGAAGGAAAAGAATCCATGCTATTCATCAGACACACAGTGAATAAAAGAGTGATGTGGTGTGGCATTGGGCTTTAGAGAAAGAATGAGAAATCCTATATACAAGAAAGGGCCCACTAGATTATAGTGACCATAGAAAAGAAAGTCAAAAGAAATAGTTATATCTTAGTTCAGAAAGACAAGTAGGCACATATGAACTTCATGGAGACACATAAGGATTGCTATCATGTAAGAATTCCAGGAAGGGAAGGTATTATTTTGAAGGGATTATTAAACTACCAATCACTTTGGAATGGCTCCAGGTGAGCCCACCTTGCTAATGATGATCAAACTTGTCTGAATGATGGTTCCTTAGTCAAGTTATTGACCAGCCAGAGGGATTGTTTGTAATTTGTGGAGCTTGGAATGTTCCGAATCTACCTAGTCCTGACTCCATCATCTTCACCAGAAGGAAATGTTTTCCTTAAGGGCCCTTAACTGTTGCTGTACCATTCACAGCTCTAAGGAGCTAACCCTACAATCACTCAGAGGATAAACTGAACCTGGGTAATAGCAATAAGCCCAATTTTATCATGAGAAGCTAGATATCCAGTTTGAAAGCCATTCACTAGTAGCAATCATTTAAGTCTGGTCTGGAGGTTCACTACTCTCCCTCATACTTAGCCTCCAGGTGATGGTGACAGTGAAAGGGGACATAAGGAAACCAGATGTCATTTTTAACATTCCTTTACAGGGAACCAAGCATATTTATGGAGTGCTACTTTTGGAGTCCTGACCTAAACTGCCTTTCCAGTTTCTGTCTCCGTTTTCTATCACTCACCACTTTGCATATAACAAACTCTAATGCACATTATTTATAGGAAAGAAACCTGCAAGTAGAGAAAGCAATATATGTCATTCATGCTTTTATCTGTTTATTTCTTTACTATCTGTGTGGCATACATGTGTTTTGTGTGTTAATATATGTGTGCAGGAGTGTAGGTGCTTCCACAAGAGCATGTGCTAGTGTGTGAAGGTGATATCAAGTATCTTCAGCTATCATTCTACATCTCCTGTTGGAGGGAGGCATGCCATTGATTGTGGTACTCTTCAGTTAGCTAGACTGATTGGCCCTCAATCCCCCAAGGTCCTCTTGCCCAAGCCGCGTTGGCACTGGGGTTACTTGTTTTGACTAAAGTTTTATGTAGGTGATAGAATCTGAACTTAGGTCTTCATGCAAAGGAAGCACTTTACCCTCTGAGCTAGTACCTTACCGTAAAACTTTGAAAAACGCATCTGCAAATGATTTCATTCATTATCTATATGACTAGGATATTAAAATATATTGAACATCACGATAAGGCTTAAATAGACTCTTCATTTAGTATCAGTTGTTTTTGTGGCAAAAGTTTAACACTTACAGTTTTTACTCCATCCACTTAAAGATTGTAGCACAGAATATAGTGAATCGCACACTGATGTCATTAGGATCATATTTAAACCTTTCAAAGAGCATCAAGGGAAAATGCTGGGGGAGGTTTTGCTTACAAGCCTGACTCAAGTACATTGTGGTTACATGCTCAATCCAATTGATTCATGTTGAATTGGACTTTCCTCTTGCAAAAGAAGGTATTGTCAGACTCTTGATAAGTGAGTAGCAGTAAAATAGTGCCCTGAATTTAATTCAGATCAAAACATATTTGGTTATTGTTCTTCCTTTCCTTTTTTGTCAGGTATCTCTTAAGCAGCTCCTGTTGTTGAAAAGCATGAGTATCTATAAGTAGAGATGAGTCTCAAAAGTCTCGCAATTCAGATCAGACTGAATGAAACCTTATCATGCCATAAGGGAGTGCTCTTCCTTTTCTGTGGATGACATTGTACGGCTCAGTCTTAGCATTATCCATTAATGAATTCCCTCTTGTCTAACTGAGATTATACATTATTTGAATACCAAGTTGTTCTCATGGATAAGTCTGGGTAAGGGGAGGAGGGAGAACAGTTTCACTGTGAATGCTCTGAGCCACATAAATGGCTGTCAGGTGTCCCTCATTTCAAGAAAATCTTTTCTCTCTGTCCCCTGGGAAGTCTTGAACATTCCTTTGGAAATGAAAATGTTTTTCTTCTCTCTCCTGCTGCATTGCTTTGAAGCCCACATACAAGCCATTATTCAAAGAATGAATAATCCTGAAAACTCTCCTGGGAGATCATCCTGGTGCACACTGAATACAACTCAAGACTGAAGACAGAATGAAATGCTTTTTTGTAAATAGCTGATGTAGTTTCTATCTTCCTTTTTTCCCCTAAGTTGCATCACGTTGTGTACTATGTGTTTATTTTACTATTAGACTGGCAACTTTTAAAGACATTTTTGCCTGTTAGATGATTCTTTCAGTATATCTACAAACAAGCCTAACCTCTCTATCATTTCAAACTCACACTTTTAACATTCTGTGTGATTAAGCTATTGTATGAGGCTTTACAAGGAATTTATAAAATAGTTAAAATTGAGAAGATGAGCACTGACTGAGATTGTGTTGAAAGAAGAGAATGTTATCAAGCCATATCTAAAGTATACTACATTAAAGTAATTATTCTCAACAGTTCAAAACTCACGTGACATAGAATAGTGTGTGGGTGTGCACTAATGTTCTCACTTAAGAAATAAACCATGAGCCGGGCGGTGGTGGCGCACGCCTTTAATCCCAGCACTTGGGAGGCAGAGGCAGGCGGATCTTTGTGAGTTCGATGCCAGCCTGGTCTATAAAGTGAGTCCAGGACAGCCAGAGATATTCAGAGAAACCCTGTCTCAAAAAACCAAAAAAAAAAAAAAAGAAAGAAATAAACCATGAAATAGACAACAAATCACTAAAATGTTTGGAAGCTTGTAGTAATTAATGGCTGATATTTAATTAATTTATTAAAAGCACACTAAAATTGCCAGAAAGGTTTTCACAAAGTTAACATTTTGCTCCCATTTACAAGAATTGCCCATATACTCCATTCACAGGCAAGGCCTAGCCCCTTTTATTAATCCCTTCTTTTAAAACTACAATAATTGTCTAAATCACTTGCTTTTCAGTGTTTGCTAGCTGAGTCATCAGACACTCAGACATGGCACAGAAGAAGGAATGTGCTTTGCAAATTCAGGCTTCCACAGGAGGCTTAGAGAGAAAAAAATGATGGGCTCATTTTTACTGACCTTTTGATCTCCTTTGTTTGTGGCAATTACATGATTAATGTTTAAGCATTTGTAACAGAATCACAATATGCATGGCTTTGAGAGAGAAGCTGCAGGTACTGAAACTAGTAATAAAGAAAGTGATATCGAGAAATCAGTGCATGGAAATGTGTTACTGCTAGTATTTGGGCAATAATTTTTATTGCCCCATGTCAACTTAGAAGGTTTCACTCAGTGATATGGAATATACTTGATTTCCTCTGTTTATTATCTAAACTATATTTCCTCAAGCAAATATTTAGTGAAGGCATGATAATTGTTAAGCACCTACAAATACAGCATGATTCAGAAAAAAATATCTGACCTATATTCAAGAGAAACTAAAACTAAGAATGTAAATAAATTCATCAGATAATATCAGTACAAGAGAATAATAATTTAGTGGGCTGAAATTTTAATTTGTATAGATGACAAAAGACTATACAGAGATGTAATATTTGATGCATGTCTTAGATAAGAGGTGACAAGTCATGTGAAGATTTTACTGCCACATGAATACATATATATACTATATATTTATATATATTTATGTTATATATAACATATATATAAGTATGTATATAAGTATATAAATATGTATATATTTTTCATCAATCTGAAGAAATAGTGAATCATAATAGCCAAAGAAAGGAATAATATTAGATAGTTCAAAGAACAGAAGGAAAATATACACCACTTAAATAGGTTGATAGTTGGAATTATGAGGCAAAGACAGGACTAGACCATACTGGATTATTTTTCCATGAATAAGGAGTTGGAGATTTATTTTGTACGCAGAATAAAATCACAAGAATACATGCTTTATGGGAACAGGAATGTATCTTTAATAATTTGTATGAGTAGAACAGACTATAGGAGGGCAACAAGAGAACTGAGTCAGTTTCTGTATTAGTTTGTGCTAGACATAATCAAGGAAGATTCTGAAAAATGACCTGATACATATTCTGTTACTATAGTATATAAACTTATTTGCTCCATTCAATGTAAAGTGTAATTAGAAGAGGAGATTCAAGAAGTTATAAAGGTATAAATGTGATTTTCTGAAAAATTGCTTCATTTCTGAGATTAAGAAAGGTACTTAGATGATAAGGTAGGAGAGCATTGAGTTGGCATTGTAAGAGAAGAATGTGTATATCCTGAGAATATATAAGTGAGGAGTTGTAGACTTAGCTGCCCAGTCAAGACCATTTACTTCTCTTCCAGGGACCTGAGTATGGCTTGAAGCACCCATGTGAGTGCTTTAGGATTTAAAAAAAAAAATCTTATATAGTGTCTCTGAAATATCTCCTGATCTACAAATATAAGTAGTTGGCTGTGAAGTATATAATAGCTTCCCTCCATCCAATGTAATGTAATGATAGAAATATCTTAAAAATTCATTTTGTATGTGTATGACAGTCTCTGTGAGATATTGCATTAATCATATTGTGTCCCAAACTAGTATCTTTTTCAAAGCCTAATATCAGCAACCAGAAATGAGACTTGTCTCCAACGTTTTTGCATTTACTTCTAAGGGTTACTTCAATATGTGAGCTTTATGTAAATGTTTGGGAAGAATATCCTTGACAGGATCCCTGGTTCTAGATAACATTCCTTCTTTTAAAATAAATAGAATTAGAGGTCAAACCAAAGTCCTCGTGTGAGTAACTAAATCTAATTATTAATCCCTCAGTACATGAATATACTGATGAATTTACAGCTTCTCTGATCCAATCAACTCTTCAAAGCTAATACTTCTGAACACTACTGCAGTAAGAAACAAGCTTTCAATAAATATGTGATCTTTAAACCGAGAATTTTTTCACATCCAAATTCTTACCTATCTACGTCATAAACATAAACCTTTCAGGACAATGCCACCTCTTATGAGCAGGCAATGGCTCTTCACTATTTTTAGACTAGTCCCAAGGTTTAGCTAAGTGCAACTGCACATGAACTGCCAGCAAGATGCCATTCTCTGTTAGCAGTGATGCCACTTCATGGAGAGGATTTTTGCTATGTTTAACTTTTTCTGAAGTATTGCCACATCTATAGAGCATTTATGCCATTTAGAATTTTTCTATGTAGTTTGTGATTATGCTTGTGAGAAAAATATCATAAATGCACTTCATCCCTTCTCTGAATCCCCCCCCCCCCATATTTTGAACTAAAAGATATAAATGGGGTGTTGATTATGGTTGCTGGATCTTTATCCACCAAAGATATGCCATTCTGTGTTTATCACCTAGCTAGAAAATTGAGATATCAAGTAATCAGATGACTTTAAAGTCTGAGATATCTTCCTTCAGATTGTATGCAATCACTGATTTATCTCATAATTAGACAGTGACTGCACGTAGTGCTTTGCTGTTGTTTTGAAGTGATCAGTTGTAAATGTCTTGGTAATTTATCCAGCTTGGACGAGAGTGCTTATTTATGAATGTTTTCCAAAGACAAGATAGAGGAGGCTGTGTGTTGTAGATGAATCAATAAAACACACACACATAGACAAATGAAGCATGTCTGTAAAACATGTTTACTATGACCTAGTTAGGGCTTTTATTTTATCACCTCTAGAAAGTTTTGCAAAGCATTTATGATTGTTACAATTTGATATCTGCCATTTAGAAGTTTTTATGTTCTTGGTTGGTTGGTTGAGAGAGAGTGTGTGTGTATGTGTGTGTGTGTGTGTGTGTGTGTGTGTGTGTGTGTGTGTGTGTGTTATTAGTTACAAAGATGAAGTCATCGCAGAGAACTGTTCTTTTTTTTTGAGTCTTTTCTTCTCTATTTTTATTAGTAACCTTCCAGTTCAGTACAAGATCTCCTCTGTGTGAATTGACAGTGTGCCAACACTGTGGTGTGAAATTGCAGTATGTATCTTTGCCCTAAGGAATTTTGCAGTCTGGAGTTGAACTTTGATAAAAATGAATGTATTCTTTCTTCCCAATGGGAAAATGCTGAATGGCCTGGTGTGCAGGGCATTAGACCATGAGTCAGAAGTCATAGCCTTGTCATTTACTTGCTGTGTGACCTTGGGCAAACCAATTAACTTCTCTGTGCCTCAGGTTCTCCATCTGTATAATGAGGACCATGATTCCTACCTTAAAAGGAACATGGAAGGATTAATGAGGCAACATTGGCAAAATACATTAAGCTCCATGGAAGAGAGGTGCTCTATAATTACAGGCCATTACCACTGGATTTAGAAGACAGGAAAATGGAATCATTATTTTATCTTCCCTTGTAAGAGTTACTTCGACTGAAGCTGCTGTGTTTGGTGCACTCTTAAAGCTTGAATGGCTTATTTAAAATGCTCTCAGATTTTGAAGGATTCCTCTTAATTACACAAAATACCAGATTTTCAATACAAGAGATCTCTGAATTAAGCCAATTTTGTGCATTGGAAGAATGAAAATCACTAAATATTGAGCTTTGGATGGCACCAAATTTATTCTGCTGCCAGGATAGCACCAAGCCTAATTTATTTCAGGGACACAGTTATCTACTTGATCCTTTAGTCTTCCAGGAGAGTGTTTTTAAGACCTTCATACTAACACACTCTGATTTTTTTTTCTCTTAACAGAAGAGCCTTTTGCATTACATAAATACTTCTTGTTTTATTTAACTACATTTTAAAGTCTAAGCAGAAAGAATAGCTGTTTTATAAATTATATAAACTTTCATTTAAGAAGAGTTACACATATTTGCATTTTTATTTCAGTACTGAATGAATCTATTGTTTATTAGTATTTTTCACTGGTTCGTATTCTGCAATTTTTTCTTTCTAAATTTTATTCAGTTTTTTTTTTGTTCACATTTATTAGTGAAAGGTCTCAACTGTGAAGAGAGTCAGTCTGAATATACCTGTTCTTTGCAACAAGTTTTTTGCACTCTTCATAAATCACTGAGCCTTCCAGGTGCTTTGTTAATAGAAAATCTGAAAAAGTAGAGTTAAATTAAGAGTTGGTTTTATCATACACTCATTGCAGTGCGATGAAGTTCTGATCTCAAAATAAAATGTACCCCAAGGGCTCATGTTTGAACACTGAGTTCCCAGCAGGTTTCACAGTCAGAAGGTATGGGGAATAATAAGAAAGTAGAGACTCCTTGGATAATGTTGTTTCTGAGGAAAGATATTCAAGGTTTTGAGCCTGACCCAATGTTCTGTTCTTATTTCGCTGCCTGTGTATATAGATACCAGATGTTAGTCAGCTCTTTTTCCTTGTTCTTGTGCCATGCTTTGGTTATTTGCTGTCATGCACTAGATAAAGCTGCACTGTATACCAATAAACCTTAAGCTAAAAGAAATACTTTACCTCTTAAATTGCTCTTCTCAGAGTATTTATCCAGCAATCTTAAAGTAATTAACATGTTTAATAGATTTTTTAAATTTCTACTTACTTAACTAATGGCAGCCATATATTTCAGGTTGTTTATTGTATATGACATGTTCAGTCATCTCAACAATCCTGTTAAATATAAGTATCTGGTATTTGAGTAATGAAGGATGCAATTTCAAACTCAAAGCACATGTTGCTGATTATACTTAAATATCTCATCATTGTAGACAAGATATGTATAGAATCAAATCCTGTGTTGGCTACAGTTGGTCCATTTAACACAGGCTTAATGTATTTGACAAAATAGCTGTCAATGGAGAAAATGACTCCACCAGGCTGGCCCGTAGGGAAGCCTATGGGATACTTTTAAGATTGATGTGGAAGGGCTTAGTTCATTGTGAGTGGTGTCAACCACGCATAGGTGGGCATGGATTGTTTAAGAAAGCAATCTGAGCAAGTAAGGCAAGCGAGGAAGTAACCAGCATAACTCCACGGTCTCTGCTTCAGATTCTCTTCCAGGTTCCTACCTGGAGTTCTTCCCTGACTTCTCCTCATCGTCAACTGTAAACATTTTGGTGAATGAAATAAATCCTTTTCTCTCCATGTTGCTTTTGCTCATGGAGTTTTATTACAGTAATAGAAAGCAAAGTAGAAGAAATCCTAATTCATGAGACTGTGCCTCATATTGTGGTCTAATAATTTGAACTTTAACATTCCAATAAGGAGCCCAAAATAATATGAAATAATTTATGGAATGGCTTGTATGATAAATATTTGTAGTTAGTAGTTTGTTCCTTTTGATTAGAATTTTTCCTGTGGTTCTTATTATCAATCCATTATTCCAGATAACACTATCAGTAGGAAACACAATTTTAATGGAAGTTTTTTAAAGCTGAAACTGTGCATATTATGCAAAAAGTTTTTATTTATTTTTTAATATATCAGCGAAGAGATGCTTATTGATGTAAACAATAGAAAATTTCTCTATTTTTATTTCAGGAAGCTTATACTAAGCAATAAGTACTACACTACACTCTAACTTTCTCATTGAAAACTGCTTTATTAATTATATATACATATGTCTACATATAATGATTACTTGAAATATACTTATATTTATGATTTGAAAAGTAATATTAAAGGATTGATTTTATTAGCAATTTGCAGTGGGGCACAAAATGTAATAAAAATACAAACAACTCTCTCACTCACTATTCTCAACTTCACCATAAAACTGCAATGATTTTTATCATTAAAGCTGGTGGGATACACATGTTATAAAACAGTATCTTCCTTCTCCAGATGAACATTTTATAAGAAGATCTTTTCTTTGATTTTTTTTCTGACTCCCTACTGTGTTAGCAAATACTGAAGCTTAAATTTTTCAACAAGAATTCTGAATAAAACTCAATTTTCTTCAAGGACCATATACCCAAAAGAGAGAATAGGTGCCATTCTGATGTTAATACTATGTAAAAATATTATACATACTCACTTAGTATACATAGGAAAGGCTTTCAGAATTCAGGAACTCAATTCTTCATATATAGAAGTAATTTTAGGAGCCATAATTTAAGTGGGTTAGTGTGATTCAGAAATGCAAGAAAAGACCTGATTCAAGTGATGACAAACAGAAGAGACAGGGAGCCAAAATTTGAATATTTTTGTATTGATGAGTACTACATCTTTGACAGATTTTCATTTTATTCCACATCTACAACATGTCCATCATTTGAAGGAAGAAAATTATTCTGAGAGATGATAAGATCGTAATTTGAAACTTATTTGTCAACAGTTGTCTGACATTTCAACCCTAAGCAACTGTTGATTATTTTATGACTTAATTACAGCTTTATTGCTGTGATAAAACTCCATGATCAAGCCAACTTATAAAAGAAAGCATTAATTGGGTCAGTGATTCCAGAGGGTTATAATCCATGATGGCAGAACTTGGGCATTATGGTAGAAACAGCTGAGAGATCACACCTCATATAAGCAAGGGGCAGAGAAATGGACCACATTGAGAATGGTGTGACATGTCTTTTGAAATCTTAAAGCCTGTTTCTTATGACACAAGTCTTCCAATGTACCCACACCTCCTTATCTTTCCTATACAGTTCCACTAGATAGGTACCAAATATCCAAACAGATGAGTCTACGGGAGGCCATTTTTTAGTCAAACTATCACAGCTTGAAATATGTAAAATTCGGAAAATAATTGAGATTGTTTAGCAAGGGTGCTATATTAATTTTGATTTTACTCCTTTCATAAAAAGACAGACTGAAAAAAGACTTTTCTCTCAGAGAACACAGAGCCTCATCCTTGCTTTGCACCCTGTATGTCAAAAGATGACCTTTAGTCCTATTTTTTTCCTCTAACAACCTTTGATAATCACCTTTACTTAAAAGGCCAGAATGATCCTAAATTAGTTATTAGTGAAAAATTAGAGATGTCTGGTTTGGGCAATTTTAAATACTTTCTGAACTTCAGTTTCTATATCTATGAGATCTAATAGTTTTATTTTATTTTTTTATTATTTTACAATGACTAGAAATAACATATGACAAAATTTAATGAACAATCTGGTTGGCAGGGATAATGTATTTTTCCTTAAGATAATTTGTAAGATTAAAACAATTATCACATGCAATTTTATATAGTATATATTCTCAAAACTATATACAGAATTAATATAATCAAATACTCAAATCATATCTGTCCCTACAGATGGTTATACGTGAAAATGCTCTATACACTGTCTGCCACATGATAGTTGTTGGATAAACTTACTTAACACACTGCATAATATTAATGTATGAGTCTGACACTATTCCATTTAACTATCTTATTTTAATATGATAATCATATAAATTCATTCATGATTTCTACAAAGATTCTACAGAAAACAAATGAACTTCATAATTCTACCATACAGATGACTTGTAATTTGGTTGGAGTAAAGTAAAATTATCATATCAAATGTGCTGATTTAATTGAGTTTTTACTTAACATTTGATAGTATTTAATTGTCTTGAACACAAAACTGCTAGATGCAACATATTGCCATCATTTAATTAAGAAACCATCTATTCTTCAATGTTTTATTTTAAATTACAGATGGATTTTGACTCTTCTTCTAAATTATGCTCTTCTACAAAGAAACATTCTCATTTCTAGGAGTAAGATTGATAGATTAATGATTATCTACATTTAAAAAATTTTTGTACCAGAGACCAAACTAGTTTTCAGGAATAAAGACTTTCCTTTAGCTTATATTTTCTCCCTTATCTGTACTACTGGAAAAGTGTATGCTTTTGTAACTGTGGTGTTCTCCTTGCTGGTATCTATTCAGAATACCCATGTAAATTACCTCCCTGAATGTTACACTCAGAAGATCCTGTGCATACATTTCTATGTATTGTTAAGCTTTTATGTTTTTATAGCAGGAAAATGGATTGATGTTTAATTTATGTTAGTCTTAATTTTCAATATATTAAATGTTTGAAAGTAAGAAGAATATATTTCTAAAATCAGAAGTCATAGATTTGACTTTTTTCCATGTATCTAAAGATGTCGATTTAATGTACCAAATTGTGTAAATTATACATCAATATATACTTGATTTCATTAAGATTTGTTGAAAATTAATCTCTATGTCAATGTCAAAAGTTTATAGAAATTTTGTTTTGGAAATTAAAAATCATCTGTACCTATTTTTGCAAGCCCCAAGATTCAGATAAACCAAAAAGCCACACGTAATAGTGCATGCTTGTAAAACAGTAATGGAAAGGCAGAAACAGGTAGATGCTCTAGATCTATATTGCTAGCCAGCCCAGGACATTGAGCAATCTTGTCTCAAAAGCAAAGAAGGCAGTGCCTGAAGATTGACAGCCAGAATTTATCTCTGACCTTAACACATGTATATGCCATACATAGTGATCCACGTGCACACACACACAAACACACACACACACACACACACACACACACACACACACACACACACA
>CAJQZJ010018033.1:9717748-9760391 GCA_907164525.1 Lophiomys imhausi | reverse complement strand
TGGGAGGGTGGGACTGGAGGGGGAATAGGGAGGGGACTGCGATTGAGATGTAACTTGAAGAAATAAAAAATAAAGGAAAAAAATCAATCATGATTTCTGGTTCAATGACATATAATAAAAAAAATACCAACACTCATAGCAACAGTTCCTCTCTCATGATCTCTCTTCTCTGTCTTCTGGGTTATGAGATGCTGTTTCCCTCCTCATGGTCCTGACTCTGTCTATCTAGTCTGATCTGAGGGTTCCAGCAATCCAAATAATACTTCTGAGGCCTAAGTCATAATAAATTATTCTTGTTTTTTATTTGTTTGTTTGTTTATTCTCTCTCTATATGTGTGTGTGTGTGTGTGTGTGTGTGTGTTTGTTTGTTGTTTTAGAGAAAGGGTCAAAGGTAGATCAGGATTTTTGCAAACTTTGTATATCTAATCCTCTGTTTCAGTCTCCTAAATTCTAGGGTTACAGACATGAAATAATACACACAGTTCAGTCTTTTCTCTGTTTTTCTTTTTTTTTTTGTTTTTTGTTTATTTCAGACATGTTTCTACTACATATCCCAGTTAACTTAGGATTCAGTATGCAAAGAGGCTGGCCTCTAATTCACAGAGCTCTGCCTGCATCTACCTCCAAAATGTTGGAATTTCAACAACCAAAAAAGCTTTTTATATTTATTTCATTTCTATGAGTGTTTTCTATATGTATAAAAGTGTAACACTTGTATGGCCATGTCCTCAGAGGCTTCTAATTTAGATTTCTTCTAACTTTTAGTGTTTTTAGATAAGAGCTCTTGTTAATTACATTTGACCTCACAATATATACTGTTTCTTACTGCTTGCTTCATGCTATCTCTTGGACATTTAGCTTTTAGAGGTTGACTATGCCATACCTTATGTAGATTATGATGGGGTTGTGTTAAGCATTCTAAATGTTAATTGGTCCTGTTTGCTGTCTGTTTTTAATTGACTTTGATTGGTAAATAAATGCTGAGGCCTGGAGATTGGGCAAAGACAGAGGCAGGCAGGACTAGGGGCTTTTAGAGATGGACAGAACATTTTGGGAAGAAGAAAAGAAGCTGGGAAGAAGCCAGGAGCAAACAAGGAGGACATGCCATGGGGTAGATTAAAGAAGATCCTTCCACGTGGCCTGGAACATCAGCTTAGTGTGGAGAATAATAGTCCAAAGGGACGTATGTATATATGGGGTCATATTTGGGTAATAGAATTATGAGCTAGTTTAGATGGGCTAGGATTGCACAACCCAGGCCTAGGCTTGCTAAGACCCATCTGGTGTCTGTGTGTATTCATTCATTTATAATGGCGGGTTAAGGATTAACACCACTGAACCAATTAAAGATAATATAAATAGTAGTAAATTGTTTAATTAGCTATTTTTCAACAGAGTTTGAATCAGATTTTAAGATTTCTTGTTCTGTGTTTTATTGGTTTATATCACTTTAAACAAATTTGAGTTGTTTGTATTCTTTCTCTATATAATTTGGTCTAATTATTGTTCTATTACTACAATAATATTCTGTGACGAAGGCAAACTTTTTAAAAAAATTGTATTGGTTCTTTTTGAATTTCATATCATGCACCCTAATCCCACTCATCTCCCTCTCCCTTCATACTCATCCTCCACCTTTGAAACCTCACTTCCAAAAGAGAAAAAAAAATCTCTTTATGGAGGCTATAGTTTGTCACAATGGTCTCATAGTATACATTTTTTGTCCACACTTCTTTCCTTCCAAATGTTTATTGCAATGACTCCTTGGTCTGGTTCAAGGCCTCTGGCTTTTGCTACACTACCAATACTGGAACCTCACTTGGATTCCTTTTGAATCTCCTGTTGTTTCCCCATATCATGGAGATTCTGTAGTTTTGAGTCTGTGGGATTGGCAACTTCATGCAATCCATTAGCTCATAGATACAGTAGATTTTGGGTTGACCTAATTCAAAGCCCTGGATCAGAAACCTGAGAGGTATCTGAGCTGGTCTGAACTGACAGGTTGTCCTGTTGTCAAGTGCTTGGGGCTGGCTCACTAGCAACCCCAACAATCAGAGCCAATTCTACCCGGCGGCCCAAGTAAGATGTAGGGCCTACTCTCATAAGTGTTGCAGCTAGTGAGGGACATGGTCAGTTCTCCCACTCTCATGACCCTAGGGACAGTATTCTGCTTGCCATAGATGGCAAAGTGATAAGAGGGGAAGAGGGAATTCCTTCCTTATCCACACCAGAACCCAACAAATAAGAGACAGATGTGACACTTCTGTGCTTATACCCGCAGGGCCAGCTCACCTGCACCCCAACATGGCCAGCTCTTCTGTGCTGCCCAGCTGAGTTCCAAGGTCTAGTCTCCTGAGTGTTGCAGCAGGTGAGAGACAGGGCCAGGTCTGCCTTCATGAACACAGGGCCAGCTTTCCCAACTGCAGAAGATGGCAAGGGACAAGTGTGTGGAGGGCATCTATCCCTTCTCTGCTGCCTAATAGCAGACAAATAACAGGGCCATCTCTTCCATGCTTACATCATTGGGGGCAGCTTATTTGCAACTCCTCCATTTGCATCAGCAGGTAAGGGGCAGGGACAGTTCTCATGCTCTCATGATCCCATGAAGTGTATCTCTTCCTCTGGCCCCCAGTGGTGAGGGAAAAAGGGAGGTGAGGAGATCTCTTCTTCTCCCAATTCACAGACCACTTCATGTCAGACAAGAGGCAGAGCAGGCTCTCCCACTCTCACATCTTCGGGGCAGCTCACCCACCATACCATATCCAGGGCCATCTCTACTGTGTTGTCCAGATGAGGGGCAAAGTCTGCTCTCCTGAGTGTTCCAGCAAGTGAGAGGCAGGGACAGCTTTCTTGCCCTCATTACCCCAGGGCCAGTTCTCCTGCCTGCTACAGGTGGTGAGGTGCAAGGGGGAGGAGGGTATCTCTCCATCTTTTGCACTACCACATGGGAGACAAGATCTGGGGCCAGTTCTCCTATTGTCTTATCCTTGGGATTCTCACCTGCAACTCCCACAATGTAGTGGGCCCACTCACCCAAATACTGCAGCTGGCTAGAGCAGGGTCGGCTCTCCTGATCTCATGCCCCAGGGTTATCTCCTCCAATGCCCAGGTGAGGGGTGGGGACTGCTTTGCACAGCCTTCAGGTTTCAACATGTTCCCTCAAGAGCCAGCCCGGACCAGGGACATCTGCCTGGCCTTTGGTGGTAACAGATCCCCGTTGTTGCAGGGCCACGAACTGAGATGTGTCCCCTAGTTGTAGCATAGACCAGGACCCCATAATGGCCCTAGGTGGCACCACTGGCTCTTCTATTTACCCTCAAGTCTCCTGCTAGAGGAAGGTCTATCTCAGAGGCTGACTTTAGTGCTACATCTGGTTACTGCCATTTCTAAGGCACTCTGATTGGTAAATAAAAGCTGCTGATGGCCAATTAACTGGGAAGAAAGAATATAGGATGGTGGGACTTCCTGAGATCATGAAAAGGAACCCTGATTTTTACACAGAGGAAGTTCCTCCTGCCAGGTCTCCAGAGCAGAGATCTCTGCACATGAGCTCTGTGGGCTCTGAAGGTATAATAAGCCACATGGCTTGTTGGAATTCTCTAACAGTCTCCAGTTCTGCCTCTTTTCATTGTGCCCACATCCTTATGTTTCTCTTTCTCTTTCATTTCTCCACCACTTACTCATTCCTGTTAGTGGATCACAGGGTCTCAGTGTCTGGGCTCATCTCATGAATAGTCTCAGGAGTGCTGTGCCCCATCATGCATTATGGCACTGGACAGAGGTCATCTCAGGCATGGTGTGTCTCCCAGGCCTGCATAATGCTGGACTGGTGTTCATCTCAGGCTAGCTACTTATCCAGATACATAGTGCTGGTTTGGTGATTTCGGGCTCACTTATTGCCTGCCCCCACCAAGTAGTCTGATGAGAGGGTAGTCTATATGTTCACTACTAATTGGGGGTCTTATCCTGGTAGGAGGTCTTCTAATCTTCAGCGTGTTCTTCTCAGAGCCCACTATGCCATGTGCAAGGCAGAATTGGTGGTTGGCTTGGGTTAGCTTCCTATCTGGGCACCCTGGTGCCAGAATGGTAGTCCTGTCATGCCTAGTTTCTAGTGAAAACAAAACAAGATGGGATTCAGATTTGTGTATGAGGATTTACAATGTCTTTGGTTGCTAGTTAAAACTTCCTCTTGGAATCCCAAAGCTGCTAAATTATGTCATACTAGTTTTAGATATTTTCTTTTGAATGACTCTGCTCTTATTTTTTCCATTAATTTATTTTTTGTTCCTTTTAAATCATATATTGTAAATTTCCTAGATTAGCTGCGTGTTTACTCATCTCTATTTTAACTTTAAAGTATGTGTACAAATAACAATTTTATTTAAGAGAAATATTAATTACTTTAATTCACCTGTTTCAATTTCTCAACCAAAGGATTTTAATTATATTTTCCTACTAAATCTAAAAGTAACAAACCGTAATTTGTATGGCATTTCATACTTAAGTCAGTACTTGAAATGACACCCTCATAAGATTATTTCTTTATAAGCACTCCAAATACTTCTGCATTTCATTCACACATTAAAGACTTTCTGTTCCTCATTGGCAATGCAGCATGTGCTAGTTGGCTTTACAAGAGACATAATTTATAGAGGAATGAGAAGCAATTAATAGTAGAAAAGTAATCAGGGCAACGTTAATTTGGTCATAGGACAGTAAAACTGATTAGCAAAGATGCAACTCTGACACTCTTAAATAAAAAAATAATAATAAGAGGTTCATGAAATGTGATTCTGTATTGGCATGTCCACCTGCTGCCTCCTGCTTATTCTAAGTTCTCACTCTGCCTTTGACACAAAAATTTAACACTGGGAACTGACTCTTTCCTAATGACACCATCTTTTGAGCAATTCACTAATAGATCATGGGCTGATGATGTTCATTAATGATGAATCACACCAATATATCATTTTCTGTGTCACACAGGTGTTTTATCAGATTAATTTTATCGGTGCAATGGCCTGTGATGATGATGCATGACTGCAGGATAATGCAATTCAAAAAGAAATGAAATTTAGAATTAAATCTGTTTTCAGGAGATGCACAGTTCTATTGGAAAACTTTATAGAAGCAATAGGTGTGAATGGGACATATATTAAAATGTAGATATATATTACATTATTAATAAAAAACATAGCACAGTACCTCATATTTGTAGTTAAATTGCATTTTAAAAACCCACACGAAATAATACTAAAATAATAACTCTTGAGATCTTATAAATATATAAATGTATTTTATATCTAGGATAAAAAGTATTATGCTTAATATAAATATATATATATTTAAAATTAAAAGCATTTGGCTTTGTCCTTTTCCAAACATAAACAAAATTACCAAATTCCATGATTGATTTTTGCTTATTATTTCTTGAATTAGACTATTAACATATCATGCATCTCATTCTTTATATATGATAAAAGAAAAGTGATCTCCAGTACTGACTTGTGTTGATGTAAAGGGAGTTTTGCAATTTTACATATATATAGACAAGAGAATTTGTGAAATTGGTATTTTATCTCAGTATATGTGACTATTTTAAAATATCATTGGAATAGAATTTTAATTAGATCATTTTATCGTAATAATGAAAAATGTTAACTATAGCTTATTATTTCAATTATAAAGTTGAATCCAATTAGTATTCCATTAAATTACCTTTATGTGATTATTATATACATGATATTAAAGACATAATTATGGGCATATTTAATCATATATTGTGGGAATTTCTTTTATAAAATTTGTCTTTATTTTCTTCAACTACTTACTATATCATTTAATCCCATCTTTTACTACCTTGATCATAGTCAGAATTATACTATGCTTAGCTACCGGAAAAAAAATTAGATTGAAGTGAATAGTGGCACATTGCCACAAATTAAAGCAAATATAATTGCACTTTGAGTTGCTTGGCTGCGTGTAATTTATGTACTGTGAGTGAACAGGGGCCTTATGTCTCAAAACCATTGCTGGAGATTAGGTTTTCTTAGATTGAAACAGTAATGAGAATCAAAAGCAAGAGGTATGCTGCTTATACAATAACATCTCATTCAGGTGTGGAACTAATGGGCTGTGGAAGAATATATTCCCTAGGAATATTTACTTTTTTTGGAATGTATAGAGAAAGATAGGGAAGTACATAGCTACTTGGAGGTATATAGATGTCTCAGTATAAGCCATTGTCTCAGCATTTCACTTAGTAGTTCAGAAAGACATGATCAGAAATTTGAGTAAGAATAGTGTGATAGACATATCAATAGTGTAAGAAGGACAAAGTATTACTATCAATTTATCGATTTCCCTCATCAATAGCCTGTGGTAAAGGGACAAGTGCTCCAAATTCTCATCCTGTGGAATTCAATGATCCGAAGGCACATGAGCCTATAAACAGAGTCATCACAACAGTAATGTTGGCCAAGCAAGAATTAACAGCCAGAGGAAATTTCCACCAAAGAAATCTTAAATATTTTAGAATATTCTGCCTTCCAGTCACTAATAAGGACAGTTTCTTAGTATGTGCTGAGCATTTTGGGTTAAGTGGTCCAGTAGGGTTGCTACACTTCTGTGGTTCGTTATTTTTTAACTCTGAGAAATTTCCCTTTCTTGACAATGTATTTGTTGAGACTACTGGCCTAGTGTAAGCTTTTCTTCAAATTCAAAAACAAACTCCAAATACAAGGGCAGATGTACTCCAAGTGCACAGGAAGTCAGAGATGTAGTTACAGGAAACATATAACTGAAAAATTGGGAGAGAATGATCTTTGCATTCTGCACATACTCTTTCACATTATGAAAAAGGAAGGAAGGAAGGTAGGAAGGAAGGAACGGGGAGGTCAAGATAGCAACAGTAAAGCATGCACTTGGGAAAGCTAGAAAGAAAGAGATCAGTCAGTGATGCCACAGTTATATCTTTTGGGTGTTAAACCTTCAACTATTTGTTCTCTGCTTAAATAAATTACATTTATTTATTTATGTATTTATGTATGTATGTATGTATGTATGTATGTATGTATTTATTTATTTATTTATTTATTTATTTTCAATCTTGTATGCATCCCAAAGTGGGATAAGTAGGATCTTGGCAGCTGCAGTTATATTGACATCTGTATGTTTCCTCTGGTCATTATATCCTTCAAACTACTTTGT
The DNA here is from genome assembly GCA_907164525.1 of Lophiomys imhausi. Taxonomy (NCBI): domain Eukaryota; kingdom Metazoa; phylum Chordata; class Mammalia; order Rodentia; family Muridae; genus Lophiomys; species Lophiomys imhausi. The sequence continues at coordinate 9,753,182 of CAJQZJ010018033.1, read as the reverse complement.
GTTCACATATCCAGAATATATGTAGGTTCACACAATATCTTTACTTCCAAATTTCTTACCAAACCCTTTTGAAGTTTCTATAACTGACACTTAGGAATTCATTTGAGATTAAGGATATGCGGGCATGAATCTGGCTGTTGTCTTTGAATCTCACACATCTGACTGTCTTGATACAGTAAGTGAAATAGCATGTTAAAGGATGACCTGGGGCAACATCTTGGGAATACCAGTCTCTAGGTTTGTGATATATTGTTTATTGCTAATAATCAGTACTGCTATCTGAACATGTATGAAACAAGAATCTAGGAATGATTACAGACATTTTATCAAATTCAAACAAAAACTTATTACGCATGACTTAACAAGCTTGCAGTTGCTTTTTCTCTTGTTCCACAGAGAAAAGTATCTCAAAGAAGAGAGGCTTTTGCTCTCAAAGGTGAGAAGATTCTTCTTGTGACAAGAGTAAAGGATCACAGATATCGAACATATGATGACAGCTAGCTGTGCATCTAGGATTCCTAATTTTAGTTACCATAAACTACTTTGGAAGAAGAGAACAGTTTAAATGTGCCTGGAATGATGACAGGTGTAACTGAAATTTCTTCTACTTCATTTTGCATTGCAGTGAGAGCACGCCAGCAATTGTAATAGCTATAGATGGGTGATGAAATAAAAAATGTTGTTCATAATATTGTGAAGGATGACTTGGTTTACTATTCTATTTAAACACCTACACTATAAATATATATGTCAAGAGTCAAGAGAAAGCTTGTATAGTTGGTAGAAAAAAATCTATAAACAAAAAAGTAATGAATATCAGTCATGTCTTGGTGATATTCATTACTGCTAGAAAGAAAATTGTTCCTTGTTTGTTTTCTATTGATTTTCTTCCAGCGTAAGAGTGCAAGAAGACACCCATGTATGCTGTACTTTATTATCAGCATTGAGAATTACTAAATATTATTTTGTACCATTCTCAAATCTGAGGACCTTCAGTTAAGTAATTTGCTGTGAGCCTTTTAAAGAGATTTACAGAAAATAATGATAATGGGCATTTGGTTTGTTGCTTTGATCTTGTATAATTCCCACAACTCTAATGATTATAGTTTGTGAAAATTAATTCACAATTTTTATTTTGGAGAATATCTTATAGGAACATCTGAATAATCCAAAAAATTGAAGTTAAATAATAGAACATAATGATTTTTCTTGCCCACATATACAGTAGCAAAATTAAGACCGAGTATCTTATGTTACAAGTCATCATAACAATTCAGATTCCTGTTATGAGTCATATAATATATTTTATTTATGTTGCATATGTAGTTAACATGATTATATGTTATAAAATGCTATAGTTACTGAATCAAATTAATATGAGAGCTAGAAAGTTGTTTAATATTCAATCAAAATTTTATGTATATTTCAGATGTATACAATGAATGTAATAAAAATGTAAAAATTTTGACATAAATGTTTAAGCACTTTTTAAAAGTTATCAATATCAAGATGTAAAATATATAAAAACTGATAAATTCCATTACATTTTGAAAGTTCCACATTAGAAATCCCTGCATAAATCTTAAACACAAATGACACATGAAATAGTTGCATCCTACTTCGATGCAAAGTGTCTCTCTGTGTCTCTCCCTCTCTCTCTCTCTCTCTCTCTCTCTCTCTCTCTCTCTCTCTCTCTCTCTGTGTGTGTGTGTGTGTGTGTGTATGTGTGTTTGTGAAGTTGGGGCTCAGCAAAACTTGTCCCTAGATGACATTTTGACATTTGAAGTAACAAAGGAACTTCACAGCATCTGAACTTCCTCTTCCCCAAGTGTCTGTCCTAAGTGGTCTCATGGATATCTAAAGGATCCTCCAAAAACGCAACTCAAAAGAGGGTCAAAGTTGTCCTATTCCTAAAGCCCATATAAACATTATCTCAGGTCATTGTCTGCCTCTTTGGACCAATAATTTTCCTGAAAACTTAATTTCTTCCTTTACTGGTACCAAAACCCCTTTACACAACTTCTGTAAGAAGATGTCTAATATTCAACAATCTTTGATTTTTGTGGTTTTATGACATCCAGGAACTTGCATGTAAAAAAGTACTTGCTTAGTTCTTAGTCCTTCCCTTGCTAATTTACTGTAGTGGACTCAAATTCTGAAGTTTTGGTGATGTTGGAGCTCTATTTTATACCTCACCTTAAAAAGTGAATATTACATTATTTACTAAATATAAGTGGTACCAGAATAAAAATACTTTAGAGAAATGGGGAATAAAGCAGAATTAATTATTTTAAGAAAATGAAATAGAAAGTTTAACATGACTTTGAAATACACAGATACACATCTTCATCAATAATAACAATAACAACATCACTTAATACAAAATATCAGATTATAATTTGTATTTGATTATATATGTAGCCTTTTAAACATCTTTCTTTTATGCAATTTTTTTAAAAGTTTATTTCCTGATTGACAAAGCATATTAATTATATTAATAAGGGCAACCTAGATTTGCCTGTGATAATAGTTTTCTAAGAAAATGTCCATGTGAGCATATTTTGGAATTCCAGTTGCCTAACTTTAAGGGTGAGACAGGGATTCAATATGGAGTTAATGACAATTCAAGAAATTAAGAAAGTCATAACTGGGTTTCCATAATATAAAAGGAAACCATAGTAAATATCTTGAAGGCAGTACTGAGTGTGGATTCCACATTTGTGAACACACTGACGTGCCAGAAGAGGATTATACCCTAACACCTTGATAAAAGAGACTGGAAAATCTACATCATAAACTTTCCAGTCATTAGTCTATGAGTTCTCTTTGTGCTAAAACTCTAACCCTAAGTATATTGCTTTCCTGGGCTCTGAGAGTTGCTTTATCAATTTATCATACCTTAATGGTGTTATTTGAATTCTTAGAGTTAAAGACAGTCAACAAATATTCTGTGAAACTTCTGTCAGAGTTATATTACAGCTTCTCAGATGTGTCTTTAAATAGGCAACTAGGGGTGCTACCATGTAGGCCCCAGTACATGAGGAAGCTCTTAGTCTTCATATGACTGTTGAGCTGAAAGGGGCTGATATATAGGGACACTCCACATCAGAGGAGTGGGATGGTGGGAGAGGGAGGAGATGGTGTGATGGTGGAACCGGGAGGAGTGGGAAGAGGGCACTATGATGGAGATGTTACTTGAAGTAATAAATACACACACACACACACACACACACACACACAGAGAGAGAGAAATAGGCAATGTGCATTAGGTCTATCACTGATTAATGATACACATACTCATACTTTAACATTGTATACACAAATTTGTAAACCTCTATTGTAAATGAGGGATCAGGTATCAAGTAAATGTAAATTCATTCAGCCATTTACTATTAGAAATTTAGACTGTAGTCTTCTACTATAACCTATCCTTCCAGGATTTTAAGGTATCTCACCTCAACATCACGTTTAAGTATAGCATTAGTAGTCAGAAATAAGTAAATTGCCAAGTAACCTGTCATGGAATACTTTAATAGAGTTCTATGAAATTGAAAGAAACAGCTTCATCTCTGACTCATAATAACAAAACAAAACTAGTAATATAAAAGGAATAAATCATAGTGTCAATACAATTAAAATCAATTCATATTGCTTATGCTTATAAACTCTCTACAAAAATATATGGAAACAGGAATCAGGAAACAGAGAATGTCTCCAAGGAAGATATCTGGGCAGACAGAATTAGAGAAAACAGCACACATTAGGTTATGTGTAGATAACTACTTCCCAATTTTCAGGCCCTATATTTGGAAAAACTATCTTTCAAATAATGTTATTCATAAAAATGTTTTGAAAATTACATTGATTAAATGACAAAAAATGAAATATGCTATTATATAATCACTTGCATACAGTATGAATGTCATTGTGGACAACAAAGAGGATGATGCATGGTCACTAGAAAATATATCATGTAATGTCTTCTCTGTCAATCCAGTCTTATTACCAGTCATTCTGAGCTAGGCATTACAGGCAATCTAGAATATAAGCTTTGATGAAAAGTACATTTATTTAGTGTTCACGTGTCATTGCTTTTTTCTATAATGTGAATTCATAGTTTTAAATATCTAAATACTGGAACTGAAACTAATCACTGATGAATTGTACAGTGAAGCATCTTACTAGCTTCTGGTTAACACTTATGTTTGCGTTTATGTTCTATAGTTAAAATACAATACATTTCATATTTAATTTTTATTTCAGACTTGCATTCATATCTGCATTTATATATTTGTTTAGATATTATATTATATTTTGAGACATGGTCTAAAGCTGCAGCCCATACTGGCCTTGAACTCACTATTTGTTCAGGATAACATGAAATTTGAGTAATCCTCCTGCTTCAGTTTTCTGACTCAGCTAGAATTAGAGGTATGAACCAAAAAGCCCGGATTGATTTTATGAATATTACATTTTGGTCTTAAAGCAATTAAAAAGACATATAGATAAAAAGGTGACAAATCAAGAAAATCACAGAATGAACTAATGTCAACCATAAAATTCACTCTTTCTTATTCAAGTGCTGTGCTTAAGAAAACAGAAAACAACAGTAAATTTTGTACTCCTTCGCCAGCATCTATTGCTTTAACTGGCAAAAACACCATGCTCCTATATTTTCTTTTTATTCTATGTCACAAAGCAAAGAAATTACCCATATTTTCACATTTTCAGTGTCTATGACTTATAGTTTGAGCTTCTGCACATATTTTCATATCATTTGTATGGCCTGAAAGAATTATACAGCAGGGAATAATTGTTAACTGTCAGATCACACTGTCTTTCTAATCATATTCTATCAGTGACACGTGTTTTACATTGTTAAGACATCCTGTCTGAAAAACAAAACTCTAAAATGGAATGGAAAAAGCCCATTCTTTTGGATAGTGTGAATTATTCATGAACACAGCACCTTGTCTGCACTTAGAATGTAATCAAAGTATAAATGATGCATGCTCGCCTCACTTCTAAATGCTGCACTGTGTGTTTCTAAGTTATGCATAAGACTCACCAACACATAAAATGCAAAGAACGTTCACAACTGCATCAAATAGTTTTTCTATCTTCTTAATTAAAATATTTTTAGTTTTCAATTCATCTGTCAAAATATTTAATAAGATTTCTTCTCTATATCTCAAATAAAACTCATCATGCTTTTTAGTGTAATCGACTGTTAAGTATTGTTTTTTTTTTCACAAATTTTAAAGATATGTTCAAAATATCCCCAAAATATTACTCAGTTGTCTTTAGAGAAATCATTGAAATCAAGCCATGTATCCTTCAGGTTCTATGTTGTGAAAATACTAATTTTGGTAGATTCCTTTTAATTTAGAAGTTTTCATGAGGTTTCTTGTGATTTATCTTTAAACAAATAGTTACCAGAAAGAAAATGTTTTCCTTTTTTTTTTTTTTTTTTTACATACACCCCTGAATGTGACACTGAACAATCCGGTGCTTTCTTCTCATTAATGAAGGTCTAATTTTTTGTAAATTTATTCTGAAAATGGTATGTAGGATATATTATATATGTAGACCTATTACAATAGTAAAATTAAAAGTAGATTTTGTGAATACAACAAAAAACTCACTCTCTCATTCTCTAGTGAATTTGATGATTAAATGGAGATTTGAAACCATAAATAAGGAAATGGTATGTCACATCCTGCAACACAGTTGAACAGCATTAGCCAACAATTCAAATTAGCCCACATTGAACAATACATCAAATTCTTAAGGAATATATATTATTTTTACTGAAGTTTCTATACACTTATTAGGGTTTATATTATGAAGAAATAGATCCCTGATCATGTTGGAAACAAATTAGAAAAATATTACTAAAAATTTTTAAAACAAAACAAAACATTGTAGGGACACTCCACATTGGAGAAGTGGAAAGGGTGAGAGAGGGAGGAGAGGGTGGGAGGGTGGAACTGGTAGGGGTGGAAAGAGGGTACTGTGATGGAGATGTAACTTGAAGTAATAAATAAACATTATAATCAAAAAGTTAAAAATTGAATTTTTCCCAAATTTGATTTATTTGCTCTGTGTGTGTGTGTGTGTGTGTGTGTGTGTGTGTATGTGTGTGTGTGTGTGTGTGTGTGTGTGTGTGTTTGGTGTAGTTGCATAGTTAACATGGCATGTAGAGGTCAGAAAACAACATTCAAGAGTTATTTTTCCCGCATTATGTGAGTGATGGTGTATGACCTCAGGTAGTCCTGCATTTTGGTACATGCTTTTACCTGCCTAGCCATCTCACCAGCCCTTAATTAACAGATTGTAGTCTATTTATAGTAATATTTAAAAGCACAATATATAGTTATTTATTATGGAATTAACTGTTTTTACTCATTTATTTCATGATGGGGTGATGTTATGAATTCTAAATGTTAATTATCCTGCTGCCAGAAGCCTGCTTGGTGTACAACAAGGGAAACTGTGTTACCTTTGTTGTTAACTATTGTCTCTGATTGGTTCAATGAATGATGACCTGAGATTGGGCAAAGAAAGAGGTAGACAGGAGTAAGATACTCCGGCCTCTGAAGCAGAGAGGCTGATGAATAGAAGAAGCCCCCAGTAGGCAGAAGAAGCCTTGAGAGTAGAAGAAGGAGAAGAAGCCAGGAGCAGGAAGGAGGACATTAGATATAGTAGATGAAAGAAGATCATTCCACATGGCCTGGATCATCGGCATAGGGTGACATATGTACATTATATGGGGCTTTATTCAGGGACAAAGTTAAGAGCTAGTTTACATGGGCTAAGATTACACATTCCAGGCCAAGGCTTGGTAAAATCCATCATGGGTTTGTGTGTGTTCATTTATAATGGCGGGTTAAGGATTAACACTGATGACCAATTAAATATAAGTACTAGTAGATACTTTTAAAAACATTACTTTCAAAATTTCATTTGAATAGAGTTTGTCTTATTACATCCCCCCCCGTCCTGATAGTTCCATGGTCTTAATTTTATCTAACCTAGACTGTTTCACCAAATACTAAAAATACATTCCTGTTGTTTTGTACTCTGTTAAATAATAGCTACTTACACTCTTTCTAAATAATTGTATCTGTTTAGTGACCCCATTTCTCCATAGAAGGTAAATGAAACTTCACTTCACAGGTAGACTTATAGTTAATATCAAATTGATTGTTGAACAGCGATGCAATATTTTCCTCACATAACTTCACTTATCTTAGCCTCCAGCTGCCATTGGGTCTAATTCTCTTAACATTCTTCTGTTAATGCCTGCTTTTCTACTAATGTATTATGTATATTTCTAAATCTTTTATAAGTTTCTTCCTCAAAAAAACCTGACAACTTACCTCTAAGAACTTCTGTTATTCCAAGTTTTCATTCGACTGCCGCCACAGAGTACTATCATAAAAGTACATTTTTTATTTTCCTGACATCACTTGTGCACTATCAAAAACTGATTTGTTTATCTCTTCCATGACCCTATTTTCTTTTGCTTTTGACTTGATATAATCAGGTCTTACTTCCCTTTAAATTATAATCATGGAAAGATATAGAAGTAAATAGACATGTGTTATGTGTTAAGATACATAAATAAAGGGTCAAACTCTGCTGATATTTATTCTGCACTATATTGATACATTGAAATAATTTTAAATTACTTAATGATGGGTATGATTAAAATTATTTCTCAAGAATGAATATATATAAAAGAAAATATTTTGGAATAAACAGATGGTTATTATTTAGTTGTAAATTACATTTACTATTCATGGTAGATAATTAGTTTAACAGTTTTTGTCTATGTACTTCAATTTGTAGACTATAAATGTTTATTCTGAAGTAATATTTTAAAAGTAAATTTAGTATTAGCTTAATAAATTACATACATTCTTGTCATATAGTCTAAATTAATTAAATTAATCTTGTACCAGAAAATATTAAATATATTTTACAATATGGCAATCTCTTTTATCTCGAGGCTCCAATAAATTACTGATTTTTTTAAATTGGTGCATATAACACACATTGCCTCTCATTCTAAAATCTTGACAAGTTAATAAGCTGTAGGTGGATATTAGAAGTCAAAGTAAGTAGAAACCACACATTTCTAAAGATTCAAAACTATACCTAAATGGGGTAAGTGAATAATAATTTCATTGTAGATCAAATAAATTTCAAGTATTAAACAGTTCTCTAGTCTGTATGTAATACTAATAGACATAAATTTTAAATCCCAAGGCACTGAAAGTGTCTTGTATAGGGAGAACACTTACAATGAAAAATACTTAATTCTAATAAAACAAATGAACTCATTCACTAGTTATTCAAAGAGAGCTGTCTGGACTATTTTTATTAATTATTATATTATGAACCTGAAAATATTATTATAAAATACAAAGAAATAGAATAATAAAATAAAAGCTTATTATTAGGGTGAGTGGTTATTTTTATACATTTATAAGTTTCAAAATTTACAGGCAAAGATTCTAGAAATATTACAAGATATAGCCAGAAAATTAACATGCAAAATGTAAGCCATGAGATTGTGTCATAGATACTGCTAATATTTAATTGCACCTTCAGTTCTTTTCATTATTAACCAGAATGTGCTTATATTTTATGCCCACATGTGAACACACATACACAGATAGGGAAACATTCCATATTTTCTTGAATGTTATGTTTTACTCTTGCTTTCACAGTCCTGAGACTATAAATTATAATTTCAAATCCAGCATCATTTTGCTTTTTGGAGGGAGAAGATATGATTATTACTTGATTTTGACCATGTATATATACATTTAGAATCATCTAGGTATTCATATTAAACATGAATTTTTTATATTAATCGTTCTTCAAAAACACTATTTAAAATAAAGAACACATGCTATGCAGACGGAAACCTATATCAGGATACAGGTTAGTTGGGCATTCATCATTTAAAAAGATGCACTCAGAAGAAATCCACTGTGACACTCACCTGTTTTCAATTTTTTAGCTTTTAGAAGTGAGAGAGAATAAATTTGTGCCATTTCATGCATCTGGTCTGTGTTCCTTTGCTACGGAAAGACTAACAAAAACACACAATACCAAAGTGTTAGTGTCTATATTTTTTCTTCTTTTTTTTTTTAAAGTGAAAATAGATTTTTTTCTAATATAACATATCCTAGCTACTATTTTCCCATCAATTTATCCTCCTAGTTCCTCCCCCACTTATCCTTCCATTCAGATCCACTCAGATTCTCTCTCTCATTAGAAAACCAACAGGCTTCCTTGGTATAATAGCAAAACAGCATTGTGGGAATCTCTGCAAGCTTTACTGGTATGGTCTCTGAACAGGGTAGCATAGATGTCACTAGGCTATAGAATACATGTGACCTCACCTCTTAAGTTTGGATTCTATTGGCTGAGAAAAAAAGATAAAGATAGAAGTCTAGAGAGAGAGAATCTGTGATAAATATTTTGGGGGATTTGGCCTGGCCTCACATTCACTGTGCCACCATTGTGCTAGCATAATGTTTTAGTACACCATAGTAGATCAATATATTTATTGGTGTTTATGTTTCTCCTTTGGTAGCATGTAGAGTACATTCTTGTCTAAAGTTATTACTCTGTAGGGGTGAAGACTGTAGGTAGACACTAGCTCAACTTCTCTGTGTTTAGTGAGTTGTATAGGTATTGTCTTAAGGAATGGAACCATGCCATCAGCTTATGTAGAAAGCCATTTTCGGTCTTGACAACAGCCTGGGTTGCCTTAAAGAAGATAAATCACAAAATTGTGTAATCTATTTTCAAGTAAACATCAAAAATCTTTATTAACACACTAAAGACACTCGAACTATGCATTTGTCTAATTTCTTAAGCTATGAAAAAATTACTATTTTTATTTCCTAATTTATTTTCTCTTCTCAACTAATTTTTATATCACTTGAAGGTGGACTATGTAAACACTGAATATTACCATCAAAAATAACAATTACGAATTTTTGAAAAAATATTTTTTCTGACTTAGCAAAACTATTTTATAAATTAAAACTAGAGATTTTAGGTCAGGCATGGTGGTGCACGCCTTTAATCCAAGCACTCGGGAGGCAGAGAGAGGCAGATTTCTGTGAGTTTTAGGACAGCCTGGTCTACAACGTGAGTTCCAGGACATAGTACTGCTACACAGGGAAACCCTGTCTCAAAAAACCAAAAAAAGAAAAGAAGAGAGAGAGAGTTTTAACTTCCTATCACATCAAGTGATTAGTTGTAAACATTATTAATAGCTTTAATTATTCATAAAAATTTAAGTATCAAGCACAATGATTGTTCCTTACATTGTTGTATTTCATAACACAACATGCATCATCATTAAAATTAAGTCAAGAGGAAAACAGGTGGAGAGGCAATATCTTGCAATTAAGGTAGGTGAAGATTGTTTCTATAGGACAATGAGAAATGTCAACTATAATGCATTGCTTTCGTGAATGAGGAGAAATGCTGTAAGTATTCCATTTTGCTCTATCAGAGTATTTTAAGAGCAGAGGCATTAATTTGAGTGATAGTGATAGAAAAACTCTCCATGGTTAAGAGAAACAATGTGTAACCTAAATCGCCCTTATTAAGTAGAATGAAACACTGAATACCAAGTTAAATGCACATTAATAATATGAATATCCTCAAGGAGTGCCTAGTTAGGAGAGTGCTGGGATAACTTTTAATTATTTATTTTACATAATTCAGAAGCAAAACCCTAAACTGTGAAAGCTAACAATACTTGAACAGTACTCTTAAAAGAAATAGTCTGCTTCAGATAACTCTAATGTTCTCAAATTCAACTAACTGATTCATAGAACATTTAAAGATACGATGTATGGTAAAATCTCCATGAAGGCTTGAACTTTGTTGGTGGTGGTGTCGTATTACTTTTTAAATTTTGTCATGTTTTAGCCTATGTATCTCAGGCTGGCTTTGACTTACTGGCTTTTACCTCTTACCTTCCATCTTCTGAGACTATAGACATTGTTTATACACTCAGCAGTCCTAAACTTTTCAAATAAACACAAAATTTAGATATTGCTTAGATAACACATGTTGCAAGTGAGTAAAGATTGCTATCATCATACTAAGTTGGGGAATAAATTACAACATTGATAATTAATATAAAACAAAGTGAAAACATTACAAAAATGGAAGAAAAAAGTATAACAATTTTAAGTAGATTAAAACTTCCTACATTAATATTGTGAAGTTTTATATAATGTCATTACTTTAATCTGAATGAAGTTTAAGTATTTATTTTGAAATGTATTAATGTATTATTAATAGGAAGTCATTTAAAAGGTAGTGAGAAATTTAAAGAAAAGTATAATAAATAGATTTAGTAATGAAGTTTCAAAAATTTGAAGAAAAGAGCTGAAATCAAATAATTAGAAAATTCTTAAACAGATGAAAGAGTGATAACATAGTAATACATAAAAACATAGGAATGAATATGTTTGAGAACAATGTTAGTTGAAGATAGTTGAAGATAAACAATTCCATTATGCTTTTAAAGAAAAATTGAGAAATCACAAAGGAGGAATCTCTAATGGCTGAGAGACACATGAAGAAATGCTCAAAATTCTTAATCATCAGAGAAATGCAACTCAAGAGGACTCTGAGATTCCATCTCACACCTGTTAGAATGGCTAAGATCAAAAACTCAAATGACAGCACATGCTGGCGAGGCTGTGGAGAAAGGGGAACACTCCTCCATTGCTGGTGGGAGTGCAAACTTGTACCACTATGGAAATCAGTCTGGTGATATCTTAGAAACTTGGAATACCTCTACCTCAAGACCCAGCCATACCACTTCTGGATATACATAAAAACGATTCCTCACCAATCCACAAGGACACTACCTCATCTATGTTCATAGCAGCTTTGTTTGTAATAGCTAGAAACTGGAAACAGCCCAGATGTCCTTCAACCGAAGAATGGATAAAAAAAAAAAAACAACAACAACAAAAAAAAAAAAACTGTGGTACCTTTACACAATGGAATACTACTCAGCCATTAGAAACAACAAAATCATGCAATTTGCAGACCTAAGGATGAAACTAGAAAAGCTCATCCTGAGCGAGCTACCCAGACTCAGAAAGATGAACATGGCATCTATTCACTTATAATTGGATTTTAGCTAGTAGAACAAGATAACTATCTTACAACCAACACACCAAAAGGAACAGAAACATAGACCTTGTTACCTGTTAGTGTGACTTTGCCCTAATAGAGTTGCCATGTAGGCCCCCAGTACAAGAGGAAGCTCTTAACACTCATATGACTGTTGAACTGAGGGGGGCTGATATGTAGGGGCAACCCACTCCAGAGGAGTAGGATAGGTGGGACATGGGGGAGAGGGTGGGAGGGTGGTACCAGGATGAGTGGAGAGAGGTGACTGTGATGGAGATGTAATTCAAAGTAATAGCGAAACAGAGAGAGAGAGAGAGAGAGAGAGAGAGAGAGAGAGAGAGAATGTGGCACACACAACAATTGTACTGCAGCAAGTAACAGTGAACGAAGTATGCATGACTACACTGGTGGGATACTGATGTCATTTTCAAACACTCTAAAGGGAAATACTCAGGATACATTTTATTGTGCCTGAATATACTGTCATGTTTTAGTGATGTAAAATTATTGAAAGTGAAAAAAGAAAATATGTATGTTTTCTAGATGAAATATATACATCTAAAGCATCAAAACTAGCATCCACATATGAGAGAGGACATGGTGTATTTGCCATTGTGGGTCTGGTTTAGGTAACTTAGGACCATTTTTCCCAAATTCATTCTTTACCTATGAATTTCATAATATCATTCTTTAAACTACCAAACAATAACATTTCATTGTACACATGTAGCACATTCTCATTATCTGTTAATTATAGTCATCAGTGCTGTTTCTAATTTCTGACTGTTGAATGACTATGGATGGCAGATTATTAAGGGAGTGCGATAGGAAGCTTTGGAGGGAACTGGAGATCGAATGCAGTGATGAAAAGGGGGTGAATGAAAATGATGGACCAGGGAGGACTAAATACAGTATAAGATAGGATGGCAGGGTAGAAGAAGAATAGGTGGAGGAATACTGACACTAAAGGTCTTTTGAAAAAGTCATATGGAAGTCTATTACTGTATAAGCGTCCTACAATATGATGACAGCTTCATGGGAATTTCTAATCCATTCAATCCTTCAGTTTAGAAACGAAGAATACTAAAAGTATCAATATTATAAAATATTTACTCAATTCTGTAATAAATTCTGTATATACCTATATATATATATAAAATACTCCATTCTGTAATAAATGTATGTCTGTCATCATTCTCTGTACACATACTCACAGATGCATATGGACACGTTCTCCCCACATAAAATGAGTTAGAAACAGAACTAAAGTGCTTCATTTTAACACAGATCTTTCTTAGCATTCTTATTGACTGTGAGAAATTTTGTGGGTTTGGATAGGAAGGGCCCCCATTGCTCATACATGTGAATGTGTGGTCATCAGGGAACAGTACTCTTAGGAGGTGTGGGTTTGTGGATTTGTTGACTCAGTTGTGGCCTTGTTAGATGAAGTGTGTCACTGAAGGTGACCTTTAAGATTTCAAAGGTTCAAAGCAGGTCCAGTGGCTCTTTTTCTTCTTGCTGACTTCAGATCCAGATGTAGAACTTCCAGCTCTTCTCCAGCACACTGTCTCCCTGTGTGGTTCCATGTTTCCTGCTATGCTGATTATTAAACTGTAACAAAGCTCTGAAAGTGTAACAAGCCCCAACTAAATGCTTTCCTTTTTAAGAGTAGTCTTAGTTATGGTGTCTCTTCACAGCAATAGAGCAATAATTAAGACAGGTTGGTAGGTCTACTGGTTAATCATTATTTTGTTTAAGCATCAAATTTCTGATAGGGGCTCAATTGTTCTAACCTTCAATGACCTTCTACATTTTAATGCATGTTTCAGCCACAGAGGTTGTAAATGCCAGTACAGGCTGCAGGTGATCTGACTTAGTATATTTTCTTGCATGACAAACTTCATCAGGAAAGGAGCTAGAACTGACTACTAATACAAATGTTAAAGCAAGAGGGCACTATGTCTGCAACTGAACAGTATCTGAATTCATCAGTCCACATGAAATTTACATGAGGCCATTCTTATTTGAAAAAGAAAAGCAACTTCCAATTATGCATTTTCCCCTAACTTGACAAAAACTTTTTCGTTTGTTTCTGTTTTCAAAATGTGTAGTAGTAAAGGAAAAGAAGCAATGTTTAGATCGAAATGAAATGCAAAATCCAGCCAAGTATCTTTGGCATCTACATGAATCCTTATTAAAATTTATATTTACCATGGAAAATATACACTTGACAACTCAAAAATAAATTGAATTCAAATGTGGACTGTTTCTTTCAAGTAAGATTGAATGCAATTTTATAAAGTTTCACCCTCCCTGACCCTGTAACAAAGATCAGCTCAAATCATTTGTGAAGTATTCCAGAAGTGTAAATGGAGCCAGATTCTCAGTGCTTCACTTAGAACAGACCAACATCTATAATTAAATTATGGATTATGATAAGTGTATTACCCGTCAATTTGGCATTAAGCAGTGTGAATCACAGAATGGGGTCTCTGTCAGCTTGCACTCCTGGGATAAGAATTCAGATGAGACCATTACAGCTGAAAATGGAAGCTGGCTTCAAGATCTCTGCCAAGGAGATAATGTCCTTCTGCTTTGTTTAAATAAGACAAGGAGACCCAGAACAGGAAATTATGTTCTCACAGGGCATATGTTTTTGATAACAGTTTCTAGCTTTCTTAAAGAGTACTAAAAAAGGAAAGGTAATAGCTTAATAGCTAAATGTGAAATGTCTAGATTACTAGGCGTAGCTAAGGTAAAGGTTTCGCATGAAGAGAAGAACAATACAGGATGTGTAAGAGGATAGCTGTCCTTAGGTCTTGCCATGAAAACTTGTTTAAAATACCTAAAAAAATAAACTCAACAAACATTTCATTCAATAGCAAGTAATTATTTATTTTATTTTACTAACCATATAGCTATATTAAGTTGTGTTACAGTTTAGAATAGATGTTAAATGTCCTCTACCCTCAAACTAAACATGTTAAAGGTATGGCATCTTTACTGTAACAAACTGGAGGTAGGAGAGCCTTTAAGAGTTAAGGCATGGTGGGAATTCTTCAACTCGTTGTAGGATTGTCTTCAGCCCTTGAAGAGTATAATGGAACCCGAGTAACTTCATATCTCATTTTTTTCCTTCTGGACCAAGAGTTAAAAGGTTTCCTTTGTAACAACTCAGCCTGATACACTGGCTTTCTCAGGCTTGAATGCATTGAACCTGATTTATTATTACATAAAATCTCAAAAACTGAGATGCAATATAAATCCTTTATTTATTTACAGGAAGATTCTTAAAGGAGTTTATTGAATTAATGGAAAGCTGACCAACACCAGTTTGTTAGCAAATTATATACATTTTATATATAATATTTATTATGTATAATATATTTAATATATAATTTGCATAATTGTATATAGTTATATGGTTGTATATTTACATATATAGTTATATTCAGAGTGACAGTTATAATTATATAGTAATGTAGTCATATGTCTTCTAATTTACTTAGTGTTTTCTATTGAATTTAGTGATTGTTGCAATTTTAATGAATAAAAAGTAGAGGAGGAGATGGTTAGACTAGAAACATATACTATTAAAGAGACATTGGAGTAAGCAGGTCTAAAAGTCCACTCATAATATCTATATGGTATTGATTTTGCAATGTTATTTATTTGCTGATTGTTAAAAATTTTTACCAATTTGGAACACTCAGCATAAAATAATAATGTGACAATTATAAAATTATAACCTATTTTTGTTGTTGATCTTTTGTATGTTTTGTTACCAAATAGTTACACGTACATTTTGTTTATAAATCTATTAATAAATGAATGAGATAAAAATTTTATAATCAATGTCTGTCAGAGAAACGGGGCCAAACGGATGAAGATCGATGCTGTAATGTATGGAGAGAAAATGGGAACTGTCCAGGCAGCCACTGGTGTGTCATTTCTTAGTTTGGGAAGCTGCTGGCTCTGCACTTCTTGTATAATCAGATATATTTATCCCTCTCAGGTCTCTGAGGTGGTTGAAGACTAGATAGCTAGAGTTTCATAGTTAAATTTTGAGTGAATTAAGAATTAAGAGGCTGTTCTGGATCTAAGAAGATGTTTTTAAAATTGTGATGAAAGTTAGGATGGAAGTTGAGTTGGATATAGAATTTTAAACTCATGGAGATGGTTGGATAGCAGAATGTTAAAGTCATTTGCCTAATACGTATGGACTGGACATTGGGAATATATTCTAAGACTTATAATGATTATAATTGTGGCCTAATTATTTCTATTGTTTTGTATTGTATTTGTTGTTAGAAGAGAAAAAGCCATTTGTTGGACTGAAAGGGGGAGCTGTTGGGGGGAAAAGATAAACCTTAAACTTAAAAAAATAGAAGAGAATGGGGAATTGAGGGAGAAGAGGATGGGACTGGAGGGGGCAGTAGGGAGGGGATTGTGATTGAGATGTAACTTGAAGAAATAAAAAATAAATTAAAAAAAATAAATAAATAAAATTTAGAAGATAAAATTCAATCACAGTATCTATGTGCTTTTTCATAGGAAGTGCAACAAAAAGTTTTATTTATCTTAGGTGAGAGCAAGGGATGATAATAAGGATAGAGGCACAGTATAGCACCATATGTGCATGTATGGCAAAACAGCACAGGGAAATGCATTAACATGAATAATTGATGTGCATTAATGAATTCAACAAAATGTTTTATGTTGTATAAGTAGATGCCTAAATGTCAAATGTCAGTCACCCGAAAGAGTGGATAAGATGTAATTAAAGAGTGCAAGCAACAGTCACATCTTTCCATACCTTGACCTATTTCATCCATCTGTTCAGGTTTCAGATCCTGCGTACCTATCCAAGATGATTAAGACACCTTAATATCATCAATTTGACTGACCCCACAAGAGGAAGTTGTAGAAGGCCAAGTGTGAATTAGAACTTTCTAAGATTTATTATAACTAAGAGCCATCTACATGCAAATTGCCTACCGTCCAGCCCTTCTACTGATATGCTTTACCACACACCAGAAACCAAAGAGCTCTAATAGCCAATTGATATTAATAATTAATTCAAACATTTCTCTATGCCTGGCCTTTATCCTGTGATTGGCAGGTGAGCCTGCAGTTTATTGAAATGTACCACAGACAATTAGGAAATGTCACTCTGGTGCACATTCCACTGCCCACACACCCCTTTAATAAAACTCTTTTAATATCTTTAGTACCTGAAGTCTACGTAAATTATGCAAAAACTCAAGTCTTATTTTTAGGAAGAGAGGAGTCATAATGTATCAAGAGTTATTCAGTTCCTTTTAACTGCAAACACCGGAACCATTAATATGAGTTCGAAGGTAGAAGTAGGAAAGGAAAGCCCATGCCATTTCTAGAGGAAAATCATTAAGATTTAAAGAGCTTGAAACAGAAGTGTTGCACTGCACTTTCATTTTATTCTTAGAAACTAAAGTTTTAAAATTACCTCTAGTAAAGTGGTTTTGCTCGCATCAGACTTTCTTGAGACCTGATGAGACGTGTATACATAAAGAAGAAATTCTCCAGAAAGTAAAACAGTAATAGAAAAACTAAACAAATATAGTTATGTGAAATTTCTCTGGGTATAAGAACATAATACTTAATATTTTTAAAGCTAAGTTATATTTGTATTCATTTATTTAGTGTATGTGTGAGTGTGTGCCTTTGTATGTGTGTGTGTTTGCTCATATGTGTGCCACAGGATGCCTGTGAAAGTCGAAGGATATACTACAGGAGTCAGTTTTCTCCTTTGACCAAATGGGTCCCCAGGATTTACTTCAGTCAAGTCATCAAGCACCCTTAGTAGTTGAGGCATTATTTTCTGCAATGTTTATTATTTACATTAAAAGTAATTTATTACTTATACTGGCAAGGCATTTCATTGCTGCATTCATTAAAACAGAGCATTTATCATTTTTATCTGTGTTGCTACTGAGGAGAATACTCATTTTATATTAAATAATTTAATGTGTTCAAATTATCATGTATGCCATAATTGTCAAAGTATCCTCTGCCTATGATTGCTTATTTGTATTCATTCACACTGTGGAGGGTATCATGATTCTTCACATAATAGTACATAAAAAAGAAATGTCAAATATGAAAGATATGTCATCTGACAGAAATAGGATGAAGGCATACATATTTCATGATTTTACATGATTTAAATTGTAACTCCTCTCAAATATATTTCATCTTTCTCTAATCTTATGCAGTTGTGACTAGTGTTTTGGACTATATAATAGAAGCTAGAAAATTACTTGTGTTGTTATACACCACAATAATAAAAAGAATAAGTTATTTATTGATGTCAATTCATACAAATTTGGGCAAAAATGTATTCAGTGATTGTACTCAATCTGTCTGTAATTTACTTAACACGGGATGTTCCAGTTGTCCTTCAGGTGTCAAGTGTCCCAGGCCAGTTCATTTTGATGAAGGTGAGTTGCTCTCCATCATCTGGACAGAAGCTTGTGCTATTCTTAGTTGCTATAACCAGCTGCATTACTGAGAGAAGGTGCTGTCCTTACACATTATAGATGGATAGCTTCAGATAAGAAAAAGCTATCTTGGTGAACGGTGGCCAGAATTTTGATGTTTCTGTCTGACGATGGGTGATAGGGTTATCATTCACATCTTCAGATGATTTGAGAAGATGGCTGTCTGGAGCAATAGATAAAGGCTCACTGGACTGTTACAGAGGAAAAGAAATTCAAGGGAGGCATGGGAATTCGTTATTAGGAAGCAAGAATCATGGCTCTCATGCGAAGAGGATAAAAGGAAAGAAAATGTGTGAAAAGCCAACTTTTCGGCTTTTTCTTTATGACAGCATCTTCTGTTCTGTTGGCTTATTTGAAATAGCTTAGAAGATTAGTGCTGTATCAACCTTTTAATGCTTGGTGTTTTTCTTTAATCAAGCAAAAAAAGGTGATATTTTTGGAGTAAGCCAGCACAATTCAAATAACCATATCAGCTGTAATTACATAATATAGATAATCTGCTTTACAGTGGACTGGAGCCTGTCAAAACTGTGGGGATTGATTTTATTTGAGATGATTACTTCTTCTTTCAACTTACTTTTATTTGGTATAATTATTTAAAACAAACTAATGACTTCTATGCATTTGTAAATTTCATGGGTAACAGAGGTTATTATGTATTTATTTTTTTTTTACTAAATGCATCCTAAAGTATCAAGAGAGGAATTTGCTAAAAGAGAATAGGACATTCAAGCTTTGTTAAGATTTGTAATGATCTTTCCATCTTCTAAAGGCTTCTTCCATTTCTTTCTTCAAGGGCTTGAAGTTCTTGTCATACAGGTCTTTTATTTGCTTGGTTAGAGTTACCCCCAGGTATTTTATATTGTTTGTGGCTATTGTGAAGGGAGTTGTTTCCCTGATTTCTTTCTCAGCCCATTTGTTTGTTGTATAAAGAAGGGCTTCTGATTTTTTTTGAATTAATTTTGTATCCAGCCACCTTGCTGAAGGTGTTTATCAGCTGTAAGAGTTCTCTGGTGGAACTTTTGGGGTCACTTTTGTATACTATCATATCATCTGCAAATAGGGATAATTTGACTTCTTCATTGGAAAAAAAAGATTTGTAATAAAATGAAAATGTCTAGGAATGCAATGGAGTGGATGTTTATTAAGTTTGAATCAGCACGATTAATGCTTTGCCTAGGGATACTTAATAATTAAATATATTGAATATCTCATTGACTCAATATATTCATCTTTTACAGAGAATAAAAATACAAACCATGAAGAACTACTTGAATTTTTAATGTAATGAACAGTTTCTATTTAGAATCCCTGGAGTATAACCACTCTACTAACTACTACTTATTTATTTTTTCCAAAGAATTTGCAATAATATCTCTCCTTAAATTCCTACTAAAATATAACAGGAATGTGGTTTTAGTATGAACTTTGGTGGCAGATGAACTTTGATTTCAATGGACTGTTAATTCAAGGGATCATAAACAACTATAAACATTTACTTTCAATAATCCTACCTCTGAGAAATTTTTTTAAATTTTATTTTGTTTTAAATTTATTTCTGTGTTTGTGTGAATGCTTCCCATTCTATGTGTGGAGGTTAGAGAACTTTCAGAACAACTTTCAGAAGTCTGCTTTCTGTCTTCCACCTTGTGGAGGCAGAATGGCTCTTGTGTTAGAGGAAGAACTAATATATTAGTTCTCAGAGACTGATTTCAATGCTAGAGATCTGGTTACTACCCTTTCTGAGACACTCTATGATTGGTTAACAAAAGTCAATGATGGCCAGTTATATGGGCAGAAGGAGTGTAGGAAGGTGGGACTTCCTTAGATCAAGAAAGGAACCCTGGGTTTCACACAGAGGAAACTCTTTTTCCACCAGGAGAAACAGACAGATGAGTCTGAGAGCTTTGGAAGTTACAACAAGGCACATGGCTGGTTGAGATTAGATGGTCTGGTTAGGTTTTCTAATTGAGAGTCTGCCCAGCTAAGGGTTAAGTGTTGAAACATTAAAAGGTCTTATTGTATTTAATTATTGGAAAAAAGTCCTTTGTGGGTTTCTGGCTTCTTGTCACAGGCCTTCCAACAGGCCCCACAACATACCCTGCTGGGCCACCACTGAAGCCTGCTGTTCTACTGGCCTAATATAACAGTTTATTGTAATTAATAAATATCCAGCAGCTGCCCTGCCAGGCTACCTGCCAGGGCTACAGGCCCCTAAGGTGAATGGGGTCTGCCAGTCTCCTGCCAGGCAATTGGCTACTCCACCGGCCTAATACATCAATTTATAGTTATTAATAAATATATTAGTTAACAGAGTTTAGGTTGGAGGTGGTAAAGGCCACCTTTGGTCCAGGTCTTTATCACCAGGATGGTTCCGGCCACTAGTTAAGGTAAGCCAGGCCTGCCAGCCTCCTACCAGGCTGCTAGCTGCTCCGCTGGCCTAATATTACAGTTTATACTTATTAATAAACAAAATTGATAACCAAGTTTCAGTTTTCTTCTTGTTTCTATTGCTCTTCATACTCCAGTATGTTTTAACAGCCTCTGGCAATATTGCCATTTCTATCATTTCTGCCTAGTAAGTCTAGCACTACAGATGTATAGGAATGCACCCAGATTTTTATGTGGGTTCAAGAAACTTTTTTTTTGGATTATCAGTCTCAGAGAGCTAGTTAGACACTGAAATTATTCAGAATTGGCTAATAAGATCTTGTATTAAATGTGCTGGCAGATGTTAATCCTCAAGTCTCAGGTATGGATTATCACAGAGCTATTTGAAAATCTTGTGGTTTTACAAAACAATCCTTTGAGTATTAATGTGTACTTTTAACAATTTGAATGTTTGTCTTACTGAAGCAGAACTGAAAAAAATGCTGAATAAAGGATTATGATCATTACTCATATTTGATTAGGTGACTGCCTTTTTCATGCCAAAACATTAGCTGTATCCTCTATATTATCAGTGAATTTCTTTAAAGAAGGTAATTTTCTCATAATTGAAACTGCCAAACATTCTACCTTCATTTATATAGACTGTGGTCTAAAAAGTATTATTTTCCTCAATAAATTAATAATTAATAGTACACATATTTAGTTAATTGTAGTGTTTGACAGTCAAATGAACATTGTATAAAATAATGAAACTATAATATTGAAATAAAAATAATATATATTTCAGATATTTTGGAAACTATTAAGCTCTGAGAATATAACTATATGCTGTCATATCTATATTTTAAATTTTCCTTATTTAACTATTGTCATTTTTTAATAATAGTTCTGAAATGTGCTAAGGTTAGACCTAAGCCTATTATACTGATGCATGCTAGTATTCCAAGAATTAATGTGGCTGAAGTAAGGGGTGTCATAAACTCAGTGTAAGCCTGGGCTACACAGTGGGTTCATGACTCAATAATATTGAAACTTTTTAAAAAATTAAAAACAAAATATATATTTATCCCTCTCAGGTCTCTGAGGTGGTTGAAGAATAGATAGCTAGAGTCTCATAGTTAAATTTTGAGTTGTTTAGGAATCAAGAGGGTGTTCTGGATCTAAGAAGCTATTTTTAAAATTATGAGGCAAGTTAGTATGAAAGCTGAGTTAGATATAGAACTTTAAACACATGGAGATGGTTAGATAGTAGAATGTTAAAGTCAGGTGCCAAATACATATGGACTGGACATTGGGAATGTATGCTAAGCCATATAACTTATAATTGTGGCCTATTTATTTCTGTTGTTTTGTATTGTATTTATAGTTATAAGAAAAAGAACCATTTTTTGGGCTGAAAGGGAGAGCTGTTGGGGGGAAAAAAGAAATACCTTAAACTAAAAAAAAAAAAAAAGAAGGGAAGAGGATGGGGGGTTGAGGGGGAGGAGGGTGGAAGGGTGGGACTGGAGGGGGGAGTAGGGAGGGGATTGTGATTGAGATGTAACTTGAAGAAACAATAAATAAATTATTAAAAAAAACAAAATAATTCATCTACTATTCAAAGTTTTTACTTTTTTTGAAAAAATTATTTAAGTAGGAGAAAATTAAAGAATATTGTTTCTAATATAAAATCTCCTCAATATGTCAAGGATTTTAACTACTTGTCTTAAACTGATGTAAGAGTTTGGGCATACTTTAGGACTTTTGAGGATTGGTTGGAAGAAGTTGAGTCCTAGGTATGGACCTTTAAGGGTTATGGACTATCTCTACTTTTGTCCAGCTGTCTGCTTCCTTGTTCACTATGAGGTTAAGTACCCTGCTTCAAAGCTACTTTATATCCCAGAGAGAAGCCAGTCCTGCCACCATGCCTGCCATGCCACAAAGGACTACAATCGCTGAAAACATGAACAGAAATAAATCTTTCCTCTCTTAAGTTGTTTGGACAGTTGTTTTGTCACCATGATGAGAACAGATAGTTTATATTGTTTTATATTGTTTATATATAGTTTACACTTTATATCTGAGAAATCTGAACAACTCATGTAACTTGATATAGTGGGCATTGTTTGACTTTTAAATAAATTTGTATTTTTACAGTATGTTTTTCCATAAGAATTGATGCACATTCCTTAGAGAAAATATGAAAAATATTCTCTCTACTAAAGAGTAAAGCACTTATTTAACATATATATTTCTTATCACTTAGAATTACTATTTTTGGAGTTAACATTATGAATGAAATACATCCCCAGAGCAAAGGATAATATTTAACACCATTTTAAGTATGTGAACAATACTTAACATGACTACAGAATTTTGCTTGCCTGCTTTAGATCTGATTTACATTTATTCAATGGGATGACTTTCAAATTTTTCTCAGTTAAATTCTCCAATCAAAATGAAAATTTATACGGTCTCTTGAATAACATTTTTGAAAAAATCAGCTTAATATCTTCCTTGTTATTCAGTTATTCTCCTTTCATCATGGATCTCCAAATGGTTATGCTATTAAATACAACATTTTTTGCTTGTAACCCTAGCCTTTAAAGACTGAGTCATCTTGTTATGTAGTGCTCTGTTGATATCCCTATGAGATCTGTTCTTTTCTGAAGGGAAACAAATGAGTGGATCTGGGGGAGATGTGTTGTTGGGGGCAGAGAGACCCAGAGGAGTGGAAGGAAAGGAAAGAAAGAAAAAACACAATACTCTATGAGAATGTTAGTAATATCTTGATACTGTTCATCACTGAGACAAAATAATTGAACACTTTAAAGGAAAAGAGATTTCTTACGAGTTGTTACTTTGAGGATTTATTGCATGCTCAGTAGGATCCAGAGAGTCAAAGTTGTGGTGAGAACAACCTTGTGGCACAGTGGGCTTTGTGAAGAATTCCAGGAAACCAAGTGAGACAGGTATGACTCCGTTACAAAAATATCTTTCAAGAACGTGGTACAGACTGCTACTTCCTC
Source organism: Lophiomys imhausi (assembly GCA_907164525.1). NCBI lineage: Eukaryota > Metazoa > Chordata > Mammalia > Rodentia > Muridae > Lophiomys > Lophiomys imhausi. The sequence continues at coordinate 9,729,052 of CAJQZJ010018033.1, read as the reverse complement.
CCAGACCCACTTTTAATGTCTCCACTACTATATCACTTCCCCTTGCATTGGCTTGTCCAAAAGACCTGAAAGAGATGACAAAAGGAAGGATTTATATTTTGGCTCAAAATGTCAGAGGTAATTCAGTTGTCATAGAGCAAAAAGCAGGGCAGTTGGTGCAGCAAGATTGATACTGTTGAAAATGCTGTTGAAATATAATGATGGTAACTCCTTCCACTATGACATACCAGGAAGCAGAGAAAGGAAAAGTACAAATGAAAGTACATAATCTTGGATTCTCCCCAAGTGGCTTACTTCCAACAGCCAGTCCTCACCTTGTAAAACATCCACAACCTTCACAATACACCACATGTTTGCGACTGATGATTCAAAGTATATGTAAGTAGATTACATTTCCAATTTAATTCATATAAGAGACAACTTTTAGTGATTCAAGCTGAGACAAAACATTTAACATATTAAATCATAACAATATTAAATACTACTTACTTATTTAGAATTATTTCCTGTTGAAATTTTTAACAGAACACAGAAGAAAAATGCACTAGAGCTGGAGAGATAGTTCATTGTTTGTGAACACAGTCTGTTTTTGTGTGCTTTTTTGTTTTTTATTTGGTTTCATTTTTACCTATAATCCCAGTTCAGTTTCTAGCACATATCACATGGTTCAAAAACCCATGTAATTAGAGCACCAGGGTTACCTGAGGTCTCAGGCCTCCACAGGAATCTATAATCATCTTGTACATATATACAAGCACATATACACACTTTCATATAATTCAATCACAATAAAATGAATCTATTATAATATGCTATTTTTATATTTACATTAAACATCATTGGATACTTTTCAATTTATTTTACAATCATGGTGTTAAGATATTTTTCAGTCTTTCATGCTACATGTCTTGTATTTTATTACGATATAGTCCAATCACTATGCACAAAAGTTAGCACAAAAACTTAACCATAAGAATATTTAAAGTGTATAGAAATGTCTTTTTGTTTCTTAGAAAAGAAGACATTGTTCTTAGATAAACAAAACTGAGTAGCACAAACTCTAGGTAAAAAAAAATCATATACATCAGTATATATCTTATACAAACATACATACATATATATATACATTTTAAGCTCTTCAGAGTAGGAGAAGTAATATTAGAGGTTATGATAGCTTGTGATTTATGTCATATAATTGTGGAAAGTATACTACAATTTATTTGAACATTTTGTGAAAGCCATAGTGTGAAACAAACTACGGTAAATTCTGTTTTTATTTTAAAGTAAATTTTTGTTTTTTTTTTAATTTAACCAATAAAAGATTATGTAAAGAACTCAATATATGATTAAAATTATATAGCTGAAAGTATTGATTGTTAAAATTTAAATAAGAATCTTATTCAGAAAAAAAATACAGTAACATTTTGATTTTAAACTAAATGATATCAACATTATCCATTATAAGTAGATGCATTCCTGTCTAAAACTTTTCTGATATACCAAGAAGACATATTGTTTTATTATTCTGAACTCTACTATATCTATTCTATTTTATTTTATCCATTTTATTTTTCTAAAGTTATTCTATCTCACTTTTGTTCATTTATTTTATATAAATAATTTGGTTACTTATATAAGGGAAACTGTTAATGGAGTTCTGCCTAGATAAATGGGATTCATAAAAACACTATTCAGAACTGTTGAAGAGTAATTATCCACTTCACAGATAATTAGTGACTGAAAGAAAAAAAAAGGGATAGCAGAAAATTTGATTTTATAAAAGATTAGACAGAATTATTAGGTTGGAACCAATAATTCAGGAAGCAGAATATTAAATTTTATTTTTAATCTATGTAATACCTGTACATAATTGCAAAAGAATTTTAAATATCTCTTAGACATTTTTTCTTTATTGAACACTACAGAACTGATAGAAATAACTCTAAACTATTTTTAACTAATTTTTATAGGGTACATTTTATCACAGATGTGCTATTGCATTTTCAATTTGATATACAACAATCTTAACGTGTTAGCATCAAATATTTAAGTTTATGAAGTTTTTTAAAAATATTTTTAACATAATGCTGTTATATGTTGTACCTCTGCTAAAAATCAGAACTTCGTAGAAATTTTATTAGAAATGAGAATTTTTTTAAAAATATGTATTCATTACTTCAGGTTACATCTCCATCACAGTGTCCTCTTTCCATCCCTCCAGTCCTGTCCTCCCACCGTCTACCCCCTATCCCTAGCATCCCACTCCTCTGGAGTGGAATGTCCCTACATATCAGTCTCGGCCCCAGTTCAGTAGACATATGATGGCCAAGAGCCTCCTCATACACTGGCGGCCTACAGGGCAACACCACTAGGGCAAAGTGTCTCAATGACAGAAAAAAAAAATCTATGTTCATGTTCCCTTTGGTACATTGGTTGTAGTATAGTATATGGCTAAAATCCAACTATAAGTGAATAGATACCATGTGCATCCTTCTGAGTCTGGGTTAGCTCACTCAGGATGAGCTTCTCTAGTTCCATCCATTTGGCTGCAAATTGCATGATTTTGTTGTTTCTGATAGTTGAGTAGTATTCCATTGTATAGATGTACCCCAGTTTTTTAATACATTCTTCGGTTGAGAGACATCTGGGTTATTTCCAGTTTCTAGCTACTACAAATTAGGCTGCTATAAACATAGCTGAGGAAACTTCCTTGTGATTTGGTGAGGAATCATTTGGATATATACCCAGAAGTGGTATAGCTGGGTCCCGAGGCAGAGCTATTCCAAGATTTCTAAGATATCACCAGACTAACCTCCATAGTGGCTGCACAAGCCTGCATTCCCACCAGCAATGGAGGAGAGTTCCCTTTTCTCCACAACCTCACCAGCATGTGAGGTCATTTGAGCTTTTGATCTCAGCCATTCTTACAGATGTAAGATGGAATCTCAGAGTAATATTGAGTTGGATTTCTCTGATGATTAAACATGCTGAGCATTTCTTCAAGTGTCTCTCAGCCATTAGAGATTCCTCCTTTGTGAATTCTCTGTTTAGCTCTGTTTCCCATTTTTTGATTAGATTATTTGGTTTCTGGGCATTTAATTTCTTGAGTTCTTTGTAAATTTTGGATGCTAGCCCTCTGTCAGATGTGGGGTTGTTGAAGATTTTTTTTCCCAATCAGTTGGCTGCCATTTGGTTCAAATGACAGTGTCTTTTGCCTTACAGACTTTTCAGTTTCATGAGGTCCCATTTATTGATTTTTGGTCTTATATCCTGAGCTGGTGGTGTTCTTTTCAGGAAATTATCACCTGTGCCAATGAGTTTGAAGGTTTTCCCTACTTTCTCTTCTAATAGATTAATGTTTCCGGCTTTATGTTAAGGTCTTTGATCCACTTGGAATTAAGTTTTGTACAAGGTGATAAGTATGGGAAATGGGCTGAGAAAGAAATTAGGGAAACAACACCCTTCACAATATTCACAAACAATATAAAATACCTGGGGGTATCTCTAACCAAGAAAGTGAAAGGCCTGTATGACAAGAACTTCAAGCCCTTAAAGAAAGAAATTGAAGAGGCCATCAGAAGATGGAAAGATCTCCCATGTTCATGGATAGGTAGGATCAACATAATAAAAATGGCCATCCTTCCAAAAGCAATATACAGAATCAATGCAATTCCTATCAAAATACCACAATAGTTCTTTATAGACCTAGAAAAAGCAATTCTCAACTTTATATTGAATAACAAAATGCAGAATAGCTAAATCAATCCTGTACAATAAAAAACCAACTTGAGCATCACCATCCCTGATTTAAAGCTGTACTACAGAGCAACAGTAATAAAAACAGCCTGGTACTGGTATAGAAACAGACCAGTGGATCAATAGAATCGAATTGAAGACCCAGAAATGAACCCACACACCTATGTTCACTTAACTTTGACAAAGAAGCCAAAACCATACAATGGAATAAGGACAGCATCTTCAACAAATGGTGCTTGTCCAACTGGATGTCGACATGTAAGAAATGAGAACTTTTTAGCATCTTTCGACAAATTCATGCACAGTTTGAACATATTTGGAAACTCTGGTAAGAAATAAGTTATTTTATTCAACAAGCTCTATTGGAGGATATATGTTCTGCGCTTTGTCCTAAACATCGGAGAAGCTGATGAAGGCTGCAAAGTTATTCACTGTTTGGAATTGGTAAAGCTTACCCAAGGTTTCCTGTTTGAATAGAATCTATGCCAATAAGGTCCTACCAACATGACCAAACAAAGTGAGAAGAGCAAGGATGACACCAATGGAAATGCCAAAGAGGATGGAGAAAGCCCATGAAACTTCAACCCTATACAAAGAACGATAGGTAACTGTATGTGTTTTTATAAGGAAGACAGTTCCACAAAATGAGCCGTTTAACTGTGTGTTATTACTTGAATTTGAAGCACTGACCACAGGCTCCAGGTTTATTGTCTCCTCCTAATCTGCTATTGTTATTTTGAACTATGTAGAGTTTTTGTAGGTGAAGGAGCTAGTAAAGGTATGTTAATGTGAATTTCCTGGCAAATTATACTGACCCTGAGGTTCTGCCCTACTTCTTCCTAGTTCTAAATCACACAAAATGCAGCTGCTTCAAGCCTTCCTAACTACAGATAGAGTTGTCTCTAAACTTGTATTCCTCTAGGACACCTGATTTATGTCAGATAAGTGTGGAAAGTATACTACAATTTATTTGAAAATTTTGCAAAAGCCATAGTGAAACAAACTATGGTAAATTCTATTTTTAAGTAAATCTTTGTTTTTTCTATTTTAACCAATATAAGATTATCACATAAATTTATAAAATGTATTGTGTCATGCACATCATATGAAGTTCCAAACAAATCCACTGATTTTGAATGCCTTACAATTGTTCTAAATGTCCTTTAATATAGGACAGAGATTAAGTCATGATATTAAATCAAGGTTTTTATAGTAAGAATGTTATGTGTAAAATAGTTTATCAAGCTTTCTGAACACTGATGCTAAACTATATGTATTATGTAAATGATCTATAATATTTAAGCAGTATTCTTAAGGTTTATTATGTTAAATTTAAAATAAAAACCATATATTTTCTTCACATTTTAGTGTTAATGTGTTTGCACTTACAATAACCCATATAGTAGAGTTACCTTGACCTATTTTTCAGATTTACTTCTTATTTACTGTTAATCTTAAAATACATTAAATAAAAATTTTAATGTTAAATATAATTCTTTCTTGTCAAAAAGAGAACGATATGGGTACTTGTGTTTCTTTCAAGTTTTTTTTTTGTTTTGTTTATTACTTCAATTTACATCCCCATCACATCCCCTCCCTCCACCTCTCCTGATGCCACCCTCCCACCCTCTCCCCCTTCTCCCACCTATCCTACTCCCCCAGTGTGGGGTGCCCTACATATCAGCTCCCCTCAGTTCAGCAGCCATATGAGGGCTAAGAGCTTCCTCCTTCACTGGGGCCTACATGGCAGTATCACTAGGGCAAAGTATCCCACTAACAAGTAACAAAGTCTATGTTCCTGTTCCTTTCAGTATGTAGGTTGTAGGATAGTTACCCTGTCCTATATGGCTAAAATCCAGTTATAAGTGAATAGATGCCATGTGCATCTTTTTGGGTCTGGGTTAGCTCACTCAGGATGAGCTTTTCTAGTTCCCTCCCTTTGGCAGCAAATTGCATAATTTCATTGTTTCTGATAGCTGAGTAGTATTCCATTGTGTAAATGTACCACAGTTTTTTAATCCATTCCTCGGTTGAGGGACATCTGGGTTGTTTCCAGTTTCTAACTATTACAAGTAAGGCTGCTATGAACATAGTTGAGGAGATATCCTTTGGTTTGGTGAGGAAATGTTTGGATGTACACCCAGAAGTGGTATGGCTGGGTCTTGAGGTAGAGTTATTCCAAGTTTTCTTAGATATCTCCAGACTGATTTCCACCAAGGTTGTACAAGTTTTCACTCCCACCAGCAATGGAGGAGTGTTTCCCTTTTTCCACAACCTCACCAATATTTGAGTTTGTGATCTTAGCCATTCTGACAGGTATGAGATGAATTCTCAGAGTCGTCTTGCAAGTTTTGGGAGAAGTAAAAACATACTCCATGAACAAGCCAGATACATCGAGCAATATTAAAATATTCACAAACTGGCAGTGCTATGTTCTATGCTGATACATGCCCCTCACCTAACATAAACATCAATGAGAACTTGCTTTCCATTCTGAAAAGCAAGAGTTTATGACACAAACCAAATTGGTGGTTCTCTAAACAATAGGATACAAGAAAGAACTACAATATCTGAACATTATAATCTTGACCTCATTCTGGGGGTAGAGGGAGTGAAATGGGTGGCTAGATCGTAGTTTATGAAGTGATAGTGATGAATGAATGGGTACTACCTACAGCTGCATCTGTGGTTCCATTCTGGGAACTTCTTGTAAGAAACTCTGGCAAAAATTTTTTTTTCCTATTATCAAGGGAAAAATGTATTCTCTACAGTGGTGTCTACACAACGTCCCTTAAAGAAGGCTTTTTTTCCTTTCTTTTCTTTTATTTTTTTGTGGTAAAGGAACTCCTTCTTATTGAGCAACTACAAAAGAATCCAAATCTCTTTAGGACCCATTCTAGGTATTCTGGGAACATTGTGATTAGTCATTTGAGATTTATATTTGAGCATTGTGTTGGCAGCTACACCGGTTTCCAGCAGAATAGTGTTCATCTCTGCACAGAGTCTTTCAGAAGGGAAGCAAGGAAACACAAAACTAAATTTAATGTGGCACAGGAAACTAGTGGTTCATTTTCTTTCTTTCTCATTTTCTTACTTTTACTACTATTTGATTGGAAAATTGAAATGTTTCTGAGAGGTTCAGTTCTTTGCCTATCTCTTCTTTTTTTGCCTCTACTTATAGTAGATATTTAGTCCAATTTCTCATAAGCATGAAGCACTGTGACCCAGCACCTTAACAGAAGACTATATTTCTTTCAAAAATAACCCTACATTTACGAGGAGGAACTGAAGAATAATATCTAAGTTTTGTGAATTCCAGTTACTTTTCTCTAAAATGGGTAAACATCCCATTTCATGAAAACATTAGGAATACTAAATTTGTGACATAAAAATTAATTTATGTCTCTAACAAAAGCTCTTACTGGTCTAATAATTTGGAATCCTTTATCTGACTAACTTTCTCTTTCTCTGGAAAGTAATATATGTTGAGTGTTCATTACAATACAGATAGTTGTTATTGGAATGGTGCACATTTCAATTTTAAATGACACTTTTAGTAACTTTGTTTCAAGGTGTTAGGTTAGATCTGAAAATCAAGGTGTCTATTAAGCACTGTATGCATAACCATACTTGCACGAGCACACATATACATGAACTCATATCTTACACACAAAAATAAAATTCAAAGACAAACAGAGTGGGTGCATGAAGATCCTTCATCGCTTCTCCCACCCTCAGCAACTGCTTTTGAAGGTAGATATTACTCATACTTGAAAGCACCTGCAATGGGTAGAAAACATGTGGGAGCAGCCTAAAAGTCCAAAGCCTTCTCCTCAGCATCTGTGGAGATGCAGTCAACAGCCAAGCCACGTGTAATTCCAAATTAACCATACCAGTCCAGAAGCTGGGGTGAGACTCTCAGCTCCTGATGATCAGAATTTCCTAGTCTACTGAGCCATTACTGGACACAGGCGATGTTATCATCTGTCATCTATATTATATGTTAAAAGTAGAATCACGTGGGCACCTTGTTTAATAAGTACAGTTAAAACTTTCAGAATTATTGTGTGTATAAATCATGAAATATGTGTATACTTTTAAAAATTACAAAAGTGATATTTCACGCCAACAATATGAGCAAATACATGCGTATAAAATATTCAGGTGAAGAAGCAAAAGCCTGAAATTTTATATACACATTTTAATTTGCTTACTCTCTTCCCTAAACTTGACTCAAATGACATTGTCATTTGCCTGTTATTTGTAATTTTTCATTACTTTGATTCCATTTATGGTAGTTATTCATAATGTTATCTATTATCCTGTATTAGTTTTTTAATCCTGTAGTACCCATGGTAATAGAGGTTTGCTTCTCATTTGCTATTCATTCTCTGCTTCTGCCTTCCCTCAGTGCTGCCATGTCTTCTCTGCAACTATGCATTCTATCTCTCTGGATTTATAAATCAAAAAGAACTTCTTTGTGCCTAGATTATTTTTGTCATGGTACTTTGTCACAGAAACAGAAAATGAACTAGAAAACCTGTAAAACAAAAAAAAATCTCATGTAAAAGAAAATGATTTGTCCAGTCCTTGCCTATTATTATAAAAATTATAGAAATAAATAATGCTCACTGTAATTTTATATTGCCAATTTAAATTATAAGTTGCATGCACAGACTCACATTTACAGATACAAAAGACACCAGGAGAAATTAAAGTATCCATGTGCCATTTACACTTCGAAGAAAACGAGAAGTTTGTCAGAATAAGTTATATTCTTCCTCAACAAAAGAACATTCTAAGCAGTATATCTACATTTTTAGATTTCTGAGCATGAACAGGTACTGTGTCAATGTTCTTGTTTTCAGTAAAATAAAAGCAGATTTGTACAATTTGTTATTTTCTCTTAACAAGCAAATTCAAGTAAATAATGAGAAACATGGTTATTTATAATGTGTTGAACAGTGAATAATATGTTCTTTACGTATCTTCCAATTAGCTTTAAAAAGTCTCTGTCCCTTTCTCCAATTGAAACATATTTAAAATTAACAGCAAATACAAACTAAATCACCTGTATGATGTTCATTACTTACATACACCGATTCGTGTATTTCCAGGAAAATGGAAAACTTCTTCTCAATTGAGTAATTCTACAAATAAAAGCATTGCTCATTTTTTTACTGTGGTCTATCTTTTCTGTGCATTTATCATAAAATATTATCCAGGATTGAGTATTGAAATGTGATAATTCTTGTTAGCTTTTCATATGAGAACATATTTTCTCATTGTTAAGAGAAGTCTGAGATAAAACAGTGTTTACATTATTCAGTGTGAACCTACTTTTAAGCTTTCTTTCTCTTAAATATTGTTTGTGGCTTTGTTGCATTGTGACAGTTGTAGCAGATATTTCATTCATCATCCAGTGTAACCGGCACTCTGCCACAATTACCAAACACAGCAACAATTGTTAGCTCTAGGGAACTGCCAGGATGAAGTAAAGATTTTTCAAACCCCATGTAATTAACAGAAATGTTTACAGGAGGAAAAAGTGGTGTATCAAACTTTTCTTTTTAAGCATCAGTGGTTAGATTTTCAAGTCTTTCTGAATTTTAATATTTTAACAGTTGTCTAAGAAGTCTATTGTAAATGTGTTATTTTTTTTCTTTCAGAATTGTCAGCACTTGTTTATTAACAAAAGTAACATAAAATCCAAAGACAAACAATGTTATAATAGAAAGACAATGGTTTATTCAAAAATTGTATGGGCAGATAGGTGATGGATAAAGATCATTGAAGTCTTATTACATTAATTAAGATATTAAAATCTTCTGTGGAATATTTTTGCTAACAAGATTGGTGTTTTTAAATGTAGGTGTGCATTACTACCTAAGCAATTATCACCATAAGTGTTTAATTAGGTACAGAATTCAAAACAAGTAGCTTGCTTAGATCTCTACTTCATGCACAATCGCTTCATTTTCTGGAAAGACACTTCATGATAGTTCTGATTATTCTCTGAGGTGGATCGACTATAATTAGAGTCAGTGAAGAAACATTGCTCAAAATTTAATTGATGCAAACTGCTATGTGAAAAAAAAAGTGTTTCATTTTTGAATATCTTCAATTTTGTATAAATTACAAATTTATAGAAGCTTGAAATTATTCAGTGAGATTTTAAAGTATTTGAAACTTTGTCCTTTAACTAAATCTGAGTTCTCTCTTTAATAAGCTGGTATATTTAAGTATTTGGAACAATATTTTATATAACAAATACAAAAATTTTATAAGTATAAATACAATCAATATAAAAAGTTTATTTTTCATTTGCTTAATATATGTACATGAATTAGGTATTCTTAATTTAGTTGACCAGTTGATCAATAAGTATAAATAGATACACTATTGTATCAGAGAGCCCATATGCGTAAAAAAGTAGGTTGTATTCATCTATGAAGTTCTACATTTGTTTAATATTTCTATGTATGATCTACAATTGATTGTCTTATCCTATTTCCTTTGTTAGTTTTATGTTATCTTACATTCAGGATATTTTAAGGAACAATTTTAGACTCAGAGAAAATTAAACACAACATTATGTATTTACTATAAATATTATAGGAACAATATCCATTGTGTTGTTAAGAAAAAACCCACCATTATACAAAGGGCATAGCTTTCCATAAAGTGTCCAGGGGGTGCAATACTTATCTCAAATTATATAATGAAGATGCTCATCTCTTACAGGAGCTTTCGTGGAATATTTGACATTACTTTTCTTATTTACATACTTTGTTTGATGATTTTTAAGTTACCTATAAATTGTCTAAGTCCAGTCAGGTGTGATGGGACACATCTTTGTTCCCAGCACTTGAGAGACAGAAGCAGACAAATCTTTGTAAGTTGGAGGCCATCCTAGTCTATGTGGTGAGTGCCAGGATAGGCAGAATTTCTAGTGAGATCTTGTCTCAAAACAACAACAACAACAGCAACAACAAAAAGAAAACAAACAATCAGTTACTACCACAACCAACAACAAAAACATTGCTAAGGTTCATTCTATGAGCTAACATCACATTAAGAATACAGAAACTTCCTCTTGGAGTAGATTCATCAAAGACAAACCCAAATTTGAATTCTCCTCCTTCTTTCTCTATGTCTTCTGTCTGTCTGTAGCTTCTGTCTGTGTTGCCTATGTGTCCTGTGTGTGTGATATGAGTGCTTCTCTACTGTGCCTCTTCCTACCAAGAGTTTGGTTGGTAATTTTTACATACCAATGAAAATAAAGCATGGGAAATGAAGAAGTAAGTCTCCACATAAATATTTAACAGAATGTTACAAAGGGAAAAGTTATTTTATTGACTCTCTGACCCAGAATAATATTCAAAATTGTAAACATATGCTCTTGACTTATGTCCACTTGTTGTTTCCAACATTTTGAGATATTTGTTTAAGTGTGATTTCAGCCTGTTGGGTGCTTTCAGCAAATGATTTCAACAAATAGACACACACACACACACACACACACACACACACACACACACACACACA
>CAJQZJ010018033.1:9650803-9717738 GCA_907164525.1 Lophiomys imhausi | reverse complement strand
ACACACACACACACACACACACACACACACACACACACACACACACACATTTTGGCCCAAAGGGCATTGAAGAGTACATAATTTAAGACTGAAGTTATACATGTTATACATCTAGCTTAATATGTGAATGCTGATTTCATGGAGAATTAAATGAAAATAAGTTTGGTGACTTCATTTTTATAGAGACATTTTAAATCTCAACTGTCTGTGTACACAGTAAGATAACAATATAAATACCTATCTTTAAATGATCTCAAGGCATGTTACTAACTTGCATGCAAGATTTGGCAAAAGTCTGTTTCTTCAAAGGCAAGAGATATTTTCTGAAAGTATATTACCACAATCTCTCTCCTTCCATCCCTGCCCCAGCCACTGTTTTTGACTGTTTTTGTGTGGGGAACTTACATTTGCATACAGAAAGGTTAATATATAAGCACGTGTAAGATGTGTTGAGTGTGTAGGGTATGTGTGAGTATGTGCTCATGGGTCAAAGGGATACCTCAGGTGTGATTTGCCTCATTATTGTGGTTTTTAACAAAATCTCAAATGTTCCATTTTACAAATGAAGACTTGGGAACCAGATGCTGGGGTGAAAACCTCATAGCTCTGAGAGGCAGACAAAACACCCAACTGAACTGCCTACACAAAAAAAAAAAAAAAACATTCAAACTGAATATCCCTCCATTATACTTCTTGACATATCTCTATCCATCCTCCTGTCTTCCTCTTACTGTCAATGGCTTTTTCTATGTTCACTCCCTGTCAGTTGGTTGCTTTCTCTGCCTCTTAACCTATGCTTGATTTTATTTAATTCAAGCAGAAAGCTCTTGTATTAAAAGTATGTTCTAGGGCTGAGCTACAATATAACTAGAAACAGGTTATTCCAGTAAACCACACAATCTCATGGTTCACTGTAGAAATAATTAATTAAATTATTACTTAGTATATAAATTATAGTTAATTGAGTCAGTGGTGTTAATCTTTAACCCACCATTATAAATAAACACACACAGAGACCTGATGGATTCTATCAAGTGTTGGCCCGGATTGTACAATCTTAGCCCATCTAAGCTAGCTCATAATTATATCCTTGTATAAAACCCCATATAGTACACATGCATACACACTTGGGCTGTTTTTTTCTCCATGCTATGTTGATGTTCCAGGCCACATACAATGATCTTCTTTTCTCAAACCCATGGCATGTGTCCTCCTTCCTGCTCCAGTTTCTTCTCCTTCTTTAGGAGGCCTCTTCTACCTTCTCTGGAAGCTTCTTCTACCTTCTCTGGAGGCTTCTTCTACTAATCAACCTCTCTGCTTCAAAAGCCCAAGCCCCTAGTCCCACCTACCTCTGTCTTTGCCCAATCTCAGGCCTCAGCAATTATTTAACCAATCAGAGATAAGCAAGGTAACACAGCATTACTTGATGTACAGGAAGCAAACTTCTGGGGCAGGTTAATTAACATTTAGAATGCATAACATCATACCATCTGTTCACAGTCTAATTAAATATCAAATATTTTGCAACAATTTGTCACAGGATCTCTCAATTGCTTGAGCCTTGAACACTCAGCTATATTAGGTGGCCAATGAGTTCCCAGGGACTACTGCCTCTGCCTTCCCACTTCTGTGTTTACAAGTGTTTCCAATATGAGCAGCTCTTTTTATTAATTACCTATTATATTTTAATTTAATTCATGAGATTACAATATAATTGCATCATTTCTCCCTTTCATTTCCTTCCTCCAAACTCTCCTACATATCCCTCCTTTCTCTCTTTCAAATTCATGACCATGATTTTCATTAATTGTGTTTGGGTGTATGTGAGTTTTTTGTACATTGGTAAATAATATTAGCTCAGTAGCATAATGTTGTCTGTATGCTTTGAGGGCTGAACTTTTGGTACTTGATACCCAATTGACATGCTCACCCATGGGGAAGGCTACTTTCCCAACTCTTGGTAGTCCTTAATTTTCTATAGTTCATTGTGTAGTGCTGAGGCCTCATGGATACATTTTGGCTTGTCAATATTGTTGAGCTTGTTCAGCACATGTTTAGGCAATCATGTTGGAGAGACTTTATGGATACACCTTCTGACATAATCAGGAAAACACCGTCTCAGAGAAAACCCTCTAATGCTTTGGTTTTTTTACAATCTTTCTGCCTCCTTCTCCACAATGTTCCCTAAACCTTACATTGCTGGAGATTTCTTACAGATGTATCCACTGAAAATAGGCTCTATAAAATTGCATTTTGATTGGTTGTGGTTTTCCTTAGTGGTCTCCATATGTTGGAAAGAGACATTTTCTTGATGAAAGGTGAGGATCATATTTGACTATGAGCATGTGAATAAGTATTTACAGTGCATATAGGGATTATGATGGTTTAATAAAATGGTGGTTGTAGGTTCTTCTTCAAGATCCACAACTTCATTATCCCTGGGTAATTGGGTAGGTTTCTAATACCTAGCATGATTTCTCTTTTGTTGAGTGGATCTCAAGTTCAATAAGAGATCTGTTGTTTAGCGCTAACATATGTGTGTTACTCTGTACACTAAAGGTGGTCATGCCATGCTGCTTCTGGCTGTGGCATAACAGCAGGTTAGAAGTATTGGTTGCTTCCCTCCCAATGGAGCTTGAATGATTGCCTTTGGTGTCATAAAGGCTAGTCCTTAGGAAAGAGATCTCAAGCCAGTTTCAGCTTAATGTTCCTTGAAGTACGTCTGAAGGGCATTTTGTCCTGAACAGTCAGGACTTACCTTCCACCCCCGAGGGGCAATCAAGCACAATAACAATAGCCTGTATGCCTGGGAACCCTAAAACAACCTTTACAATTAACTCTAAGAGGGTTTCTCATGATAGGAGTTGAAGTCTTTGTTAGGTGGTCTTTGGCTCTCAGAGGGAACATTGTAAGCCTAGATCAGTAAATCTTTTTTTTTTAAGTTACATCTAGATCACAGTCACTCCCCCTCTAGGTTCCACCCTCCCTCTCCCTCATCTCTGTCTGCTTGGATGAGAGGAGCCCCCCACATATCAAACCCTCAGTTCATCAGTCGTGAGGACTAAGAGCTTCCTCTTGCACTGGGGCTTGTTATGGCTGCCCAGCTAGGGTAAGACACTGGATATGTGTATCTTTCGATACATCCACACATGTATTATAGATTATCTTTTTAGGTAAATTATTAATAGTATGGTTCATTATGAATTTTTCAGACACTGTGCCTGTATTTTTTTGTTGTTGTTGTTTTGTTTGTTTGTTTGTGTTTTTTACCCTTCTCCCTATTTTTTCTGTATTTCTTTCCCAGCTTTTTAAACGTCATTTCTGGGGAAGTCCTTATGCTTATATAGCAAGTACTTTACTAAATGAACTACTCTTTAGGCCTAGCATTTTCATCTTTCTTTTATAATTATTAATAGATATTAATATCTCTAAATATATATTCACTTTTTTTTCTATTGTGCAAGGCAGCATAAAATAGTATGAAAGAGATGTGATATACAGTTCAGAAGAACTATATAGCAAAGTATATAGTATGTATTCTCTGGTTTTTTAAATATTAGAGTCTTGGTATTCAATACAAAATCATCACTATGAATTTTCAATAAGAAGAATAAATATGAATTTAAGAAAATATGAATGTTGCAAAGTAGAACTTTCTTTTAATATTCATGTGAATATAGATCATCAGTAAATTTAAGAATAAAAAATGACATATGAATAAATATTTTCAATGTTATTTTTATGATTCAAATAATGTTTCAAAATACTAATGGAAAAATAGTCTTAGTTTCTCATATTAAAATGTTATTCATTGAATTATATATTTATTATTAATTTATTTATTTTTGATATAAGTCCAAGTTTCTTGAGTCTGGCATTTAACTTTATAGTTGATGATTACCTTGGATTTTTCTTGCCTTATCCCTTGAGGATTGGGATTACAAATTTGTGTTAATATCCAGGATAGATGTGGTGCAAAGGATTGAACTAAAGGCTTTGTGCTTGTGAGGTAAACACTTTACCAACCAAGCTGCCTCCGAAGCCTCAGGACCATATTGTTTGTCTATTTTTCTTTTATTGAAAACATATTTGTTTCATCTAATATATATGGATTAGTGTTCTCCCCCCCACACACACAAATTCATCAACATCTATACCTTTTGTGTTGATCTTTAGAAAACAAACAGGTATCTAAAGAATAAAAATAAAATGAAATCGAACAAAACAATAAGATAAAACAAAACAAAAAAATCAGACTAAATCAAAACAAAAAAAAGAAAAACAGCCAAAGAAAAAAGCAAAAGATGCACAGACACAGAGATACGCACATTAGCATACACAGGAATCACATAAAAGTACAAAATCCTTGGTCATAATAACTATGCAAAAAACCTGTGCGAAAGAAAAGAGGCCAGTCAAAATATTATGAATCAAAGAACCACAAAAGATGCCACTGAGTACTTTGTGTGTTTGTCATCTACTGATGGGGATGGTCTCAGACTTTAAGCATGTTTTCTATTGCCTGTGAGCCTCCATAGGAGAAAACAGATTTTCCTTTGGTAGTAGCTATTAATTAGAGATAGCTTGTGAGTTAAGGATGGGGCTTATGTTCTCTTCTTTCCATGTGGGCGGGGCTCATCAGGTGCATATCCTGTGCATGCTGCCTCAGTTTCTGTTACTTCATATGAGCTTTGCTTATTTTGACTTATAGGCCTTAGTTTTTTGTTTTGTTTCAATTTTGTTTTTTGGTGCCTCCATATCCTCTCGCTCTTACACTCTTTCTGTTTCCTCTTCTACAGTGTTCCCTGAGTCATGAGGGAAGGAGAATCTCAGAGACATACCATCTAGAACTGAGTATTATAAAGGCGTCTAACGAGAAAATGGGAACTGTCCAGGCAGCCACTGGTATGTCATTTCTTAGTCTTGGAAGCTGCAGACCCTGAACTTCCTATATAATCAGATATATTTATCCCTCTCAGGTCTCTGAGGTGGTTGAAGAATAGATAGCTAGAGTCTCATAGTTAAATTTTGAGTTGTTTAGGAATCAAGAGGGTGTTCTGGACCTAAGAAGATGTTTTTAAAATTGTGAGGCATGTTAGTATGAAAGCTGAGTTAGATATAGAACTTTAAACTCATGGAGATGGTTAGATAGTAGAATGTTAAAGTCAGGGGCCAAATACATATGGACTGGACATTGGGAATGTACGCTAAGCCATATAACCCTCATAACTATGGCCTAATTACCTCTGTTGTTTTGTATTGTATTTATTATTATAAGAGAAAGAGCCATTTGGTGGACTGAAAGGGAGAGCTGTTGGGGGGAAAAAGAAATACCTTAAACTAAAAAAAAAGGGTAGAGGATTGGGGGATTTGAGAGGGAGGAGGGTGGAAGGATGGGACTGGAGGGGGGAGTAGGGAGGGGATTGTGATTGAGATGTAACTTGAAGAAATAAAAAATAAATTATTAAAAAAAGAAAAAAGGCATCTAAGTCTCAGTACACTTTCTGGCTGTGGATTTACTTGCTTTTAGTGCAGTTAGAAGCAATTTTTCAAATATAAATAAAGCTTTTAAAAGTCTCATTTATACTCAACCATTGTGTATTTCACTTTTTATCTACAAAAATATTTATCACTTATAAAACTTATTATGGATGTCATTAAAATTGTACAAATTTGTTTCTAAAGATTCATGATGTTAAGAAAAGAGTATGTTCTAAAAATATCATATTATATTCCCATAGCTTGTGACAATGTTTGCATTTTATTAAATAGATGAAAGTTTATGAGCCAAACTTTAAGAAAACATTGAAAATACAGCTAGAATAATTAGGAAAGGAAGAATTTTATGGAAGAAACACCCATTTTCCTAGGCTAGGTCATTCTGAAGAAGTTTTTTCATTAGATGATTGATCTTTGTGTGTAGATTTATATTAGTCAACAATGTAAGATCAGGCAATACTTTGCATTCTTTTCTTGAGTGGGAGAAGACAGAGAACATAAAAATGTAGAATCATAGAGTTAAATAAACAGAAGCATTCATAACTAGACCACTTAATGGCAAAACAGTATGGATTCATGGAATAAGTTACATTAATGCTTCAAGTAGATAACATTTTCCTCAGCTTATTTTCCACTAGACTTCAGAATGGATAGAATTTTAAGTAAAATATTTGTATTTATATTTTATGTTGGATTGTAGAAGAATATTAATCCAGCAACACAGCTACTCTGACAAAAGATCAAATCCAAAGACCTAGGTCTGTGTTATCTGTCTGGAATATTCATCATTAATCCCTCTTGGTGGAATATAGATATACCTTTAGAACACACCTTTAATCCATTTGGCTGGAGTACAGGCATGCCTTTAGTACACACTTGTAATCCCAAAGCATGACATCAACTGAGGGACAGACAAAGTGACAAATCAGAGAAAGACTTCACAGAATGAGAGATGGGATGTGCCTAACTCTCACAAGAACAGACAGGAAAGAGTCTATTTAAAGCAGAACATGAAGTTAGAGTTTGGGAGTACAGTACAGCTCAGTGCAGTTCAGTTGAACACAGTTGAGTTTGGGTACATATCTTATCTCATATCCTCCTCTGGAAGTAAGAACAACATTTACATTGGCTTGCCAAAGTTTTATAAAAAATAATCTTATTGTTTAGCATAGGTAGCGTAGGTACACACACACACAAACACACACATGCACACCTACATATGTGGGAGAGTGTGTCAACATATACATATATATGTAATATTTTCAAGAAGTTTTGAATTATTCTACCATCAAAACATAAAACTTTGTGAGTGATTTTAAATAATAAATAAAACTCTGGGCTGGAGAGATGGCTCAGCCGTTAAAGGCTAGGCTCACAATAAAATATATAAAACTCAAAAATGATGAAATTAAAGACAGTATTTAACATGAAAAGATGTAATAAAAGCCTTTCAATGCTCATTGTTTAAAAAGTGATTTCAACTTTGTGTCTTTACATTTCAGTACTGAATTGTGTGAATGACAAGTAAAATGACACAATATGAATTAATATTCATCTTCTGGTTTCTGAATCAGTTTTAGTGCTATATTTCAAGTCACTGACCTGTATACATAGCAAGATTAATAGCTTTGCTAGTTCATCAGAAAATATTGACTATATAGAACATATTCAATTAAAGCAGCCTTATATTTGAAATACCTAGCTCAAAGCCATCCGGCTAATACAGGTTTGATTGAATTTATATTCTGGTCTGTTTATATTAATCATTGTTCAGATATATTAATATAATAAGATATGACTATGAAATAAGTAAATAAATTAAAAACATCTTCTAGCAATGAAATGGCCTACCTCTGAATGTTGATGAACTATAAGTCAAACAAATAGTTTCTGAATAAAGACAGGTACAGTAGTTCGGGTACATGTTCTTATTACACAATTAGTTTCATAAGATCTTTTTCTCCCAAATTAAGCATTTTGAAGAGCAATCTTTTCACATTTTTAAATGAATAAAACCATTTACTTCAGCTGAAGGCCTCAAGGACACCACAAGAAGACCTACCTAGCCAGTTAACTTGGGCACAGGGGAGCTCATCAAGACTGAACCACCAACCAAAAAAACATGCATGGGCTGGTCCTAGGCCCACTACACATATGAAGCTGATGAGCTGCTTGGTCCTCAAGTGGATCCTCCAGCAATTGGAGCTGTGACTGTCTCTGACTTACACTCTGTTGCTTCCCTCAGGATCCCATTTTCCTAGCAGAGCTTCTTTGTCTTGACCCAGTGAAAGAGTAAGAACTTACTTCTGATGCAATTTGATGTGCCAGAGTATTTTGGCACAGGGTGAGGGGAGGGATTATGAGGGAAGTGGGTATCAGAGTGGGACTGGAAGGAGAGAAAGGAGGGGAGTTGCAGTTGGGATATAAAATAAATAAGTAAATAAATTAATGGCAAAAAACAGTTACTTCTTCAGGAAGTATTCTTTCTCACCTCTTCCTGGTCATCTGTTTATTACAAATGTTTGAATTTCTTCACCCAACACTATCAGCAACCTGGGTAATATATTCAATATTTTGAAATTTCCTGTTTTTGTATGATGATTAATTTACACATGTTTGTGTGTTTGGTTTCCTAGGTAAATAATTCAGTGAATGCATGATTTAAAAAACCAAGAATATGACTATCTATTGAGTGTGCTACAAGAAAAAATTGTTCTTACATTACCAGATATAATTCCTCAAAGGCAATTGCTTTTAAAGATATAATCATAATATTAATTTGAATCTTAATAGGATTGACAGATGCCCATTGTGCTAGTACTGGAAATAGAGGCATCCTAAGTTCATATTATATTTTTTTGAAGAGAACAAAGTACTCTAAATCAACTCCCAGATCTGACCTCCTATTCCTGTCTTCTTTGAGAACTTAAAAGATACTGTGAGTGTTCATAGCTGCCAACTTACTTTGTAATTATGAATGAGAATTTTTTTTGATAATTACACAATATAAATGGAATTAGCTGTGGAAGTGTGGTTTTGATCACATGATGCATTAACAATTTTTAAATCTTATATAATAATGCTTACATAATATATAATATACGTTTGCTGCTGTTAGGTTTCCCAAAACTACAAACTACTTTAATTCTCATAATAATTATATGTAAAAAGAAGTACTTTGTTTTAATTTTTAATGGATAAAATCAGGAATGGGGAAAAATGTATGACAAATTTTACATAACCAATATATAAGAAAGACTGCTGCACCATGGAATCTTTATTAAATGATCAGGTATTACTTTCTGTGTTTCTCAATTTTTACTCATCTTTTTTTTCATTTACATTTGGCCTTTATATACAGGGAACCTGACTACATTTGCTCACAAAATATAATTTGTACTAGTTCCGTTTAAAAAAAAATGTTTTCTTTCAAGTACATAACACTTTAAAATGAGCTCAGCTGTGGATTAGCAAATAAGCATGTTGATTTAGCCCACAGCTACTGAATGAAGCCTGAAGGGCCACAGTTTGTTGTTTGCTCTGCCCCATGGCCACATGTGTTTTCTTTCTCTTGTCTCTGTTGAGGGAAGGGGACTGCAGCAAATAACTCTGATCAGCTTTACCCGAACTGTTGAGAATGGCAGGAAAAAACATTTTCCCACCACTTTTGTTTAATTTTTGTCATTAACAGTGCTACATATCCCATGTTTATTATGCATTACCCTGTTGAACAACGACTTACAACCCTATTTTCCTCCTGTTTCAAAATGGCACAAAGACATTCTGCGTAATGATTTGGAATAGTCTGTTGTTTAAACGTATGACTTGGGTGTCTTCACATGTATTACATTTTTAGGACCTACTTGAATATAATCTGCTGTAATCAGCCAAGTTTTATATACTCACATATATAAGGTTATGGTAGAGATTTTATGAAGTTTATATAGAATTGTCTTAGTAAACTTGAGTAAGGAGGTCCCTGGTGTTTCAAAGTAACTTTTTTTTATTTACATTTTTCCTCAAATTTTTTATTTTTTTATTTTATTTTTTTATTTCTTCAAGTTACATCTCAATCACAATCTCCTCCCTACTCCCCCCTCCAGTCCCACCCTCCCAACCTCTTCCCCACCCTCTTCCCCCTCAACACCTCCATCCTCTTCCCTTTTTTTTTAAGTTTAAAGTATATTTTTTTCC
The DNA here is from genome assembly GCA_907164525.1 of Lophiomys imhausi. Lineage (NCBI taxonomy): Eukaryota > Metazoa > Chordata > Mammalia > Rodentia > Muridae > Lophiomys > Lophiomys imhausi. The sequence goes on along the minus strand of CAJQZJ010018033.1, from coordinate 9,708,045 downwards.
TCCCAACAGCTCCCCCTTTCAGTCCAACAAATGGTTCTTTCTCTTATAACAATAAATACAATACAAAACAACAGAAATAAAGAGGCCACAATTATGAGAGTTATATGGCTTAACATACATTTTCAATGTCCAGTCCATATGTATTTGGCACTTGACTTTAACATTCTACTGTCTAACCATCTCCATGAGTTTAAAGTTCTATATCCAACTTAGCTTCCATACTAACTTGCATCATAATTTTAAAAACATCTTCTTAGATCCAGAACACCCTCTTGATTCCTAAACAACACAAAATTTAACTATGAAAATCTAGCTATCTATTCTTCAACTACCTCAGAGACCTGAGAGGGATAAATATATCTGATTATATAGGAAGTACAGGACCCACAGCTTCCAAAACTAAGAAATGGCATACCAGTGGCTGGCTAGACAGTTCCCATTTTCTCTCCATATATTACAGCATCAATCTTCAGCTGTTTGGCCCTGTTTCTCTGGCAGACATTGATTGTAGAGCAGGAATTATGAAGGACTTCCCTACCCTGTCTTGGCAGAGCTAGGCTGTCGACTTACCTGCTTCCAGATTTTGTCCTTTTTGGACAGCATTCTGTCTATAGTTGAGGCAAAAGGTTTTTCTTGCCAAGAGATAGTCTTGCCACTAATTCAACCATCTCCAATTGGAGATTCTTCGATGTTCACCTTCTACTTTGAGTAGAATAGGGGAACTGTCAGGAGCTGACATGTCTCAATATCAAAATATATTAAGTTAAGAAAACATCTTTGAATGCCATATTCTGCAGATCTCTTGATGTTTTTGAAGACCCCCATCTATCTCTTATATTTAGATAAGCAAATGTTGCTTGTCTCTTAGCAACTTGATTTCTGAGTAGTTTAGAAAATAACTGTGATAGACTGTCATAGTACCTAACAAAATGACAAGATTGAATGACAATAGTTTGCATTTCTTAATTATTCTAAACAGTTTATGACAGTTGGTAGAAAAAGGCTGAATCTTCACATTTAATTTTTAAGCATTACCTAGGTACAAACCTTAAAAAGTATTAACCTTAATTTTGTATCAATATAAAAATATCAATACTGATGTAGCCCAATACAATCTTAATTTTGCATCAATATACAAGGGTCAATAACAATTTAGCCAAATATAATACTAATTTTGTATCAATATACAAAGGTATAAGGGCATATTCAATAATCTGTCCTTTTTTCTTGATCTTTCCTATATTATGTCTATGTCCCATTTTTTTCTCAAGTCTGTTCACCACTACATAGGAGAAAAAGAAGAATACAGAAAAGAAAAAGAGAAGTCCCTGGGTCTAACTCTAAAACCTATTTAACAAGACCATAAAACAGCTTGTAATATCTTACCCCTAAATAACAAGATTGTCTATAACCCATCAAATGACCAAAGGGGGAAAAAGCACCCTTTCCACCTTCTGGAGATGGGACATCACTCTCTTAAAATGACTTCCTGCTTATTGGGACATAGTAAAACTGTTTGGGGCCCAAATAAGATTGCAAAAATGGTTAAAAATGTTAATAGAATCATTTGATGTTCAGTCCTTTTGTGCTCAGCTATTTAAATGTCCTAAGAAGTTTGTAGACAGAAGCTGAACTTCAGGGCTTTACTGAATTCTCACTGGAACAGTCTGTGGAGCTGAACAATCTTAGCGATTTTGAGTTGTTGTGGTTGTAGACTTTTGAGAAACAGCTATTAAGGAAGTCTGCAAGGCTGGATTGTCTGGGCTACTTATCTTCTTTGGTATCTGATCTGTTTTCTTCTGAGGTTTCTGTTGTCCAGTTGTCCCTGGATTCCTTGAGTGGATGCTTTAAATCTCCTACAAAGATAAGAACATAGCCCTGCTCTATTCCTAACTCTGGGGCACTACCTTTTTTTTGGGGGGGAGTCAGGTAATATTTTTCCTGGAGAAAATTTGGTATTTTAACAATATAAAAAGTATCATCTTTCAATTCTGATTAAAAAAGAAATTGTTTTGATATTTTGGAGCTAAACAAACCTTTAAGTGTATATATATTTTTAAAATACTTTATTTTTTTTCTTCAAGTTACATCTCAGTCACAAACCCCTCCCTATTCCCCCTTCCTATCCCGCCCTTCCACCCTCTTCCCCCCAGCAGTTTCCCCTTTCAGTCCAACAGATGGTTCCTTCTCTTATAACAGTAAATACTATACAAAACAACAGATATAAATATGCCACATTTATGAGAGTTAAGTGGCCCAGTATACCTTCCCAATGTCCAGTTTATACACATTTGGCCCCTGACTTTAACATTCTACTATCTAACCATGTCCATGAGTTTAAAGGTTTATATCTGACTCAACATTCATACTAACTTGCAACACACTTTTAAGAGTATCTTCTTAGATCTTTAACACCCTCTTGATTCCTAAACAACTCAAAATTTAACTATGAGACTCTAGCTGTCTATTCTTCAACCACCTCAGAGACCTGAGTGGGATAAATATATCTGCTTATATAGGAAGTGCAGGGCCTGCAGCTTCCAAAACTAAGAAATGACATACCAGTGACTGCCTGGACAGTTCCCATTTTCTCTCCATACATTCCTGCATCAGTCTTCAGCCTTTGGGTCCTGTTTCTCTGACAGACATTTGTTGTAGAGCAGGGATTATGAAGGACTTACCTACCCTGTCTTTTATTTTGATATCTCATAGGACAATTTGTTTGAATTTCAGCATGCCTTTTGTAAGTAGCTTTTAAACTTAAATCCTTCCCAATCCTATGTGCCTGTCTTTGTATTCTAAGTATTGTGATCAAAGGCCTGTGGTTCCCAACTGATGGTATTAAAGATGTGCTCCACCACACCTGGATCGAAGTTTTTCTCTATTTAGAGCCTGCTTTGTGTCAGTCTGATCTTGAGCTCTGGGATCTGCTGGTTTCTGTCTCTAGTGTGTTGGGATTAAGGGTGTATCCTTCTCAAACGATGAGATTAAGGGTGTGCACCATCACTACCCTGTTCCTTGTAACTCAAGAATTTATAAGACAATTAACTCTATAATGATCTCCTGTCTCTGCTGGAGTTAAAGTCATTGACTAACACCATTCATTTCATGTATTTTACCTTAGCTCCAAATTTTTTCAACTCTTGGAGGTTTAGAAAACCAGGTTGAACAGCAGTAACCTTTAATTTATTTATTGTATTTTAAACCAGTTACCTGCTTTTTAATGCCAAACAATGAAAATATCCTTTATATCTACAAAAAAAAAAACAAAAACAAAAAAAATTTTAAACTGCTATCAAGTTTGTGTAATATATGTGGCCACCTGTAGTCTAACAGTCTAATCTGAAATTAGGGCCATTTTCCTTTCATGCCAGTAAGGTAAGTATACCTTTGGTAAATTATAGTTTGGAAATTTTATATTTTTACTATATTTTTTAAGCTTATTAACACTTTTCTTTAAGAAGTATTATTTTGTTTCTCAAGTTACTTCTAGAACATAGTTTCCCCCCTCTTCCCCTCCTGGCCCCTTCCTCCCTCCTGCCCTCCCTTCCTCCCTCATTGTTCCTCTATTTGGTACTCTCCTTCTCCTCAGATGAGGTGGTCCCTCACATATCATACTCCCTCAGATCTTCAGTCATGTGAGGGCCAAGAGCTTCCATTTATACTGGGGCTTGATATGGCACACTATTTAGGGTAAGGTGTTCCACTAACCTGCAGCAGATTCCATGACTCACTGGAGGGTGAACTTTTTCCTAGGATAGATAAGCTAGGTTCCTATCTATTTGGGTGTGTGGGTTGTAGGATGGTTATCCTGTGATGTATGGTTAATATCCATTTATAAGAGAGTACATACCATGTTTATCTTTCTGGGACTGTGTCAGCTTGCTTAGGATGAGCTTTTCTAGCTCCATCCATTTGGTTTCGAATTGCATGATTTCCTCATAATTTGATAGCTGTGTAGTATTCCATTGTGTAAATATACCACAGTTTTTTTTATCCACTCAGTTAAAGGACATATTGGTTGCTTCCAGTTTCTGGCTATTACAAATAAAGCTGCTATGAACATTGTTGAAGCAATGACCTTGTGCTTTTGTTTAGAATCTTTTGGATGTATGCCCAAGAGGGGTATAGCTGGGTCTTGAGGTAGAATTATTCCCAGTTTTCTAAAATATCTCCAGATTGATTTCCAAAGTGATTGCACAAGTTTGCATTCCCACCAGCAATGAGGAAGTGCTTCTCTTTCTCCCCATCCTCACCAGCATGTGCTATCATTTGAGTTTTTGATCTTAGCCATTCTGACAGATGTGAGATGGAATCTCAGAGTTGTTTTAAGTTGCATTTCCCTGATGACCAAAGATGTTGAACATTTCTTCAAATGCCTCTCGGCCTTTAGAGGTTCATCTTCTGTGAATTCTCGGTTTAACTCTGTACCCCATTTATTGATGGGGTTATTTGATTTTTTGGTGTTTAATTTCTTCAGTTCTTTATATATTTTGGATGTTAGCCCTCTGTTGGATGTTGGGTTGGTGAAGATCCTTTCCCAGTCTGTAGGCTGCCAATTTGTTCTAAGGACAGTGTCCTTTGCCTTACAGAAGCTTTTCAATTTCATAAGGTCCCATTTATTGATTGTTTGTTTTAGTGTCTGAGCTATTAGTGTTCTATTCAGGAAGTTGCTACCAGTGCCAATGAGTTCGAGGCTTTTTTCCCCATTTACTCTTCTATTAAATTAGTGTGTCTGGATTTATGTTGAGGTTCTTGATCCACTTAGACTTAAGTTTTGTACAGGGTGATAAGTATGGATCTATTTCCATTCTTCTACATGTTAACATCCAGTTAGATCAGCACCATTTATTGAAGATCCTTTCATTTTTCCATTATATGGTTTGGCTTCTTTGTCAAAAGTTAAGTGACCATAAGTGTGTGGGTTTATTTCTGGGTGTTCAATTCGATTCCATTGGTCAATTGGTCTATTTCTATACCAGTACCATGCTGTTTTTATTACTATTGCCCTGTGTTACAGCTTGAAATCTGAGATGGTGATACCTCCAGATGTTCTATTATTGTACATGATTGATTTAGCTATTCTAGGTCTTTTGTTATTCCATATGAAGTTGAGAATTGTTTATTACAAACTTTAAAAAATTGAGTTGGTATTTGGATAGGAATTGAATTGAATCTGAATATTGTTTTTTGTAAGATGGCCATTTTTATTATGTTGATCCTACCTATCCATGACCAAGGGAGATCTTTCCATCTTCTGATATCTTCTTCAATTTCTTTCTTCAGGGACTTGAAGTTCTTATCATACAGGTCTTTCACTTGCTTGGTTAGAATTACCCCCAGGTATTTTATATTATTTGTGGCTATTGTGAAGGGTGTTGATTCCCTTATTTCTTTCTCAGCCCATTTATCTTTTGTGTAAAGAAGGGCTACTGATTATTTTAATTGATTTTGTTTCCAGCCACCTTGCTGAAGGAGTTTATCAGCTGTAGGAGTTCTCTGGTAGAATTTTTTGGGTCACTTATGTATGCTATCATATCATCTGCAAATCGGGATACTTTGAGTTCTTCCTTTCCAATTTGTATCCCCTTGATCTCCTTTAGTTGTCTTATTGCTCTAGCTAAAACTTCAAGTACTATGTTGAAGAGATATGGAGAGAGTGGGAAGCCTTGCCTTGTCCCTGATTTTAGAGGAAATTCTTTAATTTTCTCTTCATATAGTTTGATGCTGGCTATTGGCTTATTGTAAATTGCCTTTTTAAGTTTAAGCATGGTCCTTGTATGCCTGATCTCTCCAAGACTTTTAACATGAAGGAGTTCTGTATTTTGTCAAAAGCTTTTCAGCATCCAATGAGATGATCATGTGGTTCTTTTCTTTCAGCTTGTTTATGTGGGGGATTACATTGATGGATTTTCTAATGTTGAACCACCTCTGCATCCCTGGGATGAAGCCTACTTGATCATGGTGTATGATACTTTTGATGTAATCTTGGATCTGGTTTGCAAGTATTTTATTAAGTATCTTTGCATCCATTTCATAAGAGAAATTGGTCTGAAATTTTCTTTCTCCGTTGGGTCTTTGTGAGGTTTGGGTATTAGGGTGACTGTGGCCTCAGAGAATGTGTTTGGCAGTATTCCTTCTGTTTCTATGTTGTGGAAGAGTTTGAAGAATATTGGTGTTAGCTCTTCTTTGACTGTCTGGTAGAATTCTGTGCTGAAATCATCTGGTCCTGTTTTTTTTGTTTTTGTTTTTGTTTTTTTGTTTTGTTTTTGTTTTGTTTTGTTTTTTTTTTGGTTGGAAGACTTCTAATGACTTCTTCTATTTCCTTAAGGGTTATAGGACAAATTAAACAAAATTGTTTACCTGTTCTTGATTTAACCTTGGTAGGTGGAATCTATCAAGAAAATTGTCCATTTCATTTAGATTTTCCAATTTTGTGGAGTATGAGTTTTTTAAGCAGGACCTAACTATTCTTTGGATTTCCTCAATGTCTGTTGTTATTTTCCCCTTTTCATTTCTGATTTTGTTGATTTGGGTATTTTCCCTCTGCCTTTTAGTTAGTTTAGCTAAGGGCTTGTCTATTTTGTTGATTTTTCTCAGAGAACCAACTCTTGGTTTTGTCGATTCTTTGTATTGTTCTTTTTGTTTCTAAGTTATTAACTTCATCCCTGAGTCTGATAATTTCCTCTCATCTGCTCCTCTTGGGAGTGTTTGCTTCTTTTTGTTCTAGCTCTTTCAGGTGTTCTTTTAGGTGGCTAGTATAGGAATTCTCCAGTTTCTTTTTGAAGGCACTTAGTGCTATAAACTTTCCTCTTAGCACTGCTTTCAATGTGTCCCATAAGTTTGGGTATGTTGTACCTTCATTTTCATTGAGTTATAAGAAGACTTTAATTTCTTTTTTCATTTCTTCCCTGACCCAGAGGTCATTGAGGAGACAGTTGTTCAGTTTCCATGTTTTTGCAGGCTCTCTTGTTTTTGTTATTGTTGAAGTCTAGCTTTATTCCATGATGGTCTGACAAATTACAAGGAGTAATTTCAATTTTCCTCTATCTGTTGAGGCTTGCTTTGTGACCGACTATATGGTCGATTTTGGAGAAGGTTCCGTGAGGTGCCGAGAAGAAAGTGTATTCTTTTGTTTTGGGGTGAAATGTTCTGTAGATATCAATTAGGTCCATTTGATTCATGACATCTGTGAGGTTCATTATTTCTCTGTTTGGTGTCTGCATCATTGATCTGTCCAGTGGTGAGAGTGGTGTGTTGAAGTCTCCACTATTAATGTGTGAGGTTCAATGTGGGATTTGAGCTTCAGTAGTGTTTCTTTAATGAATGTGGGTGGCTTTACATTTGGGGCATAGATATTTAGTATTGAGATTTCTTCTTGGTGAATTTTTCCTTTGATGAGTAGGTAGTGTCCTTCCCCATCTCTTTTGATTAATGTTGGTTGAAAGTACAATTTATTGCATACTAGAATTGCCACTCCAGCTTTTTTCTTGGGTCCATTTGCTTGGTATATCTTTTTCCAGCCCTTTACTTGGAGATAATGCCTATCTTTTTTGCTTAGATATGTTTCTTGTAAGCAGTAGAATGTGGGATTCTGGTTTCACATCCATTCTGCTAGCCTGTGCCTTTTTATTGGGGAATTGAGTCCATTGATGTTGAGAGATATTAATGACCAGTGGTTGTTACTTCCTGCCATCTTGATGTTGGTGGAAATAGTGTGTGAGTGAGCTTCTTTTCTTTTGGTTTTGCTGCAGGCATGCTATTTGTTTCCTGTGCTTTCTTGTTTGTAGTTAACCTCTTTGGGTTGGAGCTTTCCTTCCACCATTTTCTGTAGTGCTGGATTTGTGCATAGATATTGTTTGAATTTAGCTTTGTCATGGAATATCTTGTTTTCTCCATCTATGTTGATTGACAATTTTGCAGGGAATAGTAGTCTGGCCTGGCAGTTGTGGGGTTTTTTAGGGTCTTCAAGACAAGGTCTGTCCAGGCCCTTTTGGCCTTTAGAGTCTCTGAAGAAAAGTCAGGTGTGATTCTGATATGTTTGCTATTATATGTTACTTGACACTTTTCCCTAGAAGCTTTTAACATTCTTTCTTTGTTCTATATATTTAGTGTTTTGATTATCATATGGTGGGAAGATTTTCTTTTCTAGTCTAATCTATTTGGAGTTCTGTAAGCTTCTTGTACAGTTATAGGCATCTCTTTTTTTAGATTTGGGAAATTTTCTTCAATGATTTTGTTGAAGATATTTTCTGGTCCATGAAACTGAGAATCTTCTCTTTCTTCTATTCCTATTATTCTGAGATTTCATCTTTTCATTGTGTCCTTGATTTCCCTAAGGTTTTGTGTCAGGATTTTTTTTAGATTTGACATTTTCTTTGACAGATATATCAATTTCTTCAATTTATCTTCTGTGCCTGAAATAATTCCATCTCTTGTATTCTGTTGGTGATGCTAGTGTCTGTAGTGCCTATTCTTTTCTTAAGGTTTTCCAGTTCTATGGATGTCTGGGATTGGATTTTCTTCATTGCTTCAACTTCCCTTTTCAGGTCTTCCATTCCTTTAAGCACTTTATTCATTTCCATCACCTCCTTTGCAGTACTTTGTTGTTGCTCTCTGAGGTATTTGATTTCCTCCCTTAGGCCTTTTATTATTAATATAAAAATAGGATTAAAGTCATTTTCCTTTGTTTTAATCATGTTAGGATGTCCAGAGTTGTCTGTAGCATTATTGCTAGGATCTGGAGACATCATAATGCTTTGGTTTTTTTTTTTTTTTTTTTTTTTTAACCATGTTCTTGCACTGACCTTCTGTCATCTGATTGACCCTGGTGTTGTCTGTTTCTTTTGTCAGTTGACCTTGGTGCTCAGGAAAACTCCCTGCCCTGGTGGTTGGTGGTTGGCTGATCCTGAGATGCTGGTGTTTACCTCCATGTGGTGGGCAGGTTCCTGTAATAGACTGGCTGTTGGAGAGGAGAGTGGCTGCCGCTTGGTTGTGACCCAACTGGACCAATATGGAGGGGATTGGAGTCGGGGGGGGGGGGGCTATCACTGAGGACCTGGGTGCTGGCAGGTCTCCTCAGAAAGGCAGATAGAGTTGTGATTGGGCCTGTGTTCTCCCCTCACTGACATAGTTGTTCTGGTTCAGCAGCTAGGCTGACCATGCAGGCAGGGAGCTCTACCCAAGATGGGTGTGGGCCTCAGTGTGCCTGTTACTGACTGCCTCAAATGCTTGGGTGCTAGGGTGAGTGACCCGCCCCAATATTTGTGGAGAACACAGAGTCGCTGGCTCTGTTTGCAGTCAGTCTTGTCTCCTAATTGCTTTGCTGTGACTGGGTTAAGTCTCTGCCTCTCAGCTACAGTGCACACTGTGATGCCATGTTGTAAACTCCAGGAAAAAAATATCTTACTTACCTTTGTTCTTGTGGTCCGGTTGTTTTTCCCTCTTGGGTGCACAGCTCCAAGTGCAGGGTGGCTATCAGGCAGACAGGCAGGGCTGCTTATCTGTGGCTGAAGCAGTGGGCTGAATGTGATCTTGGGCTAGATCTGCTCTAGCCAGCGCTCCTCTCCAGACCGGTGACCAAACTGGCTCATCTCAGGTGGATCATCATCTTTTATCAGTATCACTAATTACATGAGTCCATTTTCCTGTAATAGGTTAGAAATATAAGAACACTTATAAAGTTATTTGTCCAGCTATTTCCTTTGAGACCAAATTAAAAACCAATATGCCCAGAAATGTTCTCAGTTTTGTTAATGTTGCACCCACTGAGTTGGCACTTTCATATGTGTCCCTTTAAAAAAATATCTAATCTTCAGTACATGGATGACATTAATTATGTTAGGACATTTGAAAAGACTTATATGTTAAAGAAGATAACAGATATCTTAAATTATTAGTAACATACTGTAAGGTCAATATTGATTGCCATTTAGTAGGATCTAGAAATACCTAACAGATGAGCTTCTGAAATATCTCTTGGGCATTTTCTAGAACAAGTTATTTGGAGTAGAAAGATGTACCATAAATGTGGGCATCACTGTTCCATAAACTGGTATCCTGGAATATATAAAAGTGAACTGTGAACCAGTATGCTTCTATCTGAGCTTCCTAATTCAGTATATACAGTTGACTCATGTTTCCATCACCATGAATTCCCTGTTAATGATAGGCTTTGCTCAAAATGTAAGATAAAATACACCTTTCACTCCTTCAGGTATTTTTACTTTTAGGTATTTGTCACAACACCACCAACAACAAAAAATTATCTAATACTTGTATTTTGGTATCTCCACAGAGTGGTAGTTGAAATAGTTGTGATAGATAAGACAAAGAAATCTTTCCCGGACATAACAACACCAAAATAATCTGTACTTTCATTTTACAGAAAACCGATTTTGAAAACAATGTTGCTTCTGATATGCATTAGTATTTTTGTCAATGAAAATTTTTGTGCATAAAAAATATAACTACAAAACTGAAGGCATACTTTTAAACTATTTATTTATTGTTATGTTAATATCTCTACCTACCTTCCAACCTACTGACCTGAGGTCAAGGAGAAAAAGGGTTAGTAGAAATGTCATTAGATGTAGATTCTTGGGATGATTTCAGCAGTCCAGCCAAACAACATTCACAGGAACCAGTAGTAATGGGAATAAACTCGAATCCTCAGCAATGGCAGGGGGTACTCAGCTCTGGTCAGCCGCATTGGGGTAGTGCCTTTTGCTGCAGCCCTGCTTGGGGCCACAGTCTCTTTTGCCTGACCTGGGCCACTATCCACAAAAGTTTTTGTAGCAGCAAGTTTCAGCAAAACATTGTCTAGAGTCTTTTGAAGTGAAGCAAAGCAAAGACAGGTAGGGCTAACTAAAAGGTGATGCCCTTCTGTCTCTTAGGTTCTCTTTATACCCTCCTAAGAGTCTGCACAGGATATTTTCTAATTGGCCAGCGTCACCCCCTACACATAGGGACTTCCTTGTTGACCAAACTCACGTATTCTCCAAAGAATCCATCCATCAAAGGATGTTCCAGCAAAAAAACATGTTCTCTGCATGTGATAGCTTCTGACTGGCAACATCATGCTGTCTTCCATCAGATGTTTTGCATGCCTCTGTCATGATTCTGTTTTTCAGTTGTGGAAAAAGCACCACCACATTTGTCATTTAAGACCAAAACAACAACAACAATAACAACAAAACAACAAATAAACCTACATTCATTCAACACAAATGTGTTTCTAAAGAAATAAAAATTTGGCTTAGCATACATGCTAAGCCATATAACTCTTATAATTGTGGCCTATTTATTTCTGTTGTTTTGTATTGTATTTATATATATAAGAAAAAGAACCATTTTTTGAACTGAAAGGGAGAGCTGTTGGGGGGAAAAAGAAATACCTTAAACTAAAAAAAAAAGAAGGGAAGAGGATGGGGGATTGAGGGAGAGGAGGGTGGAAGGGTGGGACTGGAGGGGGGAGTTGGGAGGGGATTGTGATTGAGATGGAACTTGAAGAAATAAAAAATAAATTATTAAAAAAAAAGAAATAAAAATTTCTACCACAGAAACTCTTGTGTTTATTGTTTTCTATACTCACAGAATTTAGAAGGTTGAGACAAGAGAATCAAAGTGAGTTTGAGGAAAGTGTGGGCTATGGAGAATGAGGTGCTTCAAAGAAACAACACAAAACAATAACAACAAAACAAAACAAAAAGATGAGTAGAAACTTACTCATAATTATTGAAAATTATCTTTCTTTCAAATTACCTTATAGTTTTGAAACAAAATTAGAGAGTAAGAAAGAGAAAGGACAGAAAGCAGATATGCATTTCCATATTCATGAAGTAACTATGTTTATGTGAAAACTACATATTTGTAAACATTTCACTTTTGTTTTATAGAGAAACTGTCAGGAATATCACATATATTATTTGGAAAGGGAGGTTTCTGCTGCTTAGCTGAAATAACTTGCGCTGTTTTTGTGGATACTGCTGTAGGGAATATAATAATAGAGTCTATGAATTCTATCATAGGCTTTTAAAAGTTATACTGTATTGAAGGTAAGCTATGTTCTGAATATCATAAATATGTTACAGACAATGAAATGGTCTTGATTTACATTTGCATAGAATATCACAGATGCATTAAATGTGTTCTCAGTGGATTTAGTGTTGGTTTGGGAATGACTGGGCAGATGCAGAAGCATATATATTGAACTACAAATTCATATTAGAATTTTTATTGACAATTAAACTGTTCTGGAAAGAGTACTTTAGGGGTACCCTTAGGGGTAGCTAGTGAATTTTTTTTTACTTAGATTAGACTAGAATAATTTGTCAGAAATATCAGTATCAAAATCATAGGCACAGTCAACTTTCAGTTTCTTTTTAGGTTATTCGGTGTCAATTAAAATAATATTGGATGCTATTTTGATCATTTCAATCATTTAAATATGATGTCCATTTATTGTTTAGTTGTACATATATATTAAACATTTCTATGCTTTCAACTTCCACAGTATTCTTTTAATAATTGTTGATATTTATTTATTATTAGGTAACAAACTGTTGCTTAGTACTCAGAGCTCCATTTAAAGTATCTCATTTTACACTTGTAGGCCATTAGATTTGCCTCTTTCATCCACAATGCCATCCAAAATGAAATAAAAAACCTTCAGAAACACACACATGAATGCATACATATACACACCATACACATACATATACATACATATACAAACACATCACCCAAACATATACACATACACACCCATACATGTATGCATCCATGCACACACACAGACATATAAACACACACACCACACTCCCACACATACACACATACATGTACACCATACACACACACACACACACATACACACAAATACATACACATACCACACACACATATACACATGTACACACATACACATACATGCCAAACTATGGAGTCTGTTTTGTGTCGGCCAATTATGCCTGGGCAAGGCGCCTCCCCTGGAATATGGTTGTAAATTAATTGTCCCTTTGCCAGCAAGTATCAATTGCGAATAACTTCTTGGTTAGAATGAAGAGGAGACAGAAGGATTATAAAGGTGGGTAACTCAAGACATAACAGAACTGATACGCATATGAACTTGCAGAGAATAAGACAACATGCACAAGACCTATATAAATTTAAACCCGATGAAATCCCAGCACTCAGAAAAGGAAGAGACACAAAGGCTCACCCCTGACCCAGAAGCGATTTGCAATTGATATCTGATGGTAATGGGAAAATCAATTTTCTTCACTGTTCTTTTTTTTTTTTTTAATCTCTTTTGGTTGTTTTTATTAATTCATTTTTAACTAGACCTAAGAGACTTATGGAATAAGTATTTTTATTTTGTTTGTATTGTCTTCTCCTTTTATTCTATTAAAGTTAGGAGGATATAATATCGTTATGTCTTTCCCACCTATATTTAATTTAATATCCACTTCACTCATGAAATTATTCACTTAATTGACAGGTATATTCATGGGATTTTTCAGTATCTCTGAAGCCAATCTTTGAGTAAATCAATTAGGGAATAGAATACAAACAGGAAAGCTAGAAAGGGAAAGGAGAAAGTATTAATTTTTATCAATTCCTAATACATAGTATAAACATAAGAATATTTTAGACCCAGTTTGACATCTCTAAATGTTGTCAAAAAATCCTATTATCTCAGGTGTAGAATTATATAGAATTACAGGTCACTGAAACTATTGATTCCTTCTGCTGTGGGTACAACATACCATCAATGATCTCTAGGGAGTAGCTGCCAAATTATTGTTTTTAGTCATAATCTTTAGATGAAAAGGCAAGTAATACTGTATTTTAGTTTTGAAATAACATATAAATTTAATGTAGTACCTACCTTTCATATCTAGCCTAGTATATACCATAGATGCAATGATACATAGACTTTGAAATTGCTTGACTTGTACTTGGATAGTTTTTATTGTAACAATGAAATAAATACATTATGATGCAGTGATATTTTAGAGAAAGGAAAAATAAAACATACATAATTTTAAAATAAAAAAAAGTAAAATAGAATGGTGCTTTATAAACTTCATTCTGCTTGTTCCTAAAGATTACATACAGACACCATAAATTCCTGCTCCCCTTGCTCTCTATTGACAGGCATTCCTTTCATCTTTAGGTTATGAGTCAGAGTCCTGATTCACAGTGTTTTCAGACCAGACCACCAATTCAGTATTTTTGATATGGAGCCTATCTCATTCCCTTCCATGGTTACGGGCACAAAGGTAAGAGTAACTGAGCAATATTATAATGTCCTACTAATAAACCTCCAAAACAAATGCCCAAGTTTCCCATTGTGGTTCTGAAACTGCTTTCCCCTTAGATAACAGGAAGAGTGTAGCATCAGGGAGACAACTTCTCGACAAAAGTACATCTCTCCCCTAGAGAGCAGAGGGAATTATTTCATGGGAATAGGAATGTCCTATCAGACAATAGGACTTTTACTGTGTTCACGTGTTTACTGTTTGTGAAACTGGAATACTGATCAGCGAGACCCATATCACCATTAACCCAACAATCTCTAATTGTATCTATCTTGTTCTTCTTGTCAAGTCTTTCTCTATCTAAATTGTAAAACTCATGCCAATACATCAAAAGTGGGTTTAAATAAATATCTTCCTTGTTCTCAAAATGATCTCTTATTCACAATGCTTTCCCAACCTTTTTTTCCAAAGTTATTTCCTTCTGATTTCTTTAGTGCAAGAAGTTCAACTAGCTTTACTGGAATCCCTGGAGTTGAATCTCTTGTTCAAAACTCTAGTTACAAAAATATCACTTAAATAGCTAATACACTGAAACCATTTTTATTCCATATAAATGAGAGAAAATATAAACAAGAACATTTACATTTAGAATAATCTTTATTTTTATTTTCCTTATTGTATTATTGATATGAAAGATTCAGCTGGTAATCTCACTCAAATTATTTAGATTTGATATGACACTTTAAAGTAAGTTGGTTAAATCCAGTAAATTCTGAAGAGAAATATCATGTTTAATTGATTTTATTGTACCATACTTTGAGTGTAGGGTGTTGTTTTGACCTTCAACTCCAGGATTCTGGCTGTTCCCTATTATCAGTTTGAGGAACTAGATTAAAACATGACCTTTAACAATTACCAAAAGAGATCATCTATGTTTTCTCTGTTTGAAGAGTTATGGGTTCTTTTAACCTTTGGAAGAAAACTTTTATTCTTCCATTTAAAAACCCAAATGACTTTTTGAGATCCTTTTAATTCTAAAGACAGGTGATATTTAAAGAAGCATGAGGCAAGTATTAAAATTGAAACATTTGTAATCAATGCACAGACTTTGCCTGTGGTGTATTCGAAAGCCAGAGAATAGTCCCTGTTATTGCAATAGCTCTCAGCCCTCCTGAGATATTCCAAATCCCTGAAAATCTGACGATTTTCTGAGTCTTATTAAAGCAGCCTTTGGTGAAATGCTCCAACTGCATTTTGTCAGAAAATATACACTTTCACATTTTATAAAAGCCATATACATTTATATATATTCTTATAATTAAATTTATTTGTTGATTATATAATTCTAACAGACTAATAACAATTGCTCATTAAGATGTAAAAAAAATAGAATAGTGAGTAATTAGATTTTTATCTCATTAGTTAGTGAATGTATAGAATTCCCACTGTGAGAAGGGAATCAATTATGCAATTCAGTAAATTTCATTATGAGTACAATTATTGAAAATTTCGATTAGAAAAAAGTGAGGACATTCCACCAAGGTAGTAGGTGTATAAAATATTTTAAAGGTTTTTGAGAGAATATTGTATGAAAATTTAATAATTTTGGGTCCAGGTATAGCAGATGTAAATAAGGTAATTATATAAGTAACATAGCAAAATTAGAGTCAAATAATCTATAAAACTATATAAAAATGCTCAAAGTATCAGAATGCTATAAAATAAAACTGCTCACATTAAGTATCACAGTTTCAGATGAGTTTATTACACTCAGTAATTTCAGAAGGAAGATATCTTGATTAATTTATTTTATTATACCATTCTTTGAGTTGTGTGTGGTGCTATGACATCTGAATGAGACAATAATAAAAGTTTGTAAATGTAAAAATGAATGACAGTGTCTGATGCAAAATTTAAAGTAAAAAGTGTCGGCATACTTTTAAACAATGTATTAATAACTATAAACACCTTTCTTTTTTTTAGAAAAAAGAAATGGATTTTATTTTCTTTTTTTTTCCTTTATTTTTATTTCTTCAAGTTACATCTCAATCGCAGCCCCCTCCCTATTCCCCCTCCAGTCCCACCCTCCCACCCTCAACCCCCCATCCTCTTCCCTTTTTTTTTTTCTTTTAAGTTTAAGGTATATCTATTTCCCCCTACAGTTTCCCCTTTCAGTCCAACAAATGGCTCTTTCTCCTAAAATAACAAATACAACACAGTACAACAGAGGTAATTAGGCCACAGTTATGAGGGTTATATGGCTTAACGTACATTCCCAATGACCAGTCCATATGTATTTGGTACCTGACTTTAACATTCTACTATCTAACCATCTCCATGAGTTTAAAGTTCTATACATGACTCAACATTCACACTAACTTGCAACACAATTTTAAAAGTATCTTCTTAGATCTATAACACTCTCTTGACTCCTAAACAACTCAAAATTTAATTATGAGACTCTAGCTATCTGTTCTTCAACCACCTCAGAGACCTGAGAGGGATAAATATATCTGATTTTATAGGAAGTACAGGGCCTGCAGCTTCCTAAACTAAGAAATGACATACCTGTGGCTGCCTGGACAGTTCCCATTTTCCCTCCATATATTACAGCATTGATCTTCAGTCATTTGGCCCCGTTTCTCTGACAGACATTGATTGTAGAGCAGGGGTTATGAAGGACTTACCTACCCTGTCTTGGCAGAGCTAGGCTGTCGACTTACCTGCTTCCAGGTTTTGTCCTTTTTGGACAGCATTCTGTCTACAGTTGGGGCAAGGGGCTTTTCCTACCAAGAGATAGGCTTGCGACTAATTCAATCATCTCCCACTGGAGATTCTTCAATGCTCATCTTCTACTTGGAGGAGAATAGGGGGTGCTGTCAGGAGTTGATATGTCTTGATATAAAAAAAATCTAAAGTTACAAAAACATCTTTGAATGCCATATTCTGCAGATCTCTTGAGGTTTTTGAAGAGGCCCTATCTATCTCTTATATTAGGGTAAGCAGATGTTGTGTATAAACACCTTCAATCCACCAACCCTAGGGACGGAAGAAAGGATACTATTATATGCAGAAGATGAAGAAAGTCTCATGCTCACATCCTTGGGACAACTAGTCAGCAGTCCAGCTAAATCAGCATAAACAGGAACAGATGCAGTCAGGAACAGGAACACAGCAAACAACACCAGCAAAGACAGCAGAAACAGCAGCTCTTGTGGCTCTGGTATTGGCAGCAGTGGTGACAACAGCTGCTACACCCCTGTTTGGGTGTGCTTTCTCTTCACCCCTACCTGAGTCAGGATCTTCAGCAGCAAAGGGAGCAGTAAGTCTTGGAAGAAGCAACTCTCAAAGAGTTGTCTGGAGTCTTTCAGTGTAAAGCAATGATGAACACTGATGAGAAATGAAATGATGCCAAGGAAAAAGACCCTCTGCATTTCTCGGACCTCTTTTTTTTTTTTTTTTTTTTTTTTTAACCTGCACAAGGACGCCTTCCAATTGGCCAACTTCTCACCCTCTGCACAAGCTACTTCCTGTTGACCAAGATCACAAGCTCTCCCAGGAGTCCATCAAAGAATGAAAATAAGTTCTCCACACGTGACAGTTTTCAGGCTGGCAAAACATCAAGTGCTCTTTTTTCAGGATGTTTTATATGCCTCTTTCACAAGTCTGTTTTCAGTGGTGTACAAAGTACACCCACATCCCATATTTGAGACCAAAACAAAAAACACATTCATTCAACACAACTGTACCTCCAAAAAAATCTGAACCTCTGCCACAAAAAAAGATTGCTCAGTTGGGAATAGCATTATATTGTGCTGAGAGATATCAATTTGGAGCCAATTAGAATACACAAGATGCAGTACACACAAACACAGACATAATAATATGACACAACAGCAATATGAAGCTTTGCCTACTCTAAGAATTTTAAACATTAAGCTTTTAAAAATTAAGTAAGTGAAAGATGCAATTGTTCTTACAGACTACAAATTACTGTTTTCTACTATTTGGTGTAAATAGATAAAAAGATGTTTTATTTGGTTGTAACTTTAAGGAGTCATCATTATCTATCACCAAGAATAAATAATTAACTTATTAAAATGCCCATGGAATATTTACAATAATTTGTTGAGTACTAAGTTTAAAAAAAAATCTGGAAACTAAGAAAGAGAAGAGAGGCAGGACAAGGGAGTACAGTGTGTCCAAATATTTACTCAGGAATGATTTTCTGTGACCATTGAGATCACATTTAAAAAAACTAACAAATATTGACACTTATGCAAGTTGTCAACAAAATTTGACAAAGACATGACAAATCTTCTTGGAATGAAAAAACACATATTCACATTTCTATATGTCAATAAAATATTTCTCAACTGAGACTTCACAACTTGCACCCAAATAACTAAGTTATAAACTACAGTCCCAGTGTTCAAGCAAACTCTTTAAGACTTCTTGATAAAAATAAATCATGAAAATGTATTCTCATTATTGAGCCTATAAAGATTGCTCAGTAGCTAAAAATATGCTTTGCAAATGCAGAGGATCCAAGCTTAGCTCCCATTAGCCAAATGCCAGCATATAATCATGTACTACTCTAGCATCATGGGAAGTCTTCTTTTGGCCATATGCTCCAGGCATATAAGTGATATACAGTCATATAAGCAAAAGAATCCTACATGCGAAAACAAATATAAAGCTTTAATAAAAACATTCCTTATGTGAAGTAAACATATATTATTGACACAAAATATATTGTTAATATATAATATGATAAATTATCTTCAACAGTCAAGTTAATTTTTCTTTAAATGGAAATTTATCATGGTACAAGTGCTTAATGTAAATATAAACTAGACAACTCAAGTGAAAGCTACAAAAAAAAAAAGATATTCTCTGACAGTCTTTCTCTTTTCACTCCAAACATTTGTCTTACCTCCCAACACAGGAGACACTCTTCCCTGGTTACCCACTAGCCATGTTACTTAGGAAAATAGGTTAGTGTACTTCATTCTACTTCTGCCCTCCACTTCCAATTCCACCATTCTGTAGGAAATATCTGCTGCACCATCTCCGTACTCTGTGCCCCGTTTGCAAAGAAATCCCCAGATCTCCTCCTGTAGCATACCTCCCTCATGCTGTTACCTTGTCTCAGTAGCTAATCAGGAGGAACTTATTCCCTGGAAACCCATTAGCCATGAGGCCAGGTGATCTGACAGGCAATCAAGGCAAACTTGACTCTCCTTCTATTTCTCCAATTCCAACTGCACTGGCTCATACACAGCACTGTAGCAGCATACCACCTACAGGAATATGGATCTCATTTCTTCCTCCATTGCCTGGGGAATTCCAGGATCCTTCTGACAGATCTATCTCCCCCTGCTCTTGTAGAGCCTATCAATCTTGCTGCTGCCCTTCCAGTCCATCTTCTTTCCTTTATGTCAGCACTAAATACATAGAAACACTTTTTCATCCAGAACCTACCATACCCATACTTGGCAAGGACTCATAAGCACTCCATACCAAGCGACCCACAGCCACGATACTCATGTAAAAGAAAGGGCAATAGAAACCAAGGAACAGAAAACCCAACCAACAAAAACAAGACAAGATATTAACACCCAGAATTATAATAGTCCCAAACCAAGATACCTATATGCTAACATAAAAATGCAGTCAAGAACAGTCAGGACAATATATCTCCAGTAGAACCCAGAAAGTGTACTATAGTAGACTGATATAAATTTTGCATTTATAAATATATTTCATATATATATATATATATATATATATATAATTCATATAATTTACACACATTGTGTGTTGTGTGTCTATGCATGTTATGAATAGTAGTCCCAGAAATATAGATGAAACACAAGCTCAGTACTTCAAATGAGTTATTATGAATATGTTCAAGGATCTCAAATAGGCCATGCATAATTTTTCTTTTTTTTTTATTAAATACTTTATTTTTTTTTCTTCAAGTTACATCTCAGTCACAAACCCTTCCCAATTCCCCCTTCCTGTCCCACCCTTCCACCCTCTTCCCCCCAACAGCTTCCCCTTTCAGTCCTTCTCTAATAACAGTAAATACTATACAAAACAACAGAAATAAATATGCCACATTTATGAGTGATAAATGGCCCAGTATACCTTCCCAATGTCCAGTTCATACATATTTGGCCCCTGACTTTAACATTCTACCATCTAACCATCTCCATGAATTTAAAGTTCTATAACTGACTTAGCATTCATACTAACTTGCATCACTATTATAACCATCTTCTTAGATCTAGAACGCCCTCTTGAGTCCTAAACAACTCAAAATTTAACTATGAGACTCTAGCTGTCTATTCTTCAACCACCTCAGAGACCTGAGAGGGATAAATATATCTGATTATATAGGAAGTGCAGGGCCTGCAGCTTTCAATACTAAGAAATGACAAACCAGTGACTGCCTGGACAGTTCCCATTTTCTCTCCACACATTCCAGCATCAGTCTTCAGCCTTTTGGTTCTGTTTCTCTGACAGACATTAATTGTAGAGCAGGAATTATGAAGGACTTACCTAACCTGTCTTGGCAGAGCTAGGCTGTCGACTTCCCTTCTACCAAGTTTTGTCCTTTTTGGACAGAAGTCTGTCTACAGTTGAAGCAGGGAGTTTTTTCATGCCAAGAGATAGGCTTGTCACTAATTCAACCATCTCACACTGGAGATTCTTCGATGCTTATCTTCTACTTGGAGTAGAATAGGGGGTGCTGTCAGGAGCTGATATGTCTCAATATCATAAAAAAATCTTAATTTAAGATAACGTCTTTGAATGCCATATTCTGTAGATCTCTTGGGGTTTTTGAAGATGCCCTATCCGTCTCTTGTATTTAGATAAGCAAATGTTGCTTGTCTCTTAACAACTTGATTACTGAGTAGTTTAGAGAATATCTGTGATAGACTGTCATAGTAGCTAACAAAGTGACATGTTTGCATGACTAGGAGTTTGTTTTGAAATATATTCAAGCAAACAGTAGAGTGAAATGATGAAAATAGCTTAAGACATGATAGTGGAAATCAAATGAAAATAGAAAACCAAAACTGAGGGAAATCTGGAAATGAAAATTTTATGAACTCAAATATGAAATAGAATTCTAATGAACTACAATAGTTCAAAGAGAGAATCTCAGGCATTGAAGACAACATACAACAAACAAAAAACTTAGTCAAAGAAAATATTAAATCTAAAACCATCCATGATGGAAATATCCAGGAAATCTGGGATACTATGGAAATGTTAATTTTACAAATAATAGGAAAGAGAAAGAAAAAGAAACCCAGGTCAATTATATACAAAATATTTTCAACAAAATCATATAAGAAAGTTACTCTAACCTAAAAAGGTTGTCCCTTTCAAGGTACAAGCAGCCTAGAGAGCACCAAATATATTGGACCAGAAATGAATTTCCTCAAAGCATATAAGAATCAAAATATTAAACTTAAATAACAAAGGAAGAACATTAAATGCTGAAAGGGAAAAAGATCAAACATGTAATTGAATGGTTTTATGTATAATACCTTACATTTTAATAAAGACTGTATAAGACAAACAGACCTAAACAGCTGTTCTGTTCCATAAATTCTATGATACAGATGCCAGAGAAGACTATAATACTAAGAAAAACTTTGCATCACAGTAGATGTAGATGGAAATACATTTCACAATAAAACAAAATTTAAGCAATATTTATCTTCAAATATGATCTATAGAAGGTACTAGGAAGCAAATGTCAACCTGAAGAGGTTAACTACTCCTAAGAAAACACAAGGGAAAAAATAAAATTAAAAGAGTAAAATAAAAACAGAGGAAGAAATCCAAACTACCACAACAAAATATTGGCAATCAACAAAAGCCACTCATAAAGTTCATGAAAGAAACATTATTATAGCTTACAAACTCTTGGAAACTGAAAAACTCACTATTGAATAAATAGTGGATCTAAACAGAAATTGAGAAAGATATTAATGAATTATTTAGAATTGAATTAAAATAAAAATAAAAAAACACAAGATAGCCAAACTTATAGGACATAATGAAGGTGGTTCTAAGATGGCAAGTTTATACCTTGACTAAGAAAAGAAGAGATCTCTCATTAGTCAAGCCTGAAAGCTTTAGAATAAAAAGTAGAAATAACCTCCAAAAGAAGTAGATGGCAAGATATAATAAAATAACTAATATAGAAACATGAATAGAATATATACAATCAACAAAACAAAGTTAGTTCTTTGAGAAATTCATTATGATTGACAAAATCTTTAATGAATTAACTAAAAGGTAGAGGGAGAAGATTCAAATTAGGAAAATTAGATAAATAGGGGAACAAAATAATAAACATTGAGGAAATTTGAAGAATCATAAGGATATATTTTAAAAATGGGTACTCCACCAAATTGGAAAATCTAAAAGAAATAGATAATTTTCTTTATATCCACATATCAAAGTTAAATCAAGAGTTGATAAGCAAATTAAACAGGCCTATAACCACAATTGAGACAGATGAATTAATTTAAAGTAGTCTACCAATAAACCAGATAATTTTAGCACAGAATTCTACCAGATTTTCAAAAAAGAAATAAAGTCAATACTCCTCAGATAATTCTACAAACAGAAACAGAAAGAACAGTACCCACTTCTTTTTTACAAGGTGTCAGTTAACCTGATACCTAAACCACATAAAGACCCAGTAAAGAAAAATAATTTTCCTTATGAATATGGATGCAAACTCAACTGAATCCAAGAACAAATCAAAAATTTAACCTACCATGATTATGTATGCTTTATTTGAGAGACTCATGGATTAGTCAATATTTGTAAATAAATAAATGTAATCCATAACATAAACAGATTGAAAACCAAAACAATCTGATCACCTCATTAGTTGCAGAAAAGCACTTTGAAACATCCAAAACCAATTCATGATAAAAGTCCTGGAGAGACTATGAATACAAGGGACATAACTCAATGTAAAAAAAAAAAAAACAAATTACAGATCACATGCAATATCAGCCTAAGTAGAGAGAAACTCAAAGCAATTCCACTAAAAATGGGAACAAGAGAAGATTTCCACTCTCTCTGTATAGTACTTGAAGCTGTAGCTAAAGTAATAAGACCAACTGAAGGAGAAGAAAAGGATGCAAATAGAAAGGGAAGAAGTTTATGTATTTTTATTTGCACATGATAAAATTTTATACATAAGTTACCCTAAAAATCCCACTAGGAAATTCCTACAGCTAATAAACAATTTCAATGAAGTAGCTGAATACAAAATTAATAGCAAAAAAAAAAATCAGTAGCATCCTATATACAAATGATAAGTGGACTGAGAAAAAAATCAGTTATAATACCTTTCAAAAAAGCCTCTAATATAGCATGAGGGCAACTCAATCAAGTGAGAGAGACTTGTTTGATAAAAACTTTAAGAAATTTAAGAAAAAATTTCAACATATCAGAAGAAAAAAAGATATCCAATGTTCATGGATTGGTAGAATTAATATTGTAAAAATGACCATCCTAACAAAAGTAATCTACAGATTCAATGCTATCTCCATCAAAGTTCTAATATAAATTTCCATAAAATTTATCAGATAATATATAGTTTCCTATGGAAACAAAATATCTAAAACAATCCTCAATAATAATAGAACTTCACCAGGTATCACCTTTCCCAATTAAACGTTTTACTACAGAGAAAAAGTACACTGGTGTTCTCATGATTACAGAAACATTGACAATTGAAGTAAGATTGAATACCAAGATGTAAGTCCATACAGTAATGAAGCCTGGTTTTTAATAAAGAAGCCAGAAATGGACACTGGAAAAAAGATATCTTCAACATAATGGTGTTGGTCAAACTATATTGCTGCCTATAATAGAATACAAATATACTAGTGTAGGAGAACAAGATCTGCCATTAAGCAGGAACAAGGCCTGCTACTGAACAGCACATGCATGGCTAGGCTTCCACACGCAGCTGGCCTGAGACCTGCCTGGACGTGCCTGGAGACTGATGATGCCACACTGAATAATGAGACACCAGCCAATGAGACTCTGAGCAGAGGTTATAAAGGAGGCATTCTCTTTCTGAAATAAATGCGTATGCTTTTGCCACCTACAGGATCCCGGGAGTCTGGGTTGTTGATTTTGCACAAGCTCAACCCCACCCCCAAGAGTCCTGGGCATGGGCCCCAGCAACATCTGTCCCCCCAACATGGTCTCTTTACCCATGCAGGCACGGGTTTTGACTACACTTGAGTCAGGTTCTAACTTTTCACTGCCACCATTGGTTTTGGGGGGCCTTTATTTTTACCTTCTGCTGTCAGCAGTGCCGAATCAAACAGTGCTAATATCCTTGCGTGTTGATCCCCCAATCTCCAATCCCTCGGACTCTTATTCATCTGAGGCACAGGAACATGCCTCCTTCAGCACCTCTTTGGTGAGCTGGCCTTTAATATTGGATGTTCTTTTCCCCTGTGACCAGTAAGTACAGGGGTCCTCTCCTTTTTCCTTAGTTGGTCTGTTGGTTTGTCTAGTGAGGGAGGCAATGTTCTTATTTCTTTACTTGATTTTTTTGGTTAGATGTTTTTGATTTTCCCTGTATCAGGAGGAAGAAAGGATATTTTTGTGGTTTGGCATTGCTAGAACATGAGAGATTTTTGAGAATTTTGGACAGATTTGGATTGTCACTGAAGTCCAGAGTTGTTTTCTGAGTTACAGTTACTATTTTCTGATATTTAAGTGAAATATTTGAGCAAGGCTGTGGCAGCACACACCCTTAACCCCAGCACATTACAGGCAGAAACAGGCAGATCACTGAAGTCAGAGCAAGACACCCTGCTGATAAGATAAGGTTGCTTGCCAGACAGTTTAGAATTCAAAATGATTAGAAAGGCTACTAATGACACATGAATCCCCTTATTTTGAGCTGATTCTATGCTAATGATCTATGCAACTACAAACCCATTATTATTGGTAGAGTATCCTTAAAGCAGTCCTAGAGCCTGCTGTCCACTTAAACTGGTGGTCTGCTTACAATGACAGGTGGAGGCACAAACTCTCTCAGTCTCCAGTATGGTCTTAATATGACTTTGGAGAAGCTGACTGGGCGTTGGTAACTTTATTGACCCTGTCTCTCAAGCCACTATCAGACAATATGTTTACTATCAGCAGGTCTCCTATCTGATATTTAGAGCCCTCAAGGCATGCACCCTTTGTAACCAGCCATCTATTTCCATAATCTGGTTTAACAATCAGGTGAGTCATTTACTGACCACCTCTCCAGAGTCACTGAGGGATAGAGTGCAGGTTGGATTTGGGCCCCACCTGGGATATGATGATCAAGCAGTTAACTTGGGAGGGGTTTAATGCTCCAAACTGCAATGATTACATCCACAAATAAGTACTTGCTACTAGAGACCTTGACCCCAAAGTTGGCCCTATCACTGCCCTGACAGCCTAGATCAGCCCAGTTGCTGACAGGGTACACTCTGAACCCCGCCCACAACAGTGGAGGTCCTCAATGATGTAATATCTAAATAAACTGAGGTTATCCAAGCACAGGAATTATTAAGTCAACACCTTTATTAGGTCATCCATATGTAACAACAACAAATTGATCTCTTGGCTGAAGAATTTTCATTGGTAAGAGATATGCCCCTGCTGGCCTGTGATTCCATGATATATGTCTCACCCCCTACCAAGTGTGCAATTTCACTGAAGCATGACAACAGTTTTCTCATTACACAAAGGGCACTTGGTCAAACAAGTTGCTCAATTTCTCTGTTCCACTCAGGGAAGGTATTTCTAAAGTTAATGAGACCAGTTCTTTCACTCAATATGGAGTCAATAGGACAGGTATGGAATAATATAAAAAAAATTCTTCGACCTATCCTTGATAGTCACCAACACCATTATGGGAGGGACTAGGGTCATTTTAATCATTCTGCATACGTTTCTTTTTTTTTTTTTTAGTTATAATTTTTATTTATTACATCAAGTTACAGCTCCATCATAGTGCCCTCTTTCTACCCCTCCTGTTTCCACCTTCCCACCCTCTCCTCCTTTTCCCACCCATCACACTCCTCTGATGTGGAGTGTCACTACAAATCAGCCCCTCTCTGTTCAACAGTCATATGATGACTAAGAGCTTCCTCTTGCACTGGGGGCTTCCATGGCAGCACCACCAGGGCAATTTGTCCCATTGATAGGTAACATACTCTAATTTCCTGATCTTTTTGGTGTGTTGGTTGTAGTATAGATATCCTGTACTATATGGTTAAAATCCAATTATAAGTGAATAGATGCCATGTGCATCTTGAGTCTGGTTTAGCTCACTCAGGATGAGCTTCTCTAGTTCCATCCATTTGGCTACAAATTGCATAATTTCCTTGTTTCTGATAGCTATGTATTATTCCATTGTGAAAATGTACCCCAGTTTTGGTTTTTTTTTTTTTTTTGTCCATTAGTCGTTTGAAGGACATCTGGATTGTTTCCTATTTCTAGCAATTACAAATAAGGCTGCTATGAACAAAGATGTGGATATGTCTTTGTGATTTGGTGAGGAATCGTTTAGGTGAATACCAAGAAGTGGTATGGATGGGTCTGGTGGTAAGGCTATTCCAAGTTTTCTATGATATTAGCAGACTGATTTCCATAGTGGTTGCACAAGTTTGTACTCCAACCAGAAATGGAGGTGTTCCCCTTTCTCGTCAACCTCACCAGCATGTGCTGTCATTTGAGTTTTTGATCTTAGTCATTCTGACAGGTATGAGATGGAATCTTAGAGTGGTCTTGAGTTGCATTTCTCTGATGATTAAGGGTTTTGAGCATTTCTTCAGATGTCTTACTGCCTTTAGAGATTCTTTGCAAATTCTCTGTTTAGCTCTGTTCCCCATTTTTTAATTGGATTATTTGGTTTCTTGGTTTTTAATTTCTTGAATTCTTTATAAATTATGGATATTAGCCCTCTATCAGAAGAAGGGTTGGTAAAGATGTTGGTTCCCATTTTGTTCTAGTAACAATGTCCTTTGATGTACAGAAGCTTGTCAGTTTAAAGAGGTACCATTTATTGTTTGTTTTAGAGACTGAGCTATTGGTGTTCTGCACAGGAAGTTGTCACCTGTGCCAATGAGTTGGAGGCTTTTCCCCACTTTCTCTTCTAGTAGATTTAATGTTTCAGGCTTTATGTTAAGGTCTTTGATCCACTTGGACTTAAGTTTTGTGCAAGGTGAAAAGTATGTGTCTAATGTCATTCTTTTACATGTCAAAATCCAGTTAGACCAGCACCATTCGTTGGAGATGCTGTCATTTTTCCATTGTACAGTTTTGACTCCTTCCTCAAAAATTAAGTAACCATAGGTATGTGGATTCATTTCTGGGTCTTCAATATGATTCCATTGATCCAGATGGTCTGTTTTTATACCAGTATTATGATGTTGTTATTACTATTGCTCTGTAGTATAGCTTGAAATCTGGTATGGTGAAACTTCAAGATGTTTTATTATTGTACAGGATTGATTTGGCTATTCTGGGTTTTTTAAATCCATGTGAAGTTGAGAGTTGTTTTTTCCAAGTCTATAAAGAATTTTGTTGATATTTTGATAGGAATTGTATTAAATCTGTATATAGCTTTTGGTAGGATGGTCATTTTTATTATGTTGACCTACCTATCCATGAGTATGGGAGATCTTTCCATCTTCTGATGGCCTCTTCAATTTCTTCCTTCAAAGACTTGAAGTTCTTGTCATGCAGGTCTTCCACTTGCTTGATCAGAGTTACCCCAGGGTATTTTATATTGTTTGTGGCTATTGAGAAGGGTGTTATTTTGCTAATTTCTTTCTCAGCCCATTTATCTTTTGTATAAAGAAGGGCTTCTGATTTTTTTGAATTAATTTTGTATCCAGCCACCTTAATGAAGGTGTTTATCAGTTGTAGGAGTTCTCTGGTGGAATTTTTGGGGTTACTTATGTATAGTATCATATCATCTGCAAATAAAGATAATTTGACTTCTTGTTTCCAATTTGTATCCCCTTGATCTCCTTTAGCTGTCTCATTCCTCTAGCAAAAACTTCAAGTACTATGTTGAAGTGATATGGTGAAAGTGGGCATCCTTGTCTTGTCCCTGAGTTTAGAGGAAATGCTTTAAGTTTCTCTCCATTTAATTTGATTTTGGCTACTCGCTTGCTGTATATTGCCTTTATTATTTCTAGGTATGGTCCTTGTATGCCCGTTCTCTCAAAGACTTTTAGCATGAAGGGGTGTTGGATTTTGTCAAATGCTTTTTCAGCATCTAGCGAGATGATCATGTGGTTTTTTTTTTTTCTTTCAACATGTTTATATGGTGAATTTTGTTGATGGATTTTCATATGTTGAGCCATCCCTGCATTCTTGGGATGAAGAATACTTGATCATGGTGTATGATACTTGTGATGTGTTCTTGGATTTGGTTTGCCAGTATTTTATTGAGTATATTTTCATCAATGTTCATGAGGGAGATTGGTCTGAAGTTCGCTTTCTTTGTTGGGTCTTTGTATGGTTTAGGAATCAGGGTGACTAGGCCTCATAGAATGAATTTGACACTGTTCTTTCTGATTTTATTTTGTGGAAGAGTTTGAAAAGTATGGGTATTAGCTCTTCTTTGAAGGTCTGGTAGGATTCCGTGCTGAAACCATATGGCTTTTGGCTCTTTTTGGTTGGGAGATTTTTTTTTAATTAATAATTTATTTTTTATTTCTTCAAGATATAACTCAATCACAATCCCCTCCCTACTCCCCCCTCCAGTCCCACCCTTCCACCCTCCTCCCCCTCAACCCCCCATCCTCTTCCCTTCTTTTTTTTAGTTTAAGGTATTTCTTTTTTCCCCCCAACAGCTCTCCCTTTCAGTCCAAAAAATGGTTCTTTTTCTTATAACTATAAATACAACACAAAACAACAGAAATAAATAGGCCACAATTATGTGAGTTATATGGCTTAGCATACATTCCCAATGTCCAGTCCATATGTCCATATATATTTGGCACCTGACTTTAACATTCTACTATCTAACCATCTCCATGAGTTTAAAGTTCTATATCTAACTCAGCTTTCATACTAACTTGTCTCACAATTTTAAAAACATCTTAGATCCAGAACACCCTCTCGATTCCTAAATAACTCAAAATTTAACTATGAGACTCTAGCTATCTATTCTTCAACCACCTCAGAGACATGAGAGGGATAAATATATCTGATTATATATGAAGTGCAGTGCCTGCAGCTTCCAAAACTAAGAAATGACATACCAGTGGCTGCCTGGACAGTTCCCATTTTCTCTCCATACATTACAGCATCAATCTTCAGCCGTTTGGCCCCGTTTCTCTGACAGACATTGATTGTAGAGCAGGAATTATGAAGGACTTACCTACCCTGTCTTGGCAGAGCTAGGCTGTCGACTTATCTGCTTCCAAGTTTTGTCCTTTTTGGACAGCAGTCTGTCTACAGTTGAAGCAAGGGGTTTTTCTTGCCAAGAGAAAGGCTTACCACCAATTCAATCATCTCCCACTGTAAATTCTTCGATGCTCATCTTCTACTTGGAGTAGAATATGGGGTGCTGTCAGGAGCTGACATGTCTCGATATCAAAAAATTGTAAGTTAAGAAAACATCCTTGAATGCCATATTCTGCAGATCTCTTGAGGTTTTTGAAGATGCCCTATCTATCTCTTATATTTAGATAAGCAAATATTGCTTGTCTCTTAGAAACTTGATTTCTGAGTAGCTTAGAAAATAACTGTGATAGACTGTCATAGTAACTAACAAAATGTCACGTTTTCATGACTATTAGATTCCGTTTCTTAATTATCCTAAACAGTTTATGTCGGTTGGTAGCAAGAGGTCAAAACTTGACATTTCATTTTTAAGTATTACTATGAACAATACCTTTAAGAATCATTACCCTTAATTTTGTATCAGTATACAAAGATCAATACCAATGTGGCCAAATATAATCTTAATTTTGTATCAATATACAAAGATCAATACCGATGTAGCCCTATACAATCTTAATTTTGCATTAATATACAATGATCAATACTAATTGAGCCAAATATAATATTAATTTTGTATCAGTATACAAGGGTATAAGGCCATATTCAATAATCTGTCCTTTTTTCTTGTTCTTTCCTATACTATGTCTATGTCCCATTTTTCTCAAGTCTGTTCACTCCTATATAGGAGAGAAAGAAGGATACAGAAAAGAAAAAGAGAGAAGTCCCTGGGACTAACCTCCAAAACCCATTTAACAAGACCATTTAACAGCTTGTAGTCTTTTCCCCTAAATAACAAAATTTTCTATTATCTATCAAATAACCAAAGTGGGAGAACACCCTCCCCACCTTCTGGGGATGGGACGTTGTTCTCTTAAAATGACTTCCTGCTGATTTGGGTCATAATAAACCTGTTTGGGGCCCAAATAAGAATGGAAAAATGGTTAAAAATGTTAATATAATCATTTGATGTTCAGTCCTTTTGTGCTCAGCTATTTAGATGTACTAAGAAGTTCATAGACATTAGCTGATCTTCAGAGCTTTACTGAACATCTGGCTAGAGTAGTCTGTGGAGCTGAACGATCTTAGCGATTTTGAGTTGTTGTGGTTGTAGACTTTTGAGGAAACTGCTATTGAAGAAGTCTGCAAGGCTATATCATCTGGGCCACTCGTGTTCTTTGGTGTCTGATCTGTTTTCTGCTGAGGTTTCCGTTGTCCAGTTGTCCCTAGATTCCTTGAATGGATGCTTTAAATCTCCTGGAAAGATACTAACAGAGCCCTGCCCTAATCCTAACTCTGGGACAATTACCTTTTTTTTTGGGGGGGGGTCAGGTAATATTTTTCCTGGAGCAAATTTGGTTTTTTGACAATATATAAAATATTACCTTTCAATCCGGATTAAAGAAGAAATTATTTTGACATTTTGGAGCTAAACAAACCTTTAGTGTATATATTTTGATATCTCAAAGGACAATTTGTTTGAATTGCAGCTTGCCTTTTGTAAGTAAGTAGCTTTTAAACTTAAATCTTTCCAAATCCTATGTGCCTGTCTCTGCATTCTAAGTTTTGGGATCAAAGACATGTGGTTCCCAACTGATGGGATTAAAGATGTGCTCCTCCACCCCTGGATCAAAGTTTTTCCTCTGTTTAGAGCTTGTTTTGTATCAGGCTGACCTTGAGCTCTGAGATCTGCCTGTTTCTGTCTCTAGTGTGTTGGGATTAAGGGTGTATTCTTTCCCAATGATGGGACTAAGGGTGTGCACCATCACCACCCTGTTTCTTGAAACTCTAGAATTTAAAAGACAACTAACTCTATAGTGATCCTCCTGTCTCTACTGGAGGTAAAGGCATGGGCTAACACCATGCATTATTTTACCCTAGCTCTAAGTTTTTTCAACTCTTGGAGATTTGTAAAACCAGGTTAAACAGCTGTCACCTTTAATTTATTTACAGTGTTTTAAACCTGTTACCTGCTTTTTAATGCCAAACCATGGAAATAGCCTGTATCTCTACAAAAAAAAAAAAAAAAAAAAACTTTTAAGCTGCTATCAAGTTTGTGTAATCTCTGTAGCCACCTGCAGTCTAACATTCTAATCTGAAAATAAGGCCATTTTCCTTTCATGCCAGTAAGGCATTTATACCTTTTGTAAATTATAGTTTGAAATTTTAATGACTGTTTCTATTTTCTTAGGGGTTATAGGACTGTTTAATCTGTTAACCTGATCTGTAACTTTGGTAGTTGAAATCTATCAAGAAAGTTGTCCATTTTGCTTACGTTTTCAAATCTTGTACGGTATAGATTTTTAAAGTAGGACCTAAAATTTCTCTACATTTCCTCAATGCTTGTTGTTATTTCTCCCTTTTCATTTCTGATTTTTTTTCTTTTTTTTATATAAGTACTTTATTTTTTTTTCTTCAAGTTACATCTCAGTCACAAACCCTTCCCTATTCCCCCTTCCTGTCCCACCCTTCCACCCTCTTCCCCCCCAACAGCTTCCCTTTTCAATCCAACAAATGGTTCTTTCTCTTATAACAGTAAATTCTATAAAAAACAGCAGAATTAAATATGCCACAGTTATGAGAGTTAAATGGCCCAGTATACCTTCCCAATGTCCAGTTCATACATATTTGGCCCCTGACTTTATCCTTCTACCTTCTAACCATCTCCATGAATTTAAAGTTCTATAACTGACTTAGCTTTCATACTAACTTGCATCACTATTATAACCATCTTCTTAGATCTACAACGCCCTCTTGATTCCTAAACAACTCAAAATTTAACTATGAGACTCAAGCTGTCTATTCTTCAACCACCTCAGAGAGCTGAGAAGGATAAATGTATCTGATTATATAGGAAGTGCAGGGCCTGCAGCTTCCAATACTAAGAAATGACAAACCAGTGACTATCTGGACAGTTCCCATTTTCTCTCCATACATTCCAGCATCAGTCTTCAGCCTTTTGGTCCTGTTTCTCTGACAGACATTTGTTGTAGAGCAGGGATTACGAAGGACTAACCTACCCTGTCTTGGCAGAGGTAGGCTGTCGACTTCCCTGCTACCAAGTTTTATCCTTTTTGGACAGCAGTCTGTCTGCAGTTGAAGCAAGGAATTTTTACATGCCAAGAGATAGGTTTGTTGATTTGTTTTTTTCCCTCTGCCTTTTAGTTAATTTGGCTAAAGGTTTGTCTATTTTGTTGATTTTCTCAAAGAACCAACTCTTGGTTTCATTGATTCTTTCTCTTGTTCATTTTGTTTCTAAGTTGTTAATTTCAGCCCTAACTTTGTTGATTTCCTGCCTTCTGCTTTTCTTGGGAATGTTTTTTTTTTTTTGAATTCTTCCAGTTCTGCTGTTAATTTGCTAATATGAACTATCACAATTTTCTTTTTGAAGGCACTTAGTGGTATGAACTTTCCTCGTAGCACTGCTTTCACTGTGTCCCATAGGTTTGGGTATGTTGTGCCTTCATTTTTGTTGGATTTTAAGAAGTCTTTGATTTCCTTCTTTATTTCTTCCCTGACCCAGTAGTCATCCAGTAAAAAGTTGTAGTTGTTTAGTTTCCATGAGTGTGTAGGCTTTCTGTTATTTCCATTTTCTTGTATCTGTTGAGGCATGTTTTGTGTCTGAGTGTATGGTCCATTTTGAAGAAGGTTTTGTGTGGTGTTGAAGGAAGGTGTGTTCTTTTGTGTTTGCATGAAATGTTCTGTAGATATCTATCGGGTCCATTTGGTTCATGAGCTCTGTTACACTCAATATTTCTCTGTTTGGTTTCTGTCTCAATGACCTGTTCATTGCTGTGAGTGGGATATTGAAGTCTCCCATGTGTAAGTTTCTTAAACAGCACATCACCCAACAATGCTCCATTAATAAAACCACCCTAGAGATACTCATTGCTCTGGAATGCCCAGACCACAGCCCACCAAAAGCAGAGATACCAGCTTGTCTCACAGAGATCTGTGAAGCCTCTGTTTAATACCCTACACACCCTATGCACTGCAGTGATGCCACCCTTTGAGGACTGGTAGTTAATGATGGGTATGAATCTGTCTGGAAGGTCAACCTAAGACAGGCATAATCCATTATACTTGGGGTCCCTGAGGTGATGTCACAAGATCAGAGCATAAGATCTATGGTTCCTATTGAGTTTCCAAAAAATAAAAAATAATAATGAAAGAGTGAATGTGTGGGAGGAATATGACCAGCCATTGAGCAGGAACAAGGCCTGCTGCTAAACAGCACATGTATGGCTGAGCTTCTGCATGCAGCTGGCCTGAGACCTGGCCAGGCATGCTTGGACATGCCTGGCCTGAGATCTGCCTGGATCTGCCTGGAGACTAATCATGCCACACTGGATAATGAGACATGAGCCAATGAGGAAGAGCATCAACAGCCTACATTTCCAGAACTGTTTGGACTCTGGGTGGAAGCTATAAAGTGGGCATCCTATTCCTGAAATAAATATGTTACCTTATGCCACTAACCAGACCCTTAGGGTGTGGGTTATTGACTCTGCACCAGCTCATTCCCATCCCTAAGTGTCCTGGGCATGGGCCCCAGAAATACACTAGTACTTACCACAGTGCACAAAACTCAACTCTAGGTGGATCAAAGACCAAAACATGAAGCCAGGATATACTGATGCTAAGAGGAAAAATAGTGGGGAATACCTTGGAACTATGGCCAAAGAAAAGTCTTTCTTAACAGAACACTGATACCACCTTCACTAAGAACAAAAATAAAACAAAGGGACCTCATGAAACTGAAAAGCTCTGTACTGTAAAGGACACCATCATTTGGCAAGGAGGCAGGCTACAGGATGGGAAAATGTTTTACCAATTACATGCAAGATGACTAATATCTAAAATGCATTCATAAGGAACTCAAAAAACATGTAGCATATGTGGCACACATCTTTATTCCAGCACTTGGGAGGGACAGGCAGAGGCAGGCAGATCCTTGTGAGTTCCAGGACAGCCAGAACTATACACTTAAGTCCTGTCGCAAAACAAACAAACAAGTAAGCAAGCAAGCAATTAAATAAGATTTGCTGGCTAGTGATGATGCATGCCTTTTATCTCAGCACTAGGGAGGCAGATTTATATGAGTTTGAGGGCAGCCTGGTCGAAAGAGCAAGTTCCAGGACAGACTTACGCAGAGAAAACAAAAACCAAAACCAACCAAAAACACCCCCCCCAAAAAAAAACAAAACAATGACAAAAAAGCAAAAACAAAACAAAAAACCCAAAACAAACAAACAAACAAAAAAACCCTACAACCACTAACAAAAATTCGGTGATTTAAATATAGAGTTCTCAAAGGAGGAAAAATAAGTGGCTGAGAACTAAAGATATACTCAACATCTTTAACCCTCATGGAAATGCAATCAAAATTACTTTGAGATTTCATCTTATACATGTCAGAATGGCTAATGTCAAAAACAAACAAACAAAAACCAAAACAAAACAAAACCCTCACCCACCCCTCCCAAAAACCCTAACTGTTGAAGGAAAGTCTAATATTGTTTCTGATACATTGAATTCAATGCTGATATCTGGTTACTGCCCCTTCTGAGGCATTCTCTTGATTGGTTAATAAAAGTCGCTTATGGCCAATTAGCAGGGCAGAAAGAGTATAGGAAAGCGGGACTTCCTCAGATCAGCACAGGAACTCTGGGCACACACAGACACTCTCTCTCTCTTTCCGTGGGGAGACACAGAAGGAGACAGACGACTGGAGAATTGCTGGAAGGTACTCACAGGCACATGGTAGTTTGGAATTAGGTGATCCAATCAAGGTTAACTTAGCTAATTGAGAGTCTGCCCAGCTAAAGGCTAAGCGTTAAAATATTAAAAGGTCTTGGTGTGTTTAATTATTGGGGAAAAGACTGCAGCAGCTTATAGGCCCTCAGTCCAAGCAGTCCCGGGCTGTTGGATTCCCAGACTCCCCTTGAGCCCAGGCGAATCTCCCGCCAAGCCGCCGGTAATTCTATCGGCCTAATATAACAACTTATATTAATTAACAGAGTTTAGGTTATAGGTGGTGTAGGCCACCTTTGGTCCCGGGGCTTTTTCTCCAGGATAAGTTAGGCAACTGGTTAAGGCACTCAGGCCAGGCCGCCTGCTCCTCTGCCAGGCTCCAGCTACTCCACCGGCCTAATATTACAGTTTATACTTACTAATAACTACATTAATTAATTAATTTGAAGTTTTCACCTAACCAAACAAACAAAAAAACTAAATGACAGCTCATTCTGTCTAAAACATAGAGTAAGAGAAACATTAGTCCATAACTGGGAATATAAACATTTGCAGCCACTATAGGCAGACCTGGGTAGAAGTCTACGTCAAGATCCAGCTATGCCACTTTTGGGCATATGACCAAAGGACTATTTTCTTCCACTTCAGGGGCATTTGGTTAACCATGTTCATGCTGTTTTATTCATAGTATCCCAAAATTAGAAAAGTCAAGATGTCTGTCAATGGATGGATAAAGAAAAGAGGTACATATGCATAATGGAGTATTAGTCAGCTGTTAAAAAATGAAATTAAATTCTCCAGTAAATGAAATTCTCCAGTAAATAGAGAAAAACATCCTGAGATAGGTAACACAGTCCTAAAAGGACAAATATGGTTTTTGTTGGCTTGTATGTGCATGTTATATATTAAGTCTTTCATAAACAATATACCATCAATATAAATATAAAAGTTGCCAATAGAGTAAGGAACAGGGATTTAGGGGGATGGACTTACCTAACAAGGAGCCAAAGAATAGATACTTATGAATGGCTGATAGTGGGGGGCTGGAACAAGGGAAAAAATGGGGAGTGAAAGGTAAGTGGGTGGTGAGGATTAGATAAAACTATAAACCATTTGACGGGTCATTTGGAAACAATATAGCAGCAGCTTCCTAAAATACATACACATATAAAGGTGATCTAGAATCACTGAGTAATAAGGGAGAATGGAAACCAACTGGATATATTTTGTTGCCAAATGAAGCCTCCAGTTCTGGGAATGGGTTATAGGATAATGGACCTCCCTGGGAACCCTAAACAACTAAAGCTATTCCCAAGGCTAGTCCTACTCTCCACAACGTAACGGTAAGGCTCTATTGCTGAAGACAAAACCCAAATAACTAAATGAATATGTAGAAGTAGAGCATGTTCCTGTCTAGAGTCTTCACCCCCCTCCCCAAAGTACAAGAAGGTATTCCACACAGTACCAAAGAAGAAAGGTTAAAAACCTACCTAGGTACAAACTAGGTGATCTCAAATGGTTCAGCCTCCAACTGCACTAGTGCAATAGTTGCATAAAGCTTGTGGGCCTAAACGAACCAAACCTGATTAGATTTAATGCCCATTCCATGTGATGGGACACATCCTTAAACTATTTGGGTAGATAAGAACCTGCGACTAGATAGGTCAGAAGCTTATGGTTAAACCAAATGCTGCTGTTTGGTTAAATGTATGTAGCAATACAACAAATTCTAATGATGTTCTCCTATATACATAAGTCTGTGACTTGCTAAGCCATCTTCATAAAAGCTTTTCCCAGGATTGATGAGAACAAGTACAGAAACCCACAGCCAGACTATGTATGTGCAGAGTGAGATATCATGAAACACTCTAAATTGGCTGGCATCCTCAAAGCCCTCCCATCTATGCTCAGGAAACTCCACGGAAGAGGAGGCAGAAAGATTATAAGAGCCAGCAGGAATGGATGACACAGAAGGCCTTTTGATCATGGCAGGAACAGTGTACAAGAACTCACAGAGACTGTGGCATCATGTACAGACTTGCACAGTCTGGAACTGACAGGGTCCAGGTACAGAGAAAGGAAATGCACACAGAACTACATTCCTACCCTAGACTCTATGTCCATTTCACAACCACTCTCAAATGAATAATAAGGCTTGACAAATGAAGTCTTACTTGATATACAAACCACCCCCAATGCCAGGGCCCTTCCTAACAGCCATGGCCAATACAAAATATATTCATTGACATTTTTGCAAGTTCTTTGTCTCATAATGAAATTCTCTAATTTTTTTATGAAGACGCTTTAAAAATTATGCCAGTGAAGACATTTGTGGAGTTTTCAAATACATTCCATGGTCCAAAATTCTGCCAGAGTCAACATGACCTTCAACATCATCTGATGTTACCTTAGAAAAGAAATTGCACTAAGTACAGTGAGAAAATATTTGATGCTCAGGTTGTTTCAGAGAATAGCCCTGACTTTTTCCTCTGTCATAATTCAACCATCTTTGGAATACTGGGCCAATAAAAATGTTCATACTTTAATTATATATTATGTATTAGTGATGCCTGGGAGGTTATTGATTTCTAACTTCAAGTTACCTTCCCAAGGTATACCTGCTTTTCGGACTCTTGAATAAAAGATAAAATTTCTGCTTCCTATTGTTCCACAGAAGTAGATACAAAATAAAGTAATAAAAAGTAATATCTTTCACACAAAAATACAAAAATAACTTTTATGACTAAATATTAAGGAACTCATGAATATTTTTATTTGAAATATTTAATCATATTCTACATGTAATGATTATAGAAGTATTTTCAAAATAATCATATAAATGAGTGCTTATTATGTGTTCTGATAAGTGGGATAAAAATTAAATAGGAATGACATTCTACCAGATACTTATTTGATGCCATAAACTTAAAATATTGAAACTATATAGCGTATAACTATCTATATGACTTATAAGATTTATTGACTTGTTTATTATGAACCGTCTCTGAATTGAGTTCAATTTAATCATTGCGAATCATTCTTTTGATGTGTCCTTGTGTTTTGTTTACAAAATTTTTAAAGAAACTTTATGTTAATGAGAGATATTAGTTTGGACAACAATTATAACTGTGGCTTTAGGCTCTTGGAAAGCAATAATTGTCTAGATGTTTTCTGACTCATTATACTACCAACTATGTGTTGTCTGATCTAGAAAGAACATGTTTTTGTCTATGTGTTGGAGGTGGGGAAGGAAGTGCATGGTATATATATTTTTCCAGTCTTCATTCTGATCAATATCTCATAAAACAAAACAAAACAGACTTTGAACTTCTCAGTCATGCCCTTCATGTTTGTCCAAAAATCTTTAACTTTCAGAACTGTCTTACATGAATCTATTTGGAATGACCAGCATTTTTAGTTGTATTAATAAGAAAAGTAAGGAGAAAAAACTGCTATATAATTTTCAAGCAACAGATTTCAGAATTATGATCTTTTAAGAGTGAAAATATAATGATCACCACATTAAGATTATTGTATGCATATATGCACAGTTATTCTAGCTTTGTGAAAGAATTTAGGCAATGTCAATGTACATCAATAAACGTATGTTAAACTAGAGGAAATGAACACATGTGATTTACTGTAATATAAGGAAATGTGCACATGGCATGCCACTCAAACACAAAATTGGATTAAAAATGAGATTGACTGGATTTTTAACATATTACTATAAAATGTAAGATTAAAGATAATAAGTGGATAAGTTCTCATTGAAAAATAAACACTACTAAAATAACTTAATATATATAGTTTAGTCCATATAATATATAAATGTACAGTTGTTAAAGTATTAAATATTCATAATATTGAACAAGTTTTAATAGAGTTTGGGTTTACTGCATGAAAGTGGAGAAAGATGGGGACATGCAAATTAAATCACAAAGAAAAAGGTACCAGTAAAGGAAACTTGTTTTCTATCATACATATGTGTTTCTTAAAAATGGATTATTTGTGTGTCATTATAAAATATTACATGTAATCAAAATAAGTGTTCTTCTAAGGAATTTTATTATGTGGATGCATATCTCATTTCTCATTCCACTTTGAAGTCTTCAACCTAGAAGTATCCACACTGGGACACACATATGTTTAGGATAAATGGTTACTCTAAGTTTGTGTACTCTGCACAGCATGAAAAAATAGCTGCAGAAGTATGAATTCTGATAAATAATTGAATAGTTACTTTTCAAAATGTTTCCTCTAAAATATCAACAAAAGTGACTTAGTTGATTTTCTTTAGAAAGCTTTATGTTGACTTTTTATTTTCAGTGATGTTCCTAAGGTCTGACAATTGAGTAATGATACATGGTGTACTAAGATTATCTGAGCATAATATACATACTAATTAATATTAGACACTTCAACTGCCTAATATCAATTTTTTCATTTTTCCTTTTATTGAAAATAGATAATTTTTTAATACAATATATCCTGATTATAGTTTTCCCTCCCTCAACTCTTCACAGTTCCTCTCCACTCCCCTTTCCCTCCAGATCCACACACTTTTTCTCCCTCATTAGGAAAGAGTAAACTTCTAAGAGATAACAACCGAGCATTACAAAATAAAAAAATAATTAGATGAAACAAAAACTTTCACATCAATGTTGTACATGGCAACACAAAAGGAGGAAGAGTCCCAAGAACAGGCACAAGTTTTAAGATTCATTTGTTCTCACAATCAGGAGTCCCATAAAAATACTAATAGATAAAATATATATCCAGAGGATCTGGTGGAGATTCATGTAGGCCCTATGCCTGATGCTTCAGTCTCTGTGAGCTCATATGCACCTTGCTTGGTTGATAAAGTGAGCATTGTTCTCCTGGTATTCTCCAATCCCTCTGGCTCTTTTTGACTGCTCTTTCACAGAGTTCCCTGGGCTCTGAGGGAAAGGATCTGATGGAGATCTGGCTGTGAGTCTCTGCATCTGTTCCATCTTCTGCCTAAAGATTCCTCTGTGATGATGACTGAATAAGGTACATACATACCTGTGAATATAAAAGAATACCATTAGGGGTTATTTTATTGATAAATATATAATTTTTAGACCAGTAGTGTTTGTTTTCCCATATGTCTCTGGGCTATCTGCTCTCTGGCTCTTGGTTATACAAGCAGTAGCAGCCATGTATTGGTTCTTTTCTAAGGAGTGAGTTTTAACTCAAAACAGACATTGGTTGGCCACTTATGAAAGTTTTGCTTCATGTTTGCCCTAGCACATTTTGTAGGACAGATTATAGTTCAAAGCTTTTGTAGGTGGGTTGGTGTCTATGTTTCTTTTTCAATAGCCTGAAGAGTACCTTCTGGCTACTAAAGAGACAAGATTGTAAGGAGTGAAGGTTCCTTGTAGCAACCTACTCAACTTCTACATGTTCAATGAGTTGTATGGATGTTTTCTTCAGCTATGGGGCCCTGCTGCCACTTTGTGGAGAACAATCCAGGAATGTTTGTGGATTTCCATGTGATCCTCTTGTCCAAAAAGTCAACTGAGTGCAACCCAGTTCTGCCACTGAATATGCAAAAAATAGAGATGCTCTTTTTAATTCATTACTTTATTTGAAGTAAAGCCATCATTTAAACCTATAGAAATAATATATTTTTTCATTTATACTAAGTATTTTGTTCTCTCTCTTTCTCTCTCTCTATATATATATATAAACATATGCACATTATAATTTATTAAGATAATTAATAGTGTTGACATTAATATTCATGGAATTATTGGAATATCAGAAATTTTTAAAATGTGTCTACTGTTAATATCAATGTGTCTGTCTGATCTCATCATCAAAGTTTCAACTTGATAGGAAGAAATACTCAGTCACTATATGAGAAAAACATACTTGATTATGTTTTGACCACAACTACTAAGATCATGGGTTTTATGTTGTTAAAATACCAAAAGATAAACTTCAAATCTGGGTTACATACATACATTTGCTTTCATTATACTATTTTTCTAAGTTTCTTACACACACACACACAAAAAAAAAAGATATGTAAAGATAGAACTGTTTTATGAAAGGGTAAACCAAACAAAATGGCAACATAAGACATAGAATGGTGGTGACAACATGTAGTTTGAACAGAAAACCCAAACCTGTAATCATAAAGATTAAACATAATCAATATCAGTGTTCTTTAGTCAGATTCTGTCCCTTAACACCATCATATAAAACGAATAACTATTAGGTTTTCTCCTCCTCCTCCTCCTCCTCGTTCTTCTTGTTCTTGTTCTTCTTGTTCTTGTTCTTGTTCTTGTTCTTCTTCTTCTTCTTCTTCTTCTTCTTCTTCTTCTTCTTCTTCTTCTTCTTCATTTTCATCCTGAGTCTGATTAAAGGAATATATCTAAGGACTTGATGTATGCAAAGGTATTTTTCTATGGTTACTTAACTATAAATATATTTCTCATCCTCATTGAGTCCCTACACTCTTATTTTGTGTACCATGTTTGACATTTAACTTTTAAACACTCTAAAAATATCCCCTTAGTGCATGCATACACTTTTAGTCTATTTACTCCATGGGATTGAAGGCATTCTAAAGTTTTTACTCTTCTACCTCTTTTCTAATTCCTGTCCACATTATTTTTTCTCTTTGTCCATCTGCTCAAGACATTGTCTTTTTGATACTTTGAACTTGTACCTAACATTCTTTTGGGGGGAGAATAAGTATTTATTGTCTCCTTTTACCTGGTACATTTCTATTTAAAGTATAGATAAATAAAATATTGAATTAACAAATTTTATTAATACGATTTTCATGTTCTCATCCTAAAAAAATCATTATGTGAGATGATAGATATAAAGCTCAGATTCACCATGGTAACCCTTGTACTAACAGTATGATCCCTCACTATTAGTATGCAAACTTGAATTATGCACAATAGAATTTAATTTTAAAAAAGAATTATAATTACTCCTCTATCACTTTTTACTCATCTAAATTTGCCATGTAGGTATTCATAAATGAATTATAGATGCATAACTTTGGAAAATTTAATACATTTGAATACAGATTTTGCAATATACTATGATATGTTTATTAAACACATACACAAAAATATGATAGGATGTGTCTTGATCACTTTGGGTCTCTATTTGCACACAAAATATTTTTAATAAATGATAATTTTTAATATAAAACAGGTAATTTTTTCATCTTTTTGTTTTTTATGTATCTTACTCTTTTGATATACTGTCAATTTACTTACTTAGAGTTCTATATCTTTTCTTTTATAAAATTTGCATTTTAAGGAATCATTATTTAAGTGATTCAAAGTTTAAAATTAATATGGTTAATTTTAAATTATACATCTTTGATTTTATATATTATAAAATTTATTTTCTAAATTTTACTTCAAACATTTTGTATAATGTACAAGAATTTCTTAAATGAGCAACTGTGTTCTTTTGTCATCATAAGATTGCTAATTTTTTAACTCTAATGCTTTATTAGAGAAAACAATAAATTCAAAGTAGGTTTGAAATTTTTTATTGCTTTGTGTGTGTGTGTGTGTGTGTGTGTGTGTGTGTGTGTGTGTGCGTGTGTGTGTACATATTAGCACATGTATGGCAGTCAGAGTAAAACTTTTGAGAGTAAGTTCTCTCCATCTACCATGTGGGTTCCAGTGACTGAACTCATGTTGTCAGGATTGGCAGATGCACATAGATAATGATCAATTGTATCTCAACCCTAAAATAATGAAAGAGGACTTTATGTCTGTAATATTTTCAAAAGATAAATTC
Source organism: Lophiomys imhausi (assembly GCA_907164525.1). Lineage (NCBI taxonomy): Eukaryota > Metazoa > Chordata > Mammalia > Rodentia > Muridae > Lophiomys > Lophiomys imhausi. The sequence continues at coordinate 9,664,660 of CAJQZJ010018033.1, read as the reverse complement.
AGTTAGTCCTCTTGTAAAGCTGATGTAATGTATTTCTGAATTTTTACCCCCTTAACTCAAAGAAAGTGAATATATAACTTATTAATTAAAATAATGCATAGGGAATCATATGTAACTCAATAATAATTTTATCAAGGCTATTCATAATTTACCTAGAAAATATATGTAAGCATTACTCTAAATACTTTGAGGAATGACATTTAGCAGTAAGAGAGAAAATGAGAAGAAGAGAATAATGTAGAAGGAAAGATGTATTTTGTTTGTTGATATTTAACACTACAGTTTTTCTTAAGTATTCTTGACATTTCACAGATTTCACCTATTTTTTGTTCTGTTCCCCTAAGCACAGTTTTTTTTTTTTTTTGTTGAAAGTAGAGGACAAGTTATTTTTCAGAACAAATTATTCATCACTGTCCTTCAATAAATTCAAATTCTTTCTTGATTTTACTACTCATAAGTAAGCAGAGAGCACCACCTGCCTCGTAAGCAGGTGCACCTGTAGCAGGGATGCGATAAACATGCCACTGAAGCTAGTACTTGTTTGCTAGGTTACAAAAGGCAGTCAGTTATATAACTAGCAGCTATGAAAAGAAAGTTATTGAGTGAAAATTATCTTATGTAAATTTTGGAATGTTGAATTTCTGGGCCTAAATATCACTAAATGATCTATAAATAACCATAAAATAAAATAAATATCTCTCAACATCATGGGTCTATCTTTATTTTGTGGCACCTTTCTAAGGAAACAAGTCACATTTATCACTATTTTCTCATTTTTCGCCTTTTACCCCCATTTATCTGTACTGATTTCTGAATATTGATATTAAAATTCATTACAATGGCCTATAATTCTTATTTCTGTTTGTCTACAAAACAAGTGAAATGCTTACTGTAAACAGGAATCTTACATCATTCTTCTTTATAAAACATATTTTAAACACTGTTCATATTTTACTTACAGGTAATCCATTGAATATTCATCTTCCTATCAAACACTGAACAGAAAAAATGTCCAAGTGATTTTCTGCTCAGCCTCCCACCCAGCTCGGACAGTGATTTTCAGTGCCCACTACATGGTTTGGAGTAGTTTCATCAGATGTTGAATAGTGGATTCAGAGAGCACACAGCTATCTCAGATATAATTCTTTTTTAATTAGGATTGTAAAATTTTGCAAACTTTTCTTTGGAAAGACAGCTCAACTCATGTCTACAACAGGTTCATTTATGTAGACTATTGATCTTGCCAAGATTGCTGGTGTTATAGGTAACTCACAACAGAGTTAACTTTCCATAGGAGGGTTACATCATAAAAAGTCCTCTACGAGTTAGTTTATTTGTCAGAGACCAGCTTCAACAGGTTATGATAGACTGAGGTGGAGGGGTGTAGGTAAATGGTTGACTGATCACCCAATAGACTTTCTCTGAGGGTAGAGGCTTAATTCTCCATATCAGAAGTGATTGCTAGATAGTGATTCCTGGCTAGTGCTGATAGTGGAAAATCAGAGCTAAAGACATTGGCTTCTAGCTGAGGCTTTCACAGACAGTTAAAGTGGGCAATAGTTCAAGTAGTTTCCTAGCAGGGGCTATAGCTGTGAGCTTGTAGTGGGGACTTCCATGGATGGCAGAAGCATAAAAGAAAAGAGGAAAAAGAAAAAGGAAATCATACACAGATATATACACCCACTTACACTAGATGATGAATGAAGATAGATTCCGATTCCAACAAGCTTCAGTACATACAAACATATATGAATACATACATACATACATAAATACACACACACATATATAAATACATACAGATATACAGAACTATGTATATTAACACCTTGGGTAGATAGCGAAGTGGCCCAGCCACATTACATATATACATACATATATAAACCTTTGGTGGATGGAAAAAAATGTTCCAACCTCACATTGCTATTTTTTCTCTCATAGTTTATATAGCCCAGGAGAATCTTTCAAGAAGTACAAAATCACAATGTGGTTACATTCTATTTTTCTTTAAAAGAATGATTATAGTGAGTATATTGGAAAAACATATTTCCCAATGCCATCACATGTTCAAACATTTTACATATTATAGGTGAAAAACAAATTATTCCCAAGAACCCAGGTACATTTATTTTTGTTTTGTTTTGCATTTATTTATTAACTCAAGTTACATATTGATCACAACCCTCTCCCTCCTCTCCTCCTGGACCTAGCCCTCCCACCCTTTAACTCCTCTTCATTCTAACCTTCTTCTAACATGAGGGGAGCCCCCACATATCAGCCCCCATCAGTTTATCAGTCCCATGAGGACTAAGAGTTTTCTCTTGCTCTGGAGCCCGACATGGCAGCTCAGCCAGGGTAAAGTGTCCCACTAATAGGTAACACAGTCCATGACTGAGACTGCCCCTCTCCACTTGCTAATGGATCTGAAGGAAGAACAATAGCATCTGTATTTGTATGGGGGAATTTAGGTCTAGTCTAAGATATTTTTCTTCTTTTTCTGATTAGTGTTTCAGTCTCTGTAAACTTCTAGTGGGCTAGTGTTGGAAGAAGGTCTAATACATTGCTTCTGATAAGCTGATTGCAATGCTGACATCTGGTTACTGCCCCTTCTGAGGCATTCTCTTGATTGGTTAATAAAAGTCGCTGGTGGTGAATTAGCTGGGGAGAAAGAGTATAGGAAGGTGAGTTTTCCTGAGATGGAAACAGAAATCTTGTGTTTTATACAGAGAATCTTTCTCTTTCAGCTGGAAGACATCCTAGCAGACAGACCTGTTTGAGAGCTCTGGAACATAACAACTGAAAAGATAGACTTTAGACTCAGGCCTCCATCTTGAGCTGAGAAAAAAAGTGTGTAAAATTCCACTGCCCTGAACCTATCAGTGACCTTATCATTGCATTGTTGAACCACCACCACTCACTACTATTGCTGGGAAATGGCTCTCAATAAATTCCAAGAAAATCCACTGTATGCACCAAGCCCCAGGGTTTAGCAAACAGCCAGGGCCAAAGTTCCTGATTCTCAAAGAAAAATCCCTCCCCCAGAAATTTACACCAATGCCTAAGCTGTTGCTGAAATCTGCCCTGCCAAACTGTATAAAAACCCAGAGCTTTGTGAGTTCTGAGTCACCTTCCCTCAGATGCAGAGGACCCCACTCTCATCAGAACAATAAAGCCACTTTCTTTTGCATCGATCCGATCTCCATCTCTCATTGAGGGTCATCCAGTAATTAGGGCAGTGGGGCTGAGTCTTATACAACAAGCCACATGGCTGTTTGGGATCAAAGGACCCAGGAAAATTTAGATTAGCAAGTTGAAAGTCTGCCCAGCCAAGGGCTAAGCATTGAAACATTAAAAGTTCTTGGTGTATTTAATTATTGGGGAAAGAACCGTGGGGGCTTATAGGCTGCTTGTCCAAGCAATCCAAGGCCATCAGCCTCCCATCAACCCTGGTGACTGTCCCATCAGGTTGCTGGTGTAGGAGGAACAAGGTCTGCCATTGAACAGAAACAAGGCCTGATGCTAAATAGCATATACATGATTGGGATTCCACATACAGCTGACCTGAACCTACCCTGGCATGCTCAAACATACTCAGCTTGAGATCTTCTTGGAGATTGATGACATCACACCGGGTAGTGAGACACAAGCCAATGAGGAAGAGCAGCAGCAGCCTGCAGTTCAGGAGCCAATGGGACTCTGCGGGGAGGTTATAAAGGGAACTCCTTTTTTTTTTTTTTTTTAATAATTGAGTGTGCTTTTGCCACTTACTGGACTCCCTGAATCTGGATTGTTAATTCTGCACCAGCTGATCCTCGCCCCCAAGAGTCCTGGGCATGGGCCCCGGCAACATCTGGCCCCCAGTGCGGTCTCTTTACCCATGCGGGAATGGGTTTTGACTACACCTGGGTCAGAGTCTGTTTTTTCATTGCAACCGCTGGTTTTTTAGTTCCCTCAATTTTCCACTGAACAGTGGTAGTCTCTTTGTTTGTCAATTGCCCATTCCCTGGGACTCTTCCTCATCCATGGCATATCATGCGCCCCTTCGGCAGTTTCTCAGTGACTTGGCCCCTTAAAGCGATCTATATTATATGTTCTTTTCCCCTGCAAGTGGTAAGCACAGGGGGTCCTCTCCTGTTCCTTTTTGTTGGTCTGTTGGTTTGTCTCCTTTTCTTTGTTGATCTGTTGTTTTGTCTCACCAGGGAGGGAATGTTCTTATTTATTTGTTTGAATTTTGGTTATATATCTTTGATTTTTCCCTATATCAGGAGATAGAAAGGATATTTTTGTGGTTCGGCATTGCTAAAACATGACAGATTTTTAAGAATTTTGGACATATTTGGAATGTCACTGCAGGCCAGAGTTGTTCTCTAGGTTTGAGTTACTATTATCTGAGATTTAAGTGAAATGTTTCAGCAGGGCAAACACACTCTTAATCCCAGCACAATGGAGCTATTGGTTTGTCTCCCTAGGAAGACATGCTCAATTTTACTTTTGGTTTGCCAGGTGTCTTCACACAAGGACTGACACCCCAGGAGATGGAACCATGGATTACCACCCCCCCACCCCCACCCCTACCCCCCACCAAAAGCCTTTCATATGCTGGAGACATTTTCTAGGTGCATGGCCATGGTGTAATGAGCCATGGAGTTCCCCCACTAAGTACAGGGTTTTCGGTCAGATACACACCTTTCCTTTTTCTTTGTTTTTTCACTTTCCTTAGTTTGTTTATGCACATTTTCTAATCATGGGCAATCTCCCATCATTGTGAGTAACCCCAAATTCAAACTCTGAAGTCTCTTTTGGTGACACAAGGCCTTAAAGTTTAATCACGAGATATTGAGGCCTTTTGGAATGAGGCTGTGGTCCTTCCTCCATGGGTCCCTCCCAAGAACACGTGGGATGCTGACCTATTGATGTGGATTCTTTTCTTGGCTAGAAAGAGGGAAGTACAATCAGGCATGACCCCATCCATTCCTTTTGTCCCTATCCTTTTAGGCATAATTGGCACTCTTAAATCTTTCTCTCCTGAGGAAGTGATTGCTGCCTATAATAAACATTGTAAAGACCAGGCAGCTATCTGTCCATAACATACCTTCCCCCAGCTGGCTCTTGAATCTATGGAGGAAGATGACTGGAAAGATTATGTGGAGGAGGGTAGCCCTTCTGCTCCTGCCCCAACTAAGCCACCTGATCACCAGAGACCTCTGGCCATCCCTCGCCAACTGCCAGTCTGCCCCAGCAATACCCGTGGCATGAACTCCACATCCCTATGGTGGAACTACCTACTATCCTGGCTTCAGCCCCCTCTTTTCATGCCCTGCCCACTTCCCCATTGCTTCCTCCTGTTACCCATTTTCTTCCTTGGGTCTATGGGACCTAAGGGGAGGCATTCCCAGTTAATGTTGGCTGAGATGCTGCTAAAGGGCCATGGGTACCCACCCCCTTGGCTGATCTGGCTCTTATCAGAAAAGTTGCCAATGAGTTGGGACCTAACTCCTCCTATTTTGAGCAACTTCTGGATCAATGATCAATACAATTACAGACCCACTATGACTGGTACAGTCTCATCAAAGCAGTCCTAGAGCCTGATGTCTTCTTAAACTGGCCATCTGCTTATGATGACCAGGCAGAAGCACAAGCTTGTCTCAGTCTCCAATATGGCCTTAATGTTACCCTGGAGATGTTGACTGGGAGTGGTGACTTTATTGACTCTGTCTCCCAAGCCACTATCAGACTATATGCCTACTATCAACAGGTCTCTATTCTGTCCTTTAGAGCCCTCCAAGCATGCATTCTTCCATGACCTGTCTGCCTACTTCCATAATTTGGTTCAACAATCAGGAGTCATTTACTGACTTCCTAACCAGAATCATTGAGGCAGTGGAATGTAGGTTGGATCCAGGCTCCACCTGGAACATGATGATCAAGTAGTTAACTTGGGAGGGTCTTAATGCTTCAACTCGAAATTCAGTGGTGGCAGTCCTCAGTGAGGGCATTCATAAGTGGGTACTTGCTACTAGAGATCTTGACCTTTGGGTGGGCCCTATTGGTGCCCTAACAGCCTCAATTGAGGCTTTCGTGGATGACAGGGCATACTCTGACACCTGCCCACAGCATGCTTGACCCCTTGTTGGGATGTAGCCACTTATGTACAGACTGCATTAATGCTAGGCCTAGAACTAAATGCTCAGAATTTAATAAAGGATTTCATTGGGCAATATTACATAGGGCTCACAGAACTCCACCTAATGTTTGCCTGTGTGTCTCAGCATCTGTTTTGATCTGCTGCTGGGTGGACTTTCTCATAGAATAGCTATGAGAGGTTCCTGTTCCTTTGGGTGTATGAGTTATAGGACAGTTATCCTGTACTACATGGCTAAAATCCAATTATAAGTAAGTACATGCCATGTGTATCTATCTTGGTCTGGGTTAGCTCACATGGGATGAATTTTTCTAGATCCATCAATTTGGTTGCAAATTGCATGATTTCCTTGTTTTTGATAGCTCAGTAGTAGTCCATTGTGTAAATGTACCACAGTTTTTTTTTGTTTGTTTGTTTGTTTTTGGTTTTGTGTTAGTCATTTTTTAGTTGAAGGGCATCTGAGTTGTTTCCAGTTTCTAGTTATTATAAACAAAATTGCTATGATCATAGTTGATCCAATGTCCTTGTGGTTTTGTGAAGAATCTTTTTGATATATACCCAGGAGTGGTATGGGTGGGTCTTAAGTTAGAACTATTCAGTTTTCTGAGATATCGCCACACTGATTTTCAAAGTGATTTTAAAAGTCTGTACTCCCACCAGCAATGGAGGAGTGTTCCCCTTTCTACACATCCTCACCAGCATATGGTATCACTTGAGTTTTTTATCTTAGCCATTATGATGAGTGTGAGATGGAATCTAAGAGTCATTTTGAGTTGGATTTCCCTGATGACTAAGGATGTTAAGTATTTCTTCTAGTCTCTCTTGGCCATTAGAGAGTCCTCTTTTGTGAAATCTTGGTTTAGCTCTGTACCCCACTTTTTAATTGGTTTATTTGTTTTCTTGGTGTTTAATTTCTTGAGTTCTTATAAATTATGGATATTACATCTTTGTCAGATGTAAGGTCGGTGAAGATCTTTTCCAAATCTAGGCTGCTGTTTTCTACTAATGACAGTGTCCATTGCATTACAGAACCTTTTCAGTTTCATAGGGTCTCATTTATTGATTGCTGGTCTTATAACCTGAACTAGATCTTCTGTAGGCCTGAATTTGTGCATAGATGTTGCTTAAATTTGAACTTGTTGTGGAATATTTTATTTTTTCCTTCTATGGTGATTGAAAGTTTTGCTGGGTATAGTAGTTTGGACTGTCACCTGTTGTCTCTTAGAGCTTGTTGGACATCTGCCTAGGACCTTCTGGCTTTTAAAGTTTCTGAGGGGAAGTCAGGTGTGATTCTAATGGGTCTGCCATAATATGTTACTTGACCTTTTTTTCTTGCATCTTTCAATATTCTTGGTTTGTTCTGTATATTTGGAGTTTCAATTATTATGTGACAGGAGGAATTTCTTTTTCATTCTAATCTATTTGGGGTTCTGTACACCTCTTGGACTTTTGCAGGCACCTCTTTTTTTTAGGTTTGCGAATTTTTCTTCTATGATTTTGTTGAAAATGTTTCCTGGTTTTTGGAGTCAGGAGTCTTCTCTTTCATCTATTCCTAAAATTCTTATGTTTAACCTTTTTATTGAGTCCTTGATTTTTTTTGATATTATGGGTAAGGATTTTTTTTTTTTTTTTTTAGATTTCTCATTTTCTTTGGTTGTTGTACTGGTTTCTTCAATCAAGTCTTCTATACCTGGGATTCTGTTTTCAATCTCTTGTATCCTATTTGTGACACTCATGTCTGTCGTTCTCTTTTTTTCCCTGAGTTTCCCACCTCCAGGATAGACTATGCTTTTGTTTTCTTTATTGCTTCCATTTCCAATATAAGATCTTGAACTGTTTCATTCACTTCCTTTTTCAGTTTAATTGTTTTTGCTTGTATTTCTTTAATGACTTTATCACTTTCCTTCTCGTATTTGGTTGAATTTTCCTGGATGTCTTAATGAAATTCTCCAGTACTTTCATCTGCTGGACTGAGTTATCCTGGATGTCTTTAATGGATTTCTCCATTGCTTTCATTTGTTGCATTTTGATTTCAAGGCCGCTATTATTTTGAAAATAAGTATATGTTTGTCATCATTTTCTTTTGTTTCAGCTGTGTTGGGATGGTGAGAGCTTGCTGTATTAGAATAGTTGAATTTTGTTGGAGTCATATTTCCTTGACTTTTGTTAATTTTCTTTTTCTGGCCTTTAGCCATCTTGCCCTTAGCTGATTGTTCTTGGTACACTCTGGACTTGGTCCCAAGAAAAGATCTTTATTGTGGAGGTTTAATGTATGACCTTGGTGTCCTGTACCTCTTTACAAGATAGGTGGAGCCTTGTGTTGGAGGCTAGTTCTCAGTGAGCTACCCCCAGCTCACCACTTCCTACTGTGTCCCAACTGGGTACTCAGGTCAAGGATTGGGGTGGGGTTTGTTATTCTAGCCTACAGGATCTTGAGATCTGGCTGGTCTTCCTAGTGAGGTTGGCAAGGTTGGTAGGCCACAGACTGCAGGCTACAAATGGTTGGATTTCCGGCTCTTCCCATGCCCTGGGCATCAGTTCTGTGTTTGAGGTCTACCCATACAGTTCCCTGGGAATCACACACGAGATTTGTGCTTCTCTGGCAGAAACTTTTTGACTCAGAGCAGCCTGCTGCCAGCAAGATGTCCTACTCTTCCTGTAGTCTGGGTGACAAATCTGTAGGTGGGCTCCACCCCACAGTTCTTTGGGAATCACAGACACATTATGTGCTGTTCAGCCTGAAGCACTGTGTAACAGGGCAACCTGCGGGATCTGGTGGGGTGTCTAACAGTACCCTCACCGCTTGGGTGACAAGTCTGTGAGTGAGGTCCACTCCCACAGTTTCCTGGGAGTCACATTTACAATCTGTGCCTCTCAGCCAGTAGCCCTGTGTCCTAGGGAAGCCCCCAAGTGCTGGTGAGCTATTTGGCTGCTCACATAGCCTGGGTGACAAGTCTGCCAGTTAGTTCTTCCCCAGCACCCCCCTGAGAATCACAGACAGAGCCTGGACCTCTCAGTAAGAAACTCAGTGTTAAAGGGCAGTGTACCAGAGCCAGCAGATTGCCGGACAGTTCCCTGCCACCCAGGTGACAGGTCTGTGAGTAAGGTTTACCCCTGAGATTCTCTGTGGTTCACATAGTACATGCTTCTCAGTTAGAAGAACTGGGTCCTAGGGCAGCCTGCCGGAGCCAATGGGATATCTGACAGTTCTCCTGCAGCATGGGCATCAGGTCTGTGGTAATGGCCCATCTCTGCAGTTCCCTGGAAATCCCAGGCTCAAACTGTGCTTCTCAGCCAGAAGCACTATGTCTTAGGGCAGCATATCAGAGTCAGCAGGGTGTATGAAGCTGAACCTTTTTAATTATCTAATAAGTATTTATTAATAACTATAAACACTTATAACAAATATAAACATTTATTTAACTATTAGCCCTAAGAATGACTACAACCCCTATTACCTAACCACTAAACCTATTGACAATTATAACAACTATTTTTATAACCTTTTAGAAGGATACAGTCTCTGGGGCAGATCCTCAGTAGTTAGGAACACATCTCTGGGGTGGATCCTTTAAAGCACTTAGTCAACAGTCTTTTGTCAGGAATATCTCACATGTGGTCTTTTCGGGTAAATTGGCTATGGCGGCTTCACCTTTAGTTAGGCTTGATGCTTTCTACTCTCCTGGAGACCTCAGCCGTCTGTAAGCCAACTTATTCAGTTTGTATCATCAACTCAGCCACTCTGCCTCAGTCTTTGAAGCTGGCCACAGTTCTGTTTAGGCCACTGTTTGGACAGGTCGAACCCCTCTAAGCAAAAGCTTTGCCACAGGGTTTGGTCCTGGACCTTTTGTTTTGCTGAGGCCTCCACTGCTCACCACCTTTCTGCCTCAGCAATACCTGGCCATCAGTCCACCAGCACTTTATCCATCAGATGATACCTTGCTCATTGTTTCTAGTGTGAGATCACTCTAGCAATGGAGCTCTCTAGCATGCTTCTACCCCTCCCCCCCCACCTCCATCCACTTGTCCTTAAATAGGATCTCTCCTTCTCCTACCTGGCTTCGGCCTAATCTGAACTGTGCCCACTTAGCTGCTGAAAACAATGCCAGGCCTTAAACCTTGGTTTTAGTCCATAGGGTCTCTCCTTGTTTCGCCTGGCTTTATCCTTGTTTTCAGTCCACAGACACTCTTCTCATTTCACCTGGCTTCAACCTTGTTTTTAGTCCATAAGCTGATAAGCTAATTGCCCACAGCCAAGTTGATCTTCATGCCCCAGATTAAGAGACTGTATCAGAAACTCCTAGATATTTACTAAATCTAATTTATATTAATCTAACTTCCCTTACAGGTGTCTGACAGTTTAGGTATGTGGCTGTGTTCTTTTCTTGGGGTTCCCTAATAATCCCAAATGCTTTTAGTGCTTCTCAATCAGAAGTACTCCATTAGCTGCTCAATGGCCCTAGACTGCTTCACTGCTCCAGGGAGGGAATTCAACCGACAGAGAGTCCATAACTGGTCAATAGAGCTGTGACCCTACCCAGGACAGCTTGTCTGCCTCCCAGCTCAACCACCTGCTGTGCAGCCAAGCAACACCATTTTGTAGATCCCAGGATGTACTACCCCATCTCAACTTTTCCATGGCTCTGCTGATCCTCTTCTTAGGTGCAGAAATCACTGTGTAGAAACTACAGGTTAGGAAGCCATGGAGGACCTGTGCTTGGTGGTTGAAGCTGCCAGTTGGGTTCCTGATTTGCCCATATCTATGAGCTCTTCTATTACTGTAAGTAGAGCTCTTGCCCCCACACCCAGATGTCTTGTTCTTCTGAGCACTCAGATGCATACATAGCTCCGGGACTTGGACTGTCCCAGGCTTTGCTGAGTGAGCCCCGGAAGGGTCTGTGAAAGTGCATTTCCTTAGTGACCCAGCTGGTTTTCCTTTCACTTAGACAGCATCTGTCCCACAGGTACATTTGTAACTAAGCAAGTTGTTATAGATTAACAAAGTATAAACAAATAAGGTAATTTTTCTCAGCCAGTTCGTCCTGCTGGCAGGTTTCAGTTTGTGGTTACAAAGAAAAGATTAATTATCTTATTATTTATATTAAAAGATAATCATACAATCTTAAAAGAATTACAAATTTAAACTTTTATTTATAAAAACTAATCAATTACTTCTACTTTATATTTTCAAAGTGCGTATCTACATTAACAATTTTATTAAATCATATCAGGAAATTGAGTGCAAAAGTCAATATAAGGGATTAATCATCATTCTGACAATCAATGAAGCTTTACCAAGAGAGAGGCATGTCATCCTTTGCCATTTAGGCTGCTATTCTTGATTTCTATGACCATAAAATATCCCTAGCTCAACTATTAAGAGTGTGCCTTGGCCTGGGAATGGTTATGCATGCCTTTAATGACAGCACTTGGGAGGCAAAGGCAGTCAGATCTCTGTGAGTTCAAGGCCAGCCTGGTCTACAAAGTGAGTCCAGGACAGCCAGGGATACACAAAGAAATTGTGTCTAAAAGACCAAAAAAAAAAAAAAAAAGTGCCTTTCTGAACTTTAAATAGTTCCATAAAGTTTTCTACATCAGAGTCACTAATAAAAACATCTTAACCTAACTTCAAAGTGAGAGCAGGACAGTCAAAGCTGTTACACAGAGAAAACCTGTCTCAAAAAACCAATAAAATAAGACATTCATTGCAACATATTACACATTATGTTTTATATATTACATATTTTATTACAACCACAAAATAATTTTATCAAGCTATACTTACCAATATCTTGAAAAATGATTAATGTGTATTTCTTACAAATAATCTTAAAATGCAAGCAAAATAAACATAATTGATTGTATAATCCATGTCTTTTTGTAAATATCTCTCTTCGATTTCATAACCAATAATGCCTTTAAGAAAACAAAGGCATTATAGTAGCATTATACTTTTAATGAATAATATGTGTAAATGTATGCACATCAGAACAAGCAAATAAAACCAAAAGAAACAACCAAACAAACCAAAAATAACAACAACAACAACAATCAACAAATTCAGATTTTTCTTTTAAGACTGGCGGATCAAGTTAAAAAAATTCAAGTCTGAAACCAAAAAAATGGATGGCCAATATGTTAAAATGTGAAGGGCGTTTTGATACATCAAATAGTGTCCAATTTTCTTAGTGCCCAGCATTGACCCGGCAGTATTGAGGTGAGTTAGATAGAATTGCCTGATGTCAGTCACTGGGAACAGCTTGATTGCTCAGCCATCCTTTACAATCACCCAGTGAACCAGGTAGAGGTGAAATAGTGTATACCGCAAAGTCATGAAGATTGATGGCACCCAGCTGCTTCCAAAGGTACCCTATTCTGCATGCAAGCCACTCAACACATGAACTGATGGAAAACAAAGAGTGTTTGCCCAGGAAAAGTGCTTCAGCAAGCTTAATTTCCATAGCCATTTACACAGCGAAAAGCAAGATCTAATAGGTCCCTGAGAAATCAGCAAAGCCATGATAAGAATTCAAAGCCACAAACTAAATAAAAGGAGATTATTAGCTACTTTGCAGTCAGCAAACAGAAAAGACTCAGGTGATCAATACCTGACAAGAGACATGCCACAAACTTCATGTATAGGTCAGACTCACATGCTGTCTTTTAAATAAATCGACTGACTCTTGGACAAGGCACATAAAATGTCACTTTTTATCTCTCAGCTGGTATTTTCTTCTGAGGGGGGAGTGGGGCTATCTATTCACCTCTCTGAGAGATTTGATCGAAAAGATAGTCACTCCTCATATAAGGTTTAAAGGAGAAAACTGCAATCAAGTGGAAATTTTTGTCAGTACCTTAATCTCTGATTTGTGGAAGGTTTTGCTTTGGGATATTTGGTATGTCTGAGGATTGCCACCAAAGAGCCCTTCTGTTCTTTAATGGCAGCACTAAATCTTAACAAACGTGAGCTTGAAAACCATTGTGCTGCACTTGTGAGGAATATATCAAAGTTATATTTTTTAAAGCTTGGAAAGGCAGTTGAATCATGCATGCTCTTCATGGAGCTCTGATCAGGCTGATAAAGGCAGTTCAGCTTCAATAAATGCTTTTTAAGTGAATGTTTTGGAAAGTGAATAGGAAATTCAAAGCTCAGACTGTTGCCAAACTGCTCCCACAGCACTTTCATCACTTTGTTTCTGACATTTTGTTGAAAATGTCTTGTTTTCATTAAAATGTGGGCATCTAGAGACCAAGAAAGTTAACTGTAGTCACTGAAAATATAATATACAGTACATCATGGAATGACATGACTTATTAACTACTTCGTACGCATTCCTTAAAGAGAAATCATTTCCCTGTGGGGTCAAACACAGTATTGCACTTGTCTGTGAAAAAGTTTATATTGTTAAAAGAAAGACAAGTACAAAAGGTAAATCAAACACTGATTTATTGCCGAGGGGAAAGAAAACTAAATTATAACATTTTCATTTTCAAAAGGATAAGAAACCTATATTGTAAAATGTTTTATATATATATATATATATATATTTGTATTTTTGGTTGTAAGCCTAGCCTTTAACGGCTGAGCCATCTCTCCAGCTATATATATATACATATATATATATATATATATATTTTTTTTTTTTTTGTAAAATCATGAATAGCATGCTGTTTTGAAATTAAGATCACAGGACAAATTCTAACTTGAAGGACAG